>BMAU01005380.1:310000-416209 GCA_019973935.1 Trichonephila clavipes | reverse complement strand
GAAAGAATTTCGAAATAAAAAGTACATAAGATCCTGACCAGAGACAAATGCAACGTTGTGGCAATATTTCAGATTAATCCATGCAGAACTTTTTGAGTTATGCGCGCATACACAAACCAACACAACATTTATATATATATAGATTAGGAGATAAAAATAAAAAAAATAATCAATCTTTTTCTCCAAACTAAAGATGCATTGCTGAAAATAATGCTATAATTCATGTATATTTGTAGTTGTGGAATTTGTGTACGTTATCTTGACGATTTAATTTCAAAAATATTTTTAGCTTCAGATTTATTTATAATTTCCTTTTAAAAGTTTTCCTAGAAAAGGAACAATACGTTATTTCGACATAATTAAGAATAATCAAATAATTGTACATTGTATGCAATTTCCAAAATTTTGTGCATGGTAGAAAAAGTATGATCATTATTTTTTTTTTATTCGGTTAGCGGACCCGCACTAAATATCACCAAAAGTTTTACAAACTAGAAATTGTGTATTGTATACAATAATAACTGAAAGAGTAATTAATGTCTTGAAATTTTAATACAAAAAAATTGAGGGTGTCTTTATTTGTTTTAAAATGAAAAGGAATTTTTATATGCATAAATATTCATACTCCAATTTTTTCAAGCGTTCACTCTCTCTCTCTCTTTCTCGATATATGTATATACCAGGTGTCCACAATTAAACGACCCTACTTCAAAATTGTCTACAGACGAAACTATTGTTCAGAAAGTTGTAAAATGTTGTGTACGACATAAAGAAGGGATGGGAATTAGTTTGAGCGAATAAAATAATTAGTTCAAAATTTCACCACTAGAGGGCGTTTTAATGGAGACCATATTTAGCATACATTTATAACAGTTTACAAATTTTGTTACAACAATAAATGCTCAACATGATGACCATCGTTTTCAGCTACTATTTGAAATCTTAAGATAGCATGTTCCCACACACACACACACACCGTTGACCGCAGTGTGTTCTGGGAAATGTTAAGAATATGTTGTGAAATACTGTCTTTGAGATCAGATAATGTTTTTGGTTGATCACAACTTACCAGCTGTTTTAAATGGCCCCAAAGCCAAAAATCGCATGGATTGAGGTCAGACGATCGGAATGGCCACAGATGACGAAATTGGCGGCTGATCCCACGTTCTTCTGTGAAGTGATGTTTGATAACGTCCGTAACACAACGTGTGATGTGTGGAGGAGCTCCATCTTGCATAAAAATTATGCGTGAAAGGCACTGACGTGCTTGCAGATCTGGAATAATTTTATTCCGTAATAACGATGCATATCGCTGTCCAGTGATAGAACATGTTACTGGACCTCCAGCATATAATTCCTCGAAAAAATACGGGCCAAGAATAAAAGACGCGGAAAACCCACACCACACCGTTACTTTTGGTGAGTGTAGCGGAATTCGTAGGGTGGAATGCGGATTGTCTGTTTCCCAAATTCGGCAGTTGTGAGTATTCACCGAACCGTCCAAATGAAAGTGGGCTTCGTTTGTCCAGAGGATATTCCAAGGCCATTCTGGATCAACTTCCAAACGAGCAAGACACTGCAGTGAGAACAGATGACGAGTCTCGAAATCATGTGGAAGCAATTCCTGCACAAATTGAAGCTTGTATGGATAACGGAGGATGTTTTGCATGATCTTCTGGGCAGTTGAACGAGGCAGATCCAATGCTTCTGCCACACGGCGAACACTTGTACTAGCCAGCACGTTGGATGATTTGTCCTCTTCCACCTGAAGTGCTACTTCCTCTATTGCTTCCGCAGAAACAGGGTTTTTTTTCCTCTTCCAGAACAAACATTCAACGATCCTGTTTCTTCAAATTTGGTAACCATCAATCGAAGATTTTTAGCAGTCAATGGACCTTTTCGCAACCACTTTAATGTCCGAAATTTCCGTAGAGCAACTATTGCGGAATTATCGTTTTGATAGAATAACTTTACTAACAACGCTCGATCTGGTAAACATAATGACATTCTGATTAGCAATACCGAGCACAATGAAAATAAACTAATCTTCCATTAAAGTTTATTGCTTTTATAACAGTTGCTGTGTGACGTCGAAAAAATTCGCATATTTTCGTCTTCCTTCGTGTAAATCCTTTGATAATTAGTCATCGAAGAAGTTTAATTAAAATTTGCAGCTCATTTTAGACATTGTGTTTTTTAATGAGTATCAGTTAATGTGTTACCGTGTCCTGTGGATGGCCTTCATTCAAAAGCGCCCTCTAGTGGCGAAATTTTGAACTAACTTTTTTTATTCGCTCAAACAAATTCCCATCCCTTCTTTATGGCGTACACAACATTTTACAAATTTCTGAACAATAGTTTCGTCTGTAGACAATTTTGAAGTAGGGTCGTTTAATTGTGGACACCTGGTATATATATATATGAATGGGTCTATACATAACACTGTCAAACAGAAACTATCATAACAGCAGTAAATATTATGATTAGCTAAAATATTTTCATTTTTTAAATGATTAATTATAAAGTTAAAACATTTCAGAGTAAAAGAAGAACATAATAGTGTATCCTAATATATTATTTTTAAAAACTAATCAAGCTGAAAGCTTTTATTGATTACAGGATCGTTGAACCAAAGAAAAAGTAATACTCAAATTTTTATTAATCTTATGTGACTTTTTTTCTACTTTCTCTTCACTAGTTTATGATCTTAAGTATGAAAAAAAATCTAAAAAGCTTTTTATTTATACTTTAAAATTAATCCCAAATACGTTTTTTATTAATTGTCACTTATATACTTCCTTTATGTCTAGAATAATATTTGGACTGAATGCTGCTCTTTTTTCACTAATTTTATTTTGACGTTATAAATTGATTTTCTCCTCATCCTTAGAATCTCAGAAGATTTATACCTAGAATTTTTATTGATCATATTTATTTTTAAAAAGTGTACCGGCAGTTATAAAAAAAATTATTTTAGAAGTTTGTCATCAGAATATGGAGTTAAAAAGACTCATTTTTATGAAAAAAGCTATTGATTTGTTTTAACTGTCCTCTTCAGATTTTAATTGAACACAATTAATTTATTCTTTTTTAGACACATGAAAAGTACTGTACATTTTTTGCCGTTTGTTGTGTTAAATTTAAAATCGATCAGGGCAGGAAAAATACTTTCATTTTTTATACATTTAGTCCTTTATCATCTATGTAACAAAAATATAACACAATCGAATCAGATTTTAAGTATATATGTATGTATATATATACTTAGTCGAACCTCTATATTACGAACCTCTATATTGCGAATTTTTCTGTGTAGCGAACTTTTCCTGGAACCAAGAACATTTCACAATTTTCTTCGTAAAATAACCTCGCAATAGCGAAGTGAATTTTATATATAACGAACTTTTCCTCTTATGATTCAATTGTTTTTCCTCCTTTTTTTAACGTATTTCTGAATATTTCAAGTTATTCTTTCTTTTAACACGTTTTATGGTGGTCATAAAGCTTGAACTGGTTTTATTAGGTGCCTAATTCATAGAGAGGAATAGAATTCTGGGCGTTTTATCCAAGAAGCGCAACTTTTAACCGGCATTGTCCAGTTCACTAGAAACATCTCCAATATCCTCCTTCACTTCGGTGGAATAGTTTCGTGTTCTTAAACTAGTGTCCGTTTATTTGTAGAGTTGATTAGTCGTACTGATAACTTCGTCTCTTGTAGCTCGAAATTGTCAAAACGTAAGTGCTTGAGCATCAAAGAAATAAGTTAAATTCTTCAGGAAGTGGATAAAGGAGTCAAACAAATTTCCTTTGTTTTCATACTTTCTTTTCTGTTTTTTTATAGGTAAGATATGCAAAATAAATATATTTTAATTTATAAACAGATGTGAATATTCTTTTTTTAATATATAATGTTTATGTATTATAATATATAATATTATGAATTTACAATTTGTTTTATGGGGTTTATTAAGAAAATAAATAGATGAACCTCTATATAACGATCTTTTTTTTCGGGATTTAGTGACTTCGTTATATAGAGGTCCGACTGTATATATATATATATATATATATATATATATATATATGTTTAAAAAATTTCCTTGTATTATTTATATAACGAGAGTAAAAAGCAATAAACGGACCATAATGTGATAAAATAAAACATATAAATATATTTTTACTAGTGTGTGTATACTCGCACGTCATGTGTTTATATCTGTGTGTGTGTTTTATACATGCATTTGTGTGTTGGAGACCGTGGTAGCCGAATTATCATAGTCATAAAATTGCGGCCTGAGCTGTTGAGTTGCGAGTGTTTGAGTATTGATACCCTTGAAGACCCGCAGTGTAGAAAGGTTCATCAAAGCGAAATCATCCGAAGATTAAAGTCCTCATGTTGGCGTGATGCGGAATATAAGGGAATGAAATGCTGGGTTCAAGATTAACCCTCAACACTTAACCGAAGTTAAAAACTGCGAAGTCTGTAAGGCAAGTGCCCGTGGGTGTTGCCAAACTTCTACATTTTCCTCGCGACCTAGAGGTCAGTAAGTGAATGAAGAACCAGACGTTGCCATATAATCTTAATATATCTTTATTAAGATCTTATCTTAAACAATATACAATAGTAATATTTATATTCAAACTAAGTGAATCTGAGGTGAAGATACACACAATAACAATACGTATTACCAAATAATCGCGTCACTGACTACTATGATTAACTTTACCAGTTAATACTAATCTCAATAAACACACTATTCCTATTAGTTTAAATAAATGTTCTTACCTCTCTATCCAGGGTAAGCAGAAATTCGCTTGAATCCTAACTGACGTTGCTTTAACTCGTATGGAATGGTATCCGTCTTTAACTTGAACGCACATGCATGTATAGAATGAATCTTGAATGTAGGCTTTCCAATCACTCTAACTTGTGTACGTCTACTCTAAAGTGTGTACATCTAGTATTCGTATAATAACTTCCTGTAACCACCTCGCGTACGCTAAACTGTTTATAAGATCTCTAATTTGAATATTTCTCACGTTTCACTTCTCGAGCTCGTTGGAAGGAATTGCCATTCTGGCCCCAAAGAATCCCAAAAGGAGATTTAGTGGAAATCGCGCTGAGCCCGTCACAAGTCCGTCAAACTATCGTGTTGCTTTAAGTGTGATGTGAAAAAAGTTACTCATACTTAAGTATGTGTGTGTGCGTGTAGAAGGTAATACGCGTACCAGATATAACACATAAAGTGGTGGCAAAAAGTCCTGAACACACTCATTTTTTAGCGTAATTTTTATGTTTGACTTCATTTTTCGTTGTGAAATTATCGCACTATCTTAAATATTGTTATTGATTTTAATGTATTTTTTATGCTGATTTCAAATCTACTACTAGTTTCTTAATGACTAAAATATTTTTTGTAGTAAAGCTGCCTGAACACAATAATGTGAAATATTTGCAGAATAAAACAATATAGAATAACATAATATGCAAAGAAAAGTAACACGAAAATTGAAAAATACGGTATATTTAATAAGCATTTTGAAAATTACATTGTTGTCACATGTTAGATAATCAATATTTTATGGGCCAGCCATTTGCTTTAATTACGGCTCTACATCTTTTTGGCATGGAATGCACCAAATTCAAAAGAAGATCTTTCGTGACAATATGGTTGAAGGAAAATTTTAAAGCTTCAATTAATTCACGTTTGTTTGAAGGTTTTTTCTTTGAAATTTCATAACCAATTTTAAACCATAAACTCTCTATTGGATTAAGGTTGGAAGACTGTCCTGGCCAGTTCATTCTATTCACAGTAGGGTCTTCCAACCATTTCTGGACTACCTTTGCACAATGACAAGGGGCGTTATCGTCCTGAAAAATCCATGACTGTTTCCCCAAAAGATCTCTCGCAGTTGGTAGCAATTTATTTTGTAGTAATTCAATGTAATCCATGGCTTTCACTGTTCCGCTAGCGATGTGAAGTCTTCCAACACCATGAGAAGACATACAACCCCATACCATCACTTTTGTCGGGTACTTTACTGTGGGCTTCAGACACTGAGGGCTGAATTCCTCATGAGTGCGTCGTCTTACATAGGCACTACTTTGGTTGCCAGAAATACAAAACCTACTCTCGTCACTAAATATTACCTTTTCCCAGTCTTTAATAGTCCATAATGAATGTTCCCTTGCCCACGTCAATCACCTCTTGCGTTGAAATTCAGTCAGTAATGGTTTTGGGCGCGCTTTACAGCCACGTAACCCAATTTCCAGCAGTCTTCCTCTGACAGTTCTTGGCCACACACTCACATTTGATGTCAAAGTCCATTGTTTCAAAATTTGCGAGGAATTAAGCTTTCTGTTTGAAAGAAATAACCTGTCTTCATGTAAAGATGTTTTTCTTGGTCGTCTTGATCGCCCCCTGTCCGCAATAAAATTTGTTTCAGAAAATCTTTTTAAAGTTCTCACAACAGTAGAAAGGCCACATGATATTTTAGCAGCAATTTGACGCATAGAATAACCTTCTTCCATCAAATGTATTATTTTGTACCTTTTATTCTCAGGCAGATATGAAAATTTAGCCATAATTCCAATATTTTCCACAGACGCACTTCAAATTGCTTCCAATACACTATTTTCCACAAGCACACAACTGCATTCAATACAATAAACCACATTTCACCTTTTTCTTTCAACCCTGTATCACTACTGCTCTCTGATTGGTTGAAATAATGGAGCATTTCAATGGTGGGAACACACTCACTCATTCTTACAGTGACCTTATGCTTTCTTGTCAAGGTTTTTTCAACATATCAATGAAACTATTTACTTTAGATGAAATCTACAAACAGATTTGAAATCAGCATAAAAAATACATTTAAATCAATAACAATATTTAAGATAGTGCGATAATTTCATAACGAAAAATGAAGTCAAACACAAAAATTATGCAAAAAAATGAGTGTGTTCAGGACTTTTTGCCACCACTGTACATGGTTGAGATAGCTGATTATTTATCATAAAATAATTAAATACAAGAAATTATTACAGTTATTTATTACGTTAAGAGTGTATTACTTATTTCTCACGTAATTGTAATGCGTTTCCCCCTTCAATGCTTTGGTTAGTAACTAAATAAATTGGACAAAGGAGAAGATTCCTCCAAACTAAACACGCAGAAAGTACTGATGTTAAATATTCCAGGAATTATTTAACAATTGATACTTCATTCCTTATTATTATTAAACAAAACTTTCAGTACGCTAATTCGGGGAGTCTACACAAAAACAGAAAAATTACTGTCTTAAATCAATTATTCGCAATCCACGAAACGAATTGTCTCCAATCTATGTAAAATCGATTATATCTTTCCAAAGTAGTGCGCTCTCCAAACAAAATAAATCAAAATAATATAACAGAAACGAAATTCCATCTTCATCTCGAGCTAGTTCCAATACTAAACATTATCCTGCAACAATAAACACCCGGGGGTTTAATTGAGTAACCGGAGATAATTGAATTGAGCTAATTCTCCCTCGACATAATTAAAGAGCGAACTAAAATACTCTCAAATTAGCAATCACTGCTTTCTTTCCTAGTTACGTCTGCAGATAAGGCTCTTCGGGATTATAACATTCGCTTTGCTAAGTTGCAGATGAGGTTAAGGGTTGCTGAGTAGATAAAGGGACGGAGATCGTCGAGTTTTCTAATTTTCTTCTGGAAAGAAAATTGCATTTTGAATAGGTAGTGATGGGAAACCAATTTGAAGGGAAGTAACTTAGAGTTGCAAGCTAATACTTTTAATGTATCTGAAAAAAAGTTACTTTGTTTTTATATTTTTACATTTGAATAGGTATAAAAATGCTATTAGAATGTAGGGTATCGGAAATTAATGCCACAGATATATGTGTATAAGGAATTTAAACATAGAAATTTTAGATTAAAAATTGTGTGTTTAGATTTCTCAAATAGTTATAATATAACTGTTTGAGAAATCTAAAAACGTTATCAACTAAACGGTTTTTACATTCATTTGTATACAGGCTGTCCAAAAAAAAGAGTACAAATTCTACCTAGCCACATTCCTTATTAAACTCAAATTCAGTGGCGCAACAGCCCATGAGGGCCAGGGCTTACTGTGCCCATCACAGTATACGTGGCCATTAGACGCTGGAGTGCATAATCAGATAACCCGATCAAGTGCTCAATCTGAAGCGAGACCCTCCGTGTTTGAGTCCCCAAGGAAGTTTGGTACTATTTTATCGACCCACTGCAGTAGGGATGAAAGGTTGAGTCAGCCTTGCCCAGCCCGGGAATAGAACCAGGACCTGTGGTGTGGAAACGCAATACGCTACCACTCAACCACTGAACCTACACTCGATATTGGGAGTACATAAAAAATACACAAATAACTACACATGTACAATCTATAGCTTATGAGAAAAATACCGTAAATGATGATGAAATTTTATGATGCATGATGGTTTCCATGATGAAGCTGCGACTCATTTATGTGCTTCTGAACGGGATTGGCTGAATACGGTATTCTCCAGCCGCTGAGTCCTGCATGGAGAGCCGGTTTTATGGCTACCATAATCGCCAGATCACCCACCATTGAGCTTTTTTCCCTATGGGGCAATTTCAAATTATTGGTGTATCAAAATGCAGAGACTATCCAAACGGACTTAGTAGCCCGTCTGAATAATGTTTGTACTTCAGTGGACACCGTGCTGTTGCAACATGAGCAGTCATTCATTCTGCGGCGCCTTCAAGCCTGCCGCGACGCGCAGGACGAACTTTTTGAACATCTACCATTATAGTTATTTACAAATATTGCTGTTAATATGAGAAAAACGGCTGTGAAGTCTTACTTTATTTTTCATATTTTTCTCGAAACTATGGATTATACAGGTACAGACCTAGGACATTTTTTATGTACTTCCAGCGAGGAATCTGGCTGTGCAAAGTTTAAGTATTATTTTTGGGACAACCTGTACATCTAATAAACCTGATGATATATATTTGATAATGGATATCTTCCACGGTTCTCTTATTTTAGTGTATTGATTTCATGTGCTGGAAAGTATTGTTGCATGTTTGATTTGACTTTATTCAGTCTTTCATACAAAGAAAAATAATATATTTTAAATGATTTTGTATATTTTTTTCATAGTACTAGGATTAATATTTACGTTATGAAATTGTTTCCTGTTTCTCGAAATTTTTTGTACCAAACGAAATTGCTACAGCGAAAAAAAAAGTAGCAAGACGATAGTTATATTTTATTATTACGCAGATTTTCCCCTTGGTATATCATATATCATTCTGATATGTTTAACCCTTTATCTACCGATGGTACTTATAAATACGACTCACTTTAAAATTACATAGAAAAAGCATTTTTATGAATAATCTGACGATACTTATATAGCAGGAATATTCTTTTAAGTCCCCTGTTCCAATATAAATGGCAGCACGGGTTCTATGATGAGCCTTTTAGCGGGAATCGCGAATAGTTTTATTGCAGAAATTGCGTTTTCAGTGGATAGAGAAGATTGTTATTTTTGTTCCATAGTTAATGCCAAAGTTGTCGTAGTTAATGTCAAAAGGTGGTGTCTTATTTTAATTTTTTTGTATGTTAATGAAGTTCTTAGAAAACGATTTGACTATTTATTTTAAGTGAACAATGTATATAATTAATTTTACTGTTGGATATCTTTAATTAACTAATTAACTCCAACGGATTAAATTTCCCAAAGTTGAGTATTTAGTTTATGCATATCCCTTAATTTTCAATATTTTAATTAAAAAACTATTACATGATAAAAAACTGCAGTAAATCATAATGCGGTAGATAAAAGTTTAAAGTTGGGAGCTATAAACCCAACTTTTATGTAACATAATTTTTCTATTGTTTATATTTCAGTAAAAACATTGATTACATAAAATATTTTGCTTAAAAAATAAATCTGAATAATGGAGAATCATTTAAAAATATATATTATTCCAGAACATTATGCATATATTTGATATAAAATAATACGTAAATAATATATCCCAACTATAGCAATGAATTCTTACATAAAAAAAGGAATATGGATGAAACAAGTATTATGTTATACAGGTATATATTTAAAACAAGGTAATACAAATAATTGGGTATAAGTAAACTAAATATTTATTGGATAAAAATTTAAATTATAGTTTATTAAACGTATATTTAAAAAATCATTGTCTTCCAACTTCAAGAATCTCAATGTTTCAAAGATAGAAAAAAATTTATACACCACACACCTATTGTATTTTGAAAAGAACGAAATATTTTTTTGTTGAATTTTCGTAAAATATATGATGCAAGTACCTAAAAAAAGTTTAATAAATTATGCAGATTGAAAGAAATGTGTAGAAGAACATTCTTATGATAAAAATATATTACGTTAAAATTAATTTACCATAAAATAAACACCAGGTAATTGTTCTATTTATAAAAAAAAAGATATGTTTTCATCTGGAATAATACCGAAAAAATTAATTACGCATAATTTATTCTGATTTGAAGTTAAAAAGTAAGACACTTTGTAGGAAAGATAATCTGTGTTTTTATTTTGTAATTGAAAAATTAAAACATTCCCCCCCCCTTTATTTATGCTTCATTCGGGTGTTCTACCACATTATTAAAAACAAGATTGAAGAAAAATGGCATTTTTGAGCTTTTATTATTGAACATTGCTTATTTCTATAAGGTTTATAGTCAAATACGATGTTATTTTTTTGGTAAATAAATTGTGATTCTTTGCAAAACTGCAGTGATATATTTATTTATTTTCGTGTAACAAAGAGTTCTTTTTAGTTCAACAAACCTTGAAAATCATTTCTAAATAATTCAGTGATACGTGTTTTTATAACAAAATGCTCTTTTGAAAAATAACATTTTTAAATAAATGTAGTTGTTGATATTTATTTACCTTTACATGTACCTTAATTATTCGAGTCTAAACCGCATATTTTTCCCAATGTTAATGCTGTTGAAAATCGGAGGTGGGTTAGAATCGGACAGAAAAATTCGTTGAATGGAGAAAATTGAACAAGATACTGACATTTAGAGGAATAACAAGTTCGTGCATGAACTTAAAGGTTTTTAATGCTGGTAAAATAAATAAATTATTCACTTCTTACTAGTTCTATTTTAACTTTCGTAAATAATCGGTATAAATAAAACATTTTAAACTAATTTTTTTATATTTTCACAAAAATGTATCGGAAATTTGGATGCTTCTTAGAATTCAATGTTATAAGTTAGATTTGAATATATACTATACATTTTAATTAATTTAGGCACATGTGGTGCAATATTTAGGGTGATTGAACCAAATTATAAATTTTCATTTTTATAAAGATCCATTGTAGTAATACGTTGTGGAATGAATATTGCTGAAATTCAAGTAGATATTGCTTAAATATTTCATTTACCTTTCAATTGTTTTAAATTAGAACGAATCGCTTAAAATTTTAAGTATATTAGTAAGAAACATGGATGTATTTAAATTAAAACTTTTAGATCCGAAAATAAAAAAAAAATTGTACTTCTTTTCTGTTTATATACAGATAAATCATAGATTTCTGTACAATGGAAACCTATTTACCCCACAACATTTTTCAGCATACTTTACTATTTCTGTGTTATATAAGTCCCACCACAATCAACCAATGCACTCGTAATGGACCAAATAATCCTACCTTATTCGCAACGGGATTTCTAAATGTCCAAGTGGGAGGACGAAATTGTTGCGAGATTACTAACAACATGATGAGGGTTTGACCTTTCAATTAAGTACTCAATGTGGTTAATAAAGAGGATGGGGGACCTTGTTTCCAATCAGCCAATGAATATATCTCCCTTTCCGCCTGTAAAAAGTAATTGCACTCTTTGAAACCTTGATTTCCTCGCATCGTTATGGAATTAAAGATGCATGTATTTAAATTTTTAGAGAGAAGCCATTTTAAATAGAACAGTTTTGACAACATCGAATACTTATTGTTTCATTTAATTTGTCCGAAAACTGGAAATGGTTATTCTGTTTATAAATTCTTATTTTTTAAATAGATTTAAAATGTATTTAACCAATGTTTAAATTAAATTTGCAATGTATGTTTTTTAGAATTGTTTGTGTTGTATATTTTCTTTCTCTGAAACAACCAACAATAGCGTTTTTAAAGGGAATTAGGATTTGCGTTTAATAATTTATTTAAATTACGATATCCAATACTAAGAAACTTTACTACAAAAACTACTTAAACTGTTTTCTTATTAATTATACTAAGAAAATTTCAGTACAATAATTTGAGATTATTCAATTATTTCTTATATCGAACATTGAAATCACGCTATAAACTAGGATATAATAATTGATACTACATATTTTACACAAGACGTGCTTGTAATAATTCATAAAAATAACTTAATACGTAATTATTTTGTATCATTGAACAATCGTTACATTTTTTGTGAAAAATCTGTCTCATGTAATGTTACTAAACTGTTCATTTAGACAAGTAGTTTAATGTATTTTTGAAAATAAGTATAGTAAATATTTTTTCGTGATTAAGGTTATACTTATCATTATTTATAGGAATGTTGTTACTTATAAACAATACTTTTATAGTAATATAACAAAATAGATTACTCATCATACAGTATGTCAGCGAGAAGTATATTTGGAAACTTAAAATCATTACTCATAACCATGGATAAACACATATGCATTAATAAAAATTTAATTCGAATAGCAATTTTCTTATTTAAATAAAGCGGTGACGAACTGTATTGAATTTTGAAGACTCCTTCGTTTTATTTAATACAAAAAATATATGTTACCATCGTAACCTAATGATAATGGCCACAAACATGTCATGAGTTTAATCCCAAGAACCACTGAAGCCCCACCTTGTGGAAAGGCTGATCCAAATTAAACTTGTCGAGGTTCATCCATTGGTGTTGTTGAGTAGTTTGGAGGTAGTTGCCAGCTCATGTGTCATTCTCGTCACTTGGCGGAGGCTTACAATTACGATGTCCGTTACCATTAGCACTCATGTTGCTTTGTAATACTATGTTAATTAACACTCCCTCACTACAAAAAAGACGAGGTGCTATATTTTATCTTGTAGGTTTGTTTTTGATGTTGTTTTAGAAATAAATTTATGATGATTTCACAAAATAGCTTTTATTTTGCGTTATAATTTTTACTACTAATGTTAACGTCTATCAAAATCTTAAACATGGGTTACTAATAGTTACAGATCAATACGTTTCGAAATATTTAAAATTCAAATTCACAAAGGGTAATCATTGGGAAAATAAGTAAGATGTGTGTAAAATAGGCGCGAATTAAGAAACTACCACATAGCTCTATTGCCTACATAACAAATCGAAATACTATGACATCACGGAATAACGTGCTTGAAGTGTTCCGTCATTCTCTCGAAACCAGACATAATGTGTGACTCTGTTGCTTACACGAACAACATGAATGATGAATTGTGATCTTGCGACAACAGTAAGTGGTACGAGCTCTGATAAGAACCATCCCACCCAAGCAAACCTACTACTATTTACAAATCGCTGATTACTCACGTCAAATCAACATAGCCGAAAGGAGATAAATCTATAGTTCTCTTCTACTGGGGGATGACTCGCATTCAATTCTCGCTGATTAGCCTGGGCATTCAAACTATCGTTAAAAGTTCGAATCGATACGAACCAACCAAACGTGGACTGGTAACAATGTAGTAATAGATTGGTGCTCAGCTCTCACTGGTTCCAATTTCCTCTTGTGCCAACCACAGATGTGAGTTCTAAGTTATTATGGGAGGGAAATAGATTCCATTATGTAATGAGAGATTTCGCTCTTCTGAGAGAGAACGAATTAATATTTGATATAGGTATGAATTTTAACTGTAAGGTAAACAAGGTATTTAAATAACGTATTCAAATATTACATTGGTAAACATTTCAAAAAAATTATTTGATTTAAAAATTAACGTTATCAGCATAAACCTTTCTTCACCTAAAGCAAAATAATTAAATAAACGTGAATCTTTTTCCTCATGCATTTATTCATTTTTGAAAATTAACATCTTATTGCTATTTCACTTACTTTTAGTACTAATCATAACTTTCTCCTGTCAAAAATTTAGTATTTCTTTCTCTATATTATAATGCTAAACAGAAATTAAATCTCAGTTCGGTTGTGATATTGACTAGCATTCCGGTTATAATTTGTTGAGATTTGGTTTTATGCATACATGCTTGCGTTAATTCTTTTCTAAGGGCTAAAAAATATTGTCATTTTTTTATCCCACTAACTTTGTATAGTATTTAGGTTATTCTTTAGCAAAAAGTATCACTCTATTACTATTTTTTTAATCTTGCCTTTATTTTTAATGGAATGTATAAGAATGGCACCAAGCAAGTTAAAAATTAATTTTAGACTTAGGATTCAATAAGTGGGGTTAATTAATTGTAATTTATCCGAACTTCTCACTCTGTGATTAGGTAGGCTGATATATTGAAATCACCATGAATTACAGTTGCAATAGATATGAAATAAATGAAAACCATCGAATGAGCGTAAGTAAAGTTACATATATATATAACATGACCTATTAGTGACTAAATCAATTTGAAAAATTTGTGGATTTGCATGTAATATTTGCTTTTTTAAAAATATTTCCTTTAACTTTTAAAAATAGCAAAAACGGTAAAAGGGAAGTAAAAAAAAAGAAATACGTATTAAAAAACAAGTTTAATTATAATTTAAAAAATACATCGTATAATTTCATTCCAATATAAACTCATTGAAACTTAACGCGTATCTTAAATCTAGCAGTTATTTTGAATAAATAGGTAAAATTATTTTTCTTTAAAATGAATACATATTCTTCTCACATTTGAATCTTTAATTACGAAAAATATTTATAACAGTACAAATATTCCTATTTAATCAGTTCGACTTTAATCAATGCAAGAGAAAAAAAATCAAATATACAATGCAGTAAAATGTGTAGTATTATTTCGAAGCATTACTTAAAAAATAGAATTATGTATTATATAAAATATTTTTATATCATAGTATTTAGTGGGTGGTCTACATAGTAGAGCCGCCAGTTAGAATTGTGATGCTACCGAAGACCTGATGTGTATAGAATATGAAGCTAATTAAATTTTTTAGGAATCACAGTCTAGAAAATTCTGTTCAAAGTCTGGAAGTTTAAAAAGATAGATAGATATAAAGGGTGTTTTTTAGAGGTATAGAACTTTAAATTGCAATAAAACAACGATGTATTATTCGATTGACATGAATGTTTTTTTATTCGAAAGATAATCTTGTGGCATTACATTTTAAATATGATTTCTGGCATATGACTGCCACGGCTGGCTCGGATATAGTCCAATTTTCGATGACTTTTTCCAACATTTGTGGCCGCATATCGGCAATAACACGGCGAATATTGTCTTCCAAATGGTCAAGCGTTTGTGGCTTATCCGCATAGACCAATGACTTTACATAACCCCACAGAAAATAGTCTAGCGGTGTTAAATCACAAAATCTTGGAGGCCAATTCACAGGTCCAAAACGTGAAATTAGGCGGTCACCCAACGTGTCTTTCAATAAATCGATTGTGGCACGAGCTGTGTGACATGTTGCGCCGTCTTGTTGGAACCACAGCTCCTGGACATCATGATTGTTCAATTCAGGAATGAAAAAGTTAGTAATCATGGCTCTGTACCGATCACCATTGACTGTAACGTTGTGGCCTTCATCGTTCTTGAAGAAGTACGGACCAATGATTCCACCAGCCCATAAAGCGCACCATAAATCAAAAGTGACAATACATAGTAAACATACTCCAATACGAAGAACTGAAACAAAGGAATTGTATTTAAAGAAATAATATTTCATAAATATATTCTTTAATGATAATCAAAAATATCATTTACAGAAAACATAGAAACAATGTATAAAGTTTAAATATTGTTACAAACAATGATAGAGTAAAACTAAAAAAATTATAAATTGTAGTAAACTTGGGTAAAGTCCAAGCAATTTAACTGTTAAAGACAGGTTTTACATAGTAAAGTAAATAATAAATATTATGATGCGAATTATAATTCACACTTAAAATCTACTAAAGCTTAAGAAATTTAAAAAAGGTAAACATATATTGAACAGTATCTCATGCATTTTTTATTGTTCATTTTATAACTTTCTTTATTCACTAGATTACAATTTGGCTACAAATTGCTAAGTATCATATTCCTATAAATTGATAAATGAATATTACTAATCCAGAAAGAAATTTTAAAAAATGTGTTCAAAAATATTTTTATCAAAATAATGCAAATCAAAAATTAATTAATGACCCATTGAATTTCTAAGAATATCCAAGTATTCAATTGAAAGTAGACTAAATTGTTTTTATAAGGATTTAATTATTAGAATAAATTATCGTGCGTAATACACTGGATACATATTTTTACCATGCATAATTGGATCAGTAATAAAGCTTCGTAATAAACATCCCTATAATGAACATTTTGCTTTTCATGTATATTTAAATACATATATAAATATATATATAAAGGGTGTTTTTTTAGAGGTATAGAAATTTAAATTGCAATAAAACAACGATGTATTATTTGATTGACATGAATTTTTTTTTCGAAAGATAATCTTGTGGCATTACATTTTAAATATGATTTCTGGCATATGACTGTCACGGCTGGCTCGGATGAAGTCCAATCTGGACGTCCAATTTTCGATGACTTTTTCCAACATTTGTGGCCGTATATCGGCAATAACACGGCGAATGTTGTCTTCCAAATGGTCAAGCGTTTGTGGCTTATCCGCATAGACCAATGACTTTACATAGCCCCACAGAAAATAGTCTAGCGGTGTTAAATCACAAGATCTTGGAGGCCAATTCACAGGTCCGAAACATGAAATTAGGCGGTCAGCAAACGTGTCTTTCATTAAATCGATTGTGGCACGAGCTGTGTGACATGTTGCGCCGTCTTGTTAGAATCACAGCTCCTGAACATCATGATTGTTCAATTCAGGAATGAAAAAGTTAGTAATCATGGCTCTAAACCGATCACCATTGACTGTTACGTTGTGGCCTTCATCGTTTTTGAAGAAGGATTCCACCAGTCCATAAAGCGCACTAAACAGTCAGTTTTTCTGGATGTAACGGCGCTTCGACATACACTTGTGGATTTGCTTCACTCCAAATGCGGCAGTTTTGTTTGTTGACGTAGCCATTCAACCGGAAGTGCGCTTCATCGCTAAACAAAATTCGCTTATGAAAATCGGGAACAACGGCAATCTCGTTTTGGGCCCATTCGAGGAATCTACGCCTTGCTTGATGATCGTTTTGATGATTTTCCAAACCAAACTGAGAATAAATCACTTGACAGCTGTTAAATCGGTCGCCATCTTGGAAAGTAATGCCAACTTAAACTTCTATACCTGGAAAAAAAACACTCTTTACAAACTCAAGTGTCATACTTTTCACTAGAACCGAAGCTCAAATTTAAGTTGGCCGGTTACAGTAGCCCTCACGCAGCTCAAATCAAATAAAATCTCCTACCTTTGAAAAAAGGTATTTGAACGAAACTATGGCTTAAAATTTATTTGCTGGATATTTTTAAAGCATTTTGTTTCATTTAATTACATAAAGTCATGATACTAAAATTAGACACACGTTCATATTCCCTGTTTCCTGATCTTCCGTTCTAGCTATTATTTTTTTACCTTTTTTTTCAATTAAAATAAACTTTCGTTGAGCTCTTTGCTGTGGTCCGCTCTTGTCATTTCACCAGTGTCAAATTCCCCTCCCCCTTTTCTTCTGCCTTTCAAAATGTATATTCTCCTCATTTATTGGCTTGTATGTCTTTCCAACTGTTGTTTCATTTGCTTTGGAGTGCAAAGATATTGGACAAAGGAGAGTGGGGTAGATGTGCCCTCGTAGTGACACCTGCCCTTTTGACACTGGTTTCTTGTCTAGCCACGCCTATTACTCATATTTTAGGCCCCTGCCGCTATTTATTTTTCTGTGAGGATCTTCTCATCTGTCACTTCGTGGGAACTGTCTCTTGCCCTTTTTCCAATAGTATAATAGAAAAAAAAAGAATGGGTGTGCTTATGACCACTCGATAGAAGTGATAACTTCAAATTTTACAATGTTATTTCAGGGATTAGTTAGGTGAATAACAAACAAGGGGATATTAGTAGTTCGAATAAAATTATTTATTCGTATGTCTGTACTCATAAAGTAATATTTTTTGCAAAATATACAATCATATTTGTGAATTAGTTGTATTCTAAGAAGGAAACACAATAGGTGTATGGTAGCTGTGTGTGTGTGAAGTAGGTTATAAATACTTTAGATCAAAATTATTTAAATATCTAAAGAAATCTCCACCAGGCGTTGTTTTGTACTTTGTGGTGCTTTCATTTGGATCATTTGATATAATTACATTGAATTTTGATTTTAAAAAAATCTTCTAAAGGCTTTGATTTGACTTTTGAAAAAAATCTACATTAAATTCCCAACCTAAAATAATAGGCAATTTGTTCAGAAGTGTTGATCCGGCTTCACTGTAGGCAACTAAATTTTTGTGAATAAATTCGATAATTTTCTCAACACTTTGATTTGGTGAAATATAAATAGTAACCTTTGGAATTATTTGTGCATTTTCTGCTCTACATTTCACTGAGAAATTTCTCCAATACATGACACATTAAATCCAAATGGTTCAATAATATTGTTACGAGTAGTATTGTTACCATTCAGTAGTATTATTACCATTGTTACGAGAGTTACAATCCTCTGAGCTTAACAATGCTTGGCTTTTTAAAACGCATCATTCAAGTTCACTCTCTATTATTATGCTAAAGAAGTTAACACTTCAAAAGTTGGACCTTCACTCTCTATTATTTTGCATTCATCCCTTTCATGTTTTTGTTATTCCTTTTAGGAATGATATCCCTGTATATCTTATTTCTTTTCCAACAGTTTTCCTGTTTCATTAGTGATACATCATTTGTGTGTGTGTTTAAAGTATTTACATCGTTATTGTTG
Source organism: Trichonephila clavipes (assembly GCA_019973935.1). NCBI lineage: Eukaryota > Metazoa > Arthropoda > Arachnida > Araneae > Nephilidae > Trichonephila > Trichonephila clavipes. The sequence continues at coordinate 397,068 of BMAU01005380.1, read as the reverse complement.
TTTTCAATCACATCTGGCACCCGGTGAGAAGTTACTTTTATATATATATATATATATATATATATATATATATATATATATATATATATATATATATATATATATATATATATATATATATATAAATAAATATATATATATATATATATATATATATATATATATATATATATATATATATATATATATATATATATATATATATATATATATATATATATATATATATATATAAATATATATATATATATATATATATATATATATATATATATATATATATATATATATATATAAAGTTATTTTATTTTATATTATATTCTTCTCCTTATTCTCGAGAGTTTTGGGAGCGTCACTCATTTGAAACCATATTGCATTAGGTTGTCAGGTATGCAATGGAGCAAAAATGCACATAATTGTGTGTGAATTAGATTTCTTTCAAATAAAAACTAAGATTTTAACATGATCTGTTAATTTTTTTCAAACTGAAATATGCGTTAAAAAGAGGCAAAGATGTACATGTCACACGAAAAACAAATTGTGCCAAAATACGGCGTCTAAATTAGCTTATGTGCAATTGAAATAAATAACATGAAATTTGCTCCATTTCATACTTGACAACCTAATACATGCATATTTGTTTTATTACATAAATAAAGTACCTACTCTGAGGATCAATTTGCAGCTCGAAACACTTTGCTTGAGTTCGATTCTCCCGAGTAAGTAAGGTATCGTGAGGTTGGTGGAAGGGAAGGAAAGGTGGGAAGCCCCTGACCCTCTCCCCGCGATTACTCTCCCTCAAAATTGAGGATCAAAACGAGTCAAAACGTACTGTAAACTGCATGGTGCCCAAAGCTATGGTAAACGACAGGTGTAAAACTAGGTCCCTTGCCCCGATTCATGGGCCTCGATCTGACACCATCGATCAGGTGGCATAAGCAATAAAAATATTTTAAAATCAAATGCCCATGGAACATTAAAAATAGTTAGTAAAAATTCTTAAAATATTATGGAATACATTTGAAACACAATGAAAGCAATAATATGTTTAAATGTTAAAGAAACTTTTAATTAATTGAAAAAAATGATGAGTATTTATAATGACAGCAATCCTTAATTATTTAAACAGCCATCATTATTAATGCATTCATAGCAATGCAATCAATAACTTAAAAGTGCATTGTTTCCTTTTCTACTTAATCCTTATTCATAAATAAATATCCTCACTAATGATATCCGGGTTTATTATTATTATTATTATTTATCTTTAGTCTGAAGTGAAAGGAAAAACAATTTTTTTTCGTTATAAACCAAACTTTAAAATCAACAATGGAACCTCTGTTTTTTCATTGTCTTTTAATAGCTCTAAGAAATATTTACAGCATGTCATTAAATAGTAATTAAAAGGAACAAAATAAGTGAAGAGAATAAATAAAAAAAGGCCAGGGCCCTTTTGGAACTTTTTTTTTAATTAATGAAAATGTGGATGGTTGCAACAAACAAAATTAAGGGAAAAAAGTTCATTAAAAAAGTGCATTAAAAAGTATTTAAAGAATGCTAACAATGATAATTACCATTAATAAAAACCACAGTTCCTCCAATGAAGCTTTAAAAAAAACTCCCCAGGAAGAAAACTGTTTAATAAAGATTAAACAAAGTAATAAACACTTTAAATTATCAAGTGCAAACACATTGTGTTTGTTCTTAATTTTTAGATTCATTAACAAAATTTATCGACAAAAAAATCAATTTAATGCAATGTATTTATAATGCTATATCTGCTTAATCAAACAATATTAAATTATATTAAGACTGAATTAATTTTAAATTTCATCTATTTCTCTTATCAGGATATTTAAAAGAATCTGCAGCTAAATGATAACTGTCGCATATCAAAATATGTGAAACGATAATAAATAAATATGAATTATTATTGGTAAAATCACATTAAAACACGTTTGAGGCAACGGTCTTCCATACACACTTTATGATAAAGTTTTCATGTACAAACTAGATTACACATGAAATATTGGCGAAGGTTAGATTAGTGTGCAAGATATACTAAATGAGTAATTTTATTTTCTATTAAGTAATCATTAATAGAAAAATATATTCTTCTTATTATTATTATATTTACAAAGGTTCTTTTCTCCACACACTTGATTATTAGGGTGGATAACGGTTACATTAAGCGAAAAAATTTATTACTTGAAGCCTACTTTTGTGAAAAACAAAGCAATTATATTTTATGGAGATTAAAAAACAAATAATGTAAAAGAAAAATTATTTCTATATTTAATCTTGCCTCAAAGGGATTGATTTTTCAAAAAAAATATAGTAAGACTTAGATTTAGCTAGATGATTTTAAAATCAAAAAATCAAATTATTTGTCTTAACGATAAATAACCAAATGAGATGATAATTGATTAGTGACTTCGAAGCAGTGAATAATACAATGTGCATTCCAAGATTTCATAGACCCAGCTCTCTCTTCCCCTACCGTAGAGTCAATGGACTCAATTCATGTGAAGTCATAGTCACATGATAGTGGAAGCCGTGTGATTCTAGCCAATCAATTCAAAAACTCATGCGACGTCAATAAACTATCACACGATAAAAACTATCTAGTGTTTCCAGCAAATCAGTTCACGCTCCCTGGTGTTGCCAAGTTTTGCTCTTTGCAGAAACTTTCTCTTAAAAAGAACATATGTAAATAATTGCATTTTACTTAAAAGTATAAACATAAAATATGATTTTTTTAAATTTAAAAAAAAATTGAAGAATTTTTTTTTCTAACATTTATATATATATATATATAAACATCTTTACCCAAATGTGATATTTGAAATTTTAGTTGAGTTTTACAAAAATAGAACAACAAGTACAATTAGTTTATTGTTTGTTTTGAATTCAATGGAAAACACACGTGTTTGTTTTTAGCATGTGACTTCATGAATTGAGCCCATTCAATCTAAGATTTTTCGTTCTTCGCTCCAACGTGCACTATCATTACGGCAAGAGTTTTTTTTCTAGTAAGAAACTAAGCAATTTGTTAAATGTACCTTCTGTTTTTTCCCTTGTAAATAGTAAGTAGGTGTTCTCTCATCGTAATACTTCATTGCTTCGTGGCTGGCGTGACATGATTTCTAGCCTAGTGCCATTGTAGACCCACCTTATAGAGCGGAGCGATACACTTTAAATCTTCAGGGGCTCAAACGTTCGTTGTGGAAGTTAAGAGAGGCGAGAGGCATCTCAGATGTCGTCCTCGTCACTCGATCATCGTTCAAAATTACAAGGTCGGTCGCTAGTAGCTTTTAGTAGCAGCTTTTTAATGTAACTCTCACTCACAAACCCGTAATAAACGTTAAAAATAACTAAAATACCCAATTTTTCTTAACAAAAATTACTTTAATTCCTTACCATAAAATAGGGGAAGTACTTAAATTCTATTCCTGTTGTGGCAGTACTTAAAATAAAAATTATGATTTTTAAATTTTATTGTCCTTATCATCTATATACCGGAGAACATTTTATCTAAAAAGATGAATTTTGAAATGCTGAAAAAAGTTTTTTTGTTCATCCACCCTATTAAATAGATAATTATTTTAAAATATAACATATCAAAACACTCTTGTCTCGATTTCTGATTTTAGAGCTTTCTTAGAAAAGTTGGTTTTAACAATTGCATTAATCTGGAGATTATTCTAAAAGATCATTCTTAAATCGAGAATAGTTTAAGGTATCTGAATACGTTCGGAACCATGATTTTAAAAAAGCGCTTAGATGGATAATGGATTAATGTCACTTAGATTAGAATACATTCATGCAATAGCTTTAGGGACATTATGACAAAAAAGTTATTTAAATACACTATTTTGGCAAAAAATTAACTTAGAATAACCTTTTTTTTTCAAAACGTTCTAATTTTATAAAAAAATGCTCTATTGAAATAATATATTTTGCTTATATAAAGTAAAGACTTCTCCAGAGAGTCTGAACTAGTATTTTTAGAAAAATCCCATTATTTTAAGAGTTACCACCAATTGAAATAATTATCGGCGTTTTTTTCTAAAAATTTCTCCCTCTTTTGTAGTAAAATATGGATAAAGCCACTTCTAAGTCATATATTTTTAAAAATTCTGAGATTGTTTTGAAAATTGTTCATTCTATGTTCATTTTTTGTCAAAATATTCTTAACTTTTTTGGTCATAATGTCCTTAAAACAATTGTATACATGTATTTTAATCTAAGTGGCACTAAAAATCATGGGAATTATCCATTTATACGCTTTTGCAAAATCACTATTTCACTAATATAGAATTTATATACCAACATAATAATGCATGCAATGTAACCTTGCATGCTTTATGCTTTCTTTTTCATTTTTAGGTCCTTTCAACACTATACCCTATTATCATTGAAATGCTTTGAGCACAGTTTAAAAGTATTTTTAGCGCCGTGACCCACGCATGTGTTGCTTAAACCACACTTAGCCTTAGTACTTTTCCTATCGCCATTCAATGCGCGTAATGGCACCGCGACTGAATTATTTTGGAACTACACTTTGTGGCGTCATTTTCGGGCAGCAATATTAACTTTCCCAACGTTCCTCGACACAGCCCTCAATTCACCAGGGAAATCAGAGTAAACGACTGGCAGTATCCATCAATTTGATGCAAGCCTCGCTCTAAATTCGTACTTTCCACTGAAAAGAAATCTTCCAAAAAATAGAAGAATGAAATAAAAATAAAAATCCGATTTTAGATACGAATATATATTTTATTCCAAACGTATATTTTCCGTGTTTTGGTGGCCCAATATCCGGTCTTTTATTTTTGAAAAATTGTGTAAACTAGGCAACGCTTTTTCTATTACATGTGCACTTCCTGGCTGTTAACCACGTATAGGAAGACAAAATGTAAAGAGCCCCTTTTTTTCAGTTACGCTTGCTTGGAGAAGACAGATTTTTTTTGTTTTTAGAATTCTTGGTTAGGAGAAATAGGATTTTAGAATAGATACTCATGAATAACTCAATACCTCAGAAACCTAGTTGCTTTCAGAGAACTCGTAAGAGTGCACTAAACTTTAAAAAGAAGAAAAATTGCATTGTTTAGATTGTGGTGTGTCTTTAAACTGGCGATGTATTAAAAATATGTTTTGAGACTTTTCTTCAGGTAAACTGCGAATAAAGTCATACTTAAAATGTATTTGTTTGTATTGATATAACATATTTTTAAAACTGTTTTGTATTGGTATTAAAAATGCAATACAATATTTATATAAACTCTAAGTAAAAGTAGGTGAATTATTCATTTAAACGATTTTGAAGTGATTTTTTTATTTACTTAAAATTGTATTCTTAGATGCTTTCCACACAAATTTTTTTTTTGAGATTTCTGATTACTTTTCCATATAGTATCGTCTCGTATTGGTATAAAATCAAATATTTAAATTAAATCTAATTCAACTTGATTTGAAGGGAGTTGAAAAATGTTTCCATTTATGTGAGTGTGTGTTTGTGTGCATTATTTTAAATAATTTTTGTTTCGAATCCTAGAAAACATCGTGCTTTTTTCAATTTTTGTATTTACCCATTTAAAAAAAAGTATTGCTTAATTGCATACTTTTCTCGAAAAAAAAAAGAATCAAGTTATATTTGTGTAATGAGCTGAAACAATTTTGTTTCATCCAGAGTCAACCAATTGTTTTGCAAGGATTAAATCACGTGATTTTAGAACATTCTAGAAATTCCGTAGATTTGAATAAGTAGGAGGTATTTGATTACAGAAGGAGATTACTTTTGTCTATATCAAATTTAATTATTTCGCTTTCATGCCGTTCTTGTTGCTTTTATTATTTGTACATATTTTGTGTAATGTGCTAACACCAAAATATTACATCAATAGAGGGAAGTATGTTAAAAAAATTGTGTATAAAAGTTCTTTTCTGAATCCTTAGAACATCACGAAGAAAGTGAAACGTTCGGTTTGAAATAAAATTTAACTGTGTGTGTGCCTCATTTTTTAACTGAATAAAATGTTGATACTTTCTACAAAATATTAGATATTGAATCAAGTGATACTTTGAAATTTAACGCGATTCAAATTGATGATTAATGAATTTATTGTAAATAGAGGCTGAAATAAACGGAAATTATTTTCAATTGTCGAAACTTTAGTAGATGGTTCTTGATTTAGGCTATAAATTCTAAAAGCAAGTTTATAATTTCTTTTATGTACTTCACTCAGAAATATAATACAATGAATTTATTTATTGATACTAAAAATTCAATCTGCAATTTTAAACTAAAAAAAAAAGATCTATTATTCGATTTTATGTGAGTGCGTGTCGAATCTAAAGCTTTTAATGGTATCTTTTTTAAGTATTTATACCAAGAAAGAAATTTAATTATCTATATTCTTTTAAATTTCCATTAATTTTACTTAAAAGAAGTTACCAAGAAGTAAGATTGGGATTAACATTGAATAATACACACCGCCGTGTGTACATTGTAACTGTCACTTTTTTTTAGTTTAACCAAAACGGATTGCAAGCACTTTTTCAGAGTAGACTACAGATGTTACTTCAACTATCTTGTCAAGTTACATAACTGTTGAAAAGTTCAGCTAAGTATATTTAATGGAAATATACAATCAGTAAAAAATGAACGTGCTTTGGATGAAAAAGCACTTAGTGAGTCTCCTATTGCTTTATGTTGTCACTTTGCTACATAGAAACAATCCTTTCACACTATGTCGTTTCCTGTCATAAATATTTAAATCGACAAAAAAACTACCTCCATATGAAATGTGATGTCTCATTTTCCGGAAATACAGTGACTATCTACTCATGAAGTATTTAACTTTTCTCCCTTTTTGCATGCAATACATTATTTATTTATTTAGTCTGAAACTAATGGAAAAATGATGCTCTGGTTCCATCTTGAATTGAAGATCGTGCGTAGTGGATTCTGGAAAATGTCGTGCTAGTTGCCGTGACTTCTCAAGCTTTGTCCAAAAATCTGAAATGGGCAAAAGAAATAATTATTTCCCCTCCCCCTTGTATCTCCTATTTTCAGCCAGAAATAGACTTGAAAAGGATTCCGTGAATAAAAATGAATCTAAGACTCGTTTGCACTGCTAAGAATAAAAGCCTGCGTTTCTGGAAGACCTTTTCATGAATTGCAAATATTTGCTTTGCAGCATTAAGTTATTTTGACAAAAGTCTTGATTCTCATTACATTAGATATGGAAATTTTAGAGAAGCGGATGTTTCTAACCATCTGCAGTTATAATAATGTTTTGTATTTCTAGAACACATTGAAAAAGAAACAGTGGTTTAATACAGTTTTCTACATTTAAATTTTATAGATGAATGATGAAATGACGAACTTATAGTTTTAGACATGGCATTTATGCAAATTTTTATTATGACTGTTTATTAAACATAAATAAATATATCACTTTATTAAAAATAAAGCTACCATGTCCTAACTGGCTATTTCCAGTGGAAAATTTGTGCCTGATCATTATTAGCACTTATTTACCATTTTCATGAGGAGTTAAAAAAGTTTAACAAATTTTAGGATTTATTTTGGATTTGAGAGGAAAAGGAGTTATATATATATATAATATATATATATATATATAATTCATCCCTCTTTTTCTCTGTGAGAATTTACTACTAAAATACTTAAATTAATATTTAATAATTAATTTAAGAATTATTAATTAGATTAGTTGTTGATACCATCATGCTTTTAATTCCATAATTTTAAATCTATTCATAATATGTAGAAAAACACAAATTCACGAAATTTGAAATTTATTGTAATTGCTAGCTCGACTTTATTTTTATATTTCTTAAGAAAAATATAACTTTTTTATGTTAAACACTGAAGCGCATTTATTTAATTTATAATTGTGAATGTTTATAGAAATAAATATGTATATAATTCAACAAAAAATATATGCATGGAAGAATATGTTTTTATATAAAGAATCTAAAAATATTGAGTAAATAAAAATATTTAAACAAAATTATTTTTATCTAATGTTTATTTTAAGCATATAATTAAAACATTTTCAAATGAAGTTAATTATAAGTAAATAATTTCATTTTAAGTAAAAATTAAATGCAAATAATTTAATACAATATAAATATATATTTATTAAGTAAGTTCAGAGATTCGCCATTCCTTTTTCAGTACTCAAACCAGAATATTCTGAAACGAAAAGAATGTTTAGAAAATTTCCTTCCAATATTTAAAGGCTTACATTCCTAGGTTCGAGACTATTTCCTGACCGGTGAAAAATTCCAAGATTTTTAAGAAATATTAAATAGCATTCTATATTCAAACAAAAAAGCACGCTCTCTTATTTTTAAAAAAAAAAAAAATCCAGGTTTATAAAATAGTTCATCTTCAAATACAAATATTGTGATATATTTCCCATGTTCTCTTTTTCTGAAAGTGAACAACATACACAAACACAAATATTTGCTTATTATATTCGTACGTGGAAAAATGCACAATGCTAGTAGAGATTTCACGTCAGTTTTCCTTTGAATATTTCTTTATGCAAACTTGCAATGCCGAGAAATACAAACATAGAGTACATCTATTTTCTTAAATCATATTCTTACTAATCTGTCTCGTCGACATACCTAAATAAATGTTTGCTTATGTTATCTCATCATACATCTTGAGATTGTCATAGAGAAAAGTATTATCATCAAACTTCTCGATATGTCACTTCTGATCCCTTTCTCGTGAGAAATGTTCTGTCTTTCTCTATCGCATAGATTTATTAGGGTAATAAATGGTTGTTTCCTTATACACGAATATTTATCAAAAGAAAAACAGTTATCTAGCAAACATGATTTGCGTTTCAGGAAAAGTGAATGCATTTCTTAAATGGAAAAAATATACTCTTCAGTAGTGAGAGCATTTTTTTTTTATTTTCTACATTTTCAAATGCTATTGAAAATTTTATATGTAAAAATTATTTACTTATATTTAGTAGTTTGGAGCTCAGTATACGGATAGCTTGGCTATTTGGTGCATGAAAAGAAAGATAAACTTCGACACCTTTCCCAAAATGTATTTTATTATAAACAGCAAAATAATAATAGTACATGCTTGAAAAATCATTTACCATATTACTCCTGCGTATTACACTTACCTACACGTTTAAACTGCATTTACTTTAATTTTTATATATGTTCACACGCTGTATAATGGGCAACCTCCATTTTTTAACGAACCTGAATTATACATGTACAAAGTTCTTAACTTTTGAAGTCTTTCCAGGAGTTTCATACCAAACTTTTGAACAATGATAACCTTTTAGAACTAAAACTTCAAAAATCAAGAAATGAGGTGTTATAAAGTATTTAAATGTTTAAAGGTGAAAAAACATTTAAAATGCTAGTCGAAATGCTGCATGCCAGTCTAGAAATAGTGCGTGGGTAAATAATAAAAGCATTGAATTAAATTAAACCTGACATAGTTCAAAAGTCACTTAAAAATGTAGAACATCTAACAATATAGAGGAAATGGAAGATAATTATTTGTTGATGTTGCAGAATAAATGTGGTGGGATGAAGATATAACAGATTTCGATCGTGTGCCTAGAGATATAGCGGAAGACTAATATGACAAACTGTGTTTCATATAATCCCATAATGAAAGTTCACAAACTGTGCCCTTTCTTTTAAATAAACAGTAGTTAATTTCTCTAATGCTCATCTTCTCTTTATTTTCAAGAGTATAATTATTATTCCCAGCGTATAACCTTCACCCTCAAATTTCGATCTTATTTTTGTTGTAAAAAGTCCACGCTATACGCCGGATTATACTTAATATCAATGCGATGAACGAAACTATGATTTTCTGCATTTCTTGATTTTTCAGTTTAAATATAAAAGCATGTTTTAATAATGATATGCACATTAGCTTGCACAGTATATCAGCTCATACCATAGATTCTTGATAGTTCCAGCGACAGATTTTTAAGCGAATCTCCTATTTCCGATGAGGAAATTCAGAGTTGAAAAAACAAATTAATAATTATTTTGTCTGGCACTGTGGAAACTATAGTTTTTGTACCGATCTATTTGTTTTTCAATCAATAACTCTATGCAATAACAACGTATAATTTTGGGTTTGATGCTCAATATGGTGCACGGTTTCATTTGTTAATAAAATGATGGAAGAAAAATTTATAATGTATATATACATGTGTGTGTATGTATGTTTGAAATTAAACAACACGGGCCTAGAAATAATGACAATGTTACTGGCATGTTTCCTTTTTTGTACATGCAAATGTTTTGCAATTAATTTATATATAAATTCTTACTCGCCCTCTCATACAAAAAAATCATCTCTAAATTTTCGTACGCATAAATCGAACATGTAATAGATGATTTTTATAGCAGTGAAATTGAAATTTAATTTTGTGTTATTTAAGATCTGAGGCTGATGATATAAAACCACTGAGAAAGTTGTAATTACCCACCGTTGGTACAGTAAAAGAAACTCTTGTGAAATGCACATTTATTTTAAACATTAAATTACTTCTTGATTCAATTTTTAATATATATATATATTATATATATATATATATATATATATATATATATATATATATATATATATATATATATATAAAGGGTGTTTTTTAGAGGTATAGAACTTTAAAATGCAATAAAACAACGATGTATTTTTCGATTGACATGAATTTTTTTTATTCAAAAGATAATCTTGTGGCATTACATTTTAAATATGATTTCTAACATAGGACTGCCACGGCTAACTTGGATGTAGTCTAATCTGGACGTCCAATTTTCGATGACTTTTTCCAACATTTGTGGCCGTATATCGGCAATAACACGGCAAATGTTGTCTTCCAAATGGTCAAGCGTTTGTGGCTTATCCGCATAGACCAATGACTTTACATAGCCCCACAGAAAATAGTCTAGCGGTGTTAAATCACAAGATCTTGGAGGCCAATTCACAGGTCCAAAACGTTAAATTAGGCGGTCACCAAACGTATCTTTCAATAAGTCGATTGTGGCATGAGCTGTGTGACATGTTCCGCCGTCTTGTTGGAACCACAGCTCCTGGACATCATGATTGTTCAATTCAGGAATGAAAAAGTTAGTAATCATGGCTGTATACCGATCACCATTGACTGTAACGTTGTGGCCTTCATCGTTTTTGAAGAAGGATTCCACCAGCCCATAAGCGCATCAAACAGTCAGTTTTTCTGGATGTAACGGTGTTTTGACATACACTTGTGGATTAGCTTCACTCCAAATGCGGCAGTTTTGTTTGTTGACGTAGCCATTCAACCAGAAGTGCGCTTCATCGCTAAACAAAATTTGCTTAAGAAAATCGGGAACAACGGCAATCTTGTTTTGGGCCCATTCGACGAATCTACGCCTTGCTTGATGATCGTTTTGATGAATTGCCAAACCAAACTGAGAATAAATCACTTGACAGCTGTTAAATCGGTCGCCATCTCGGAAAGTAAGGCCAACTTAAACTTCTATACCTGGAAAAAAACACTCTTTATAAGAAATTATAAAAAAACTTGGATTCGTAACTAAGTAATTTTACTTCAATGACAAACTCCCATTATATAAGCATCCACTTAATAAAAATAAAACAAATTTTTTTAACAAAAAAAGTGTTATTTAATGATTAAAACATCTGTTTAATTTGTTGACCAACATTAAAAGGCAAAACATGTTATTAAAAATAAGATACAGTTATACCGATTTTTAAACTTTCAATTAGGGAGCATATTTTTCTAAGTCTTTTAATCAGTTACTTTAAATTTCACTTTATTCTTAATATGCTTAGTAAAGAAAACAGGAAAGGGGCAATTAGTTTTTCTATTATATTTGTAATTATTTCATTTTTTTACAGAAAATTACTTCAAAAATTTGATTGCAATACCTTTGCTTCTTAATAAATTGGTGATGAATCGAAATGTATCCCAGATAAATGTTCTTTTTAAAGTTAAGACATTTTTTAAGTAAAATTTATATTTTTTCTTCTCGATATAAATTTGGTTGTAATTTGTTGGCAAATGCTTTAAAAGCTTAAACTAACATGACTTTTTTCCCGACCCATTCGTTAATTTTCCCTTTAGCGATGGGCATAAATATTCATGAACTATGGTTGTAATTAATTTCAAACTTACACATTTGATGATTATAACAAAAATTAAATCATTACTTATTCATCAATCTGAACACTCATCAAAAAACTTATTTAATGTTTGCTTAATCGATAATTTTTTTTTCTAAATTTTGCTGCAAATTGACATTTAGACAATGAATACTAGAATTTTTTATAGAATATGAGTAATTTTATAGTGGAGGTTTTGATTCAATTATTAAAAACAAATAACGTATGATGCATGTATGCCGCAAACAATTGAAAGAAAATCATAGTTAAGTGAATTACAGATAGATAATTCTAATTCAATTTTTGGCTGAATAATGGGGTTTGGTTAACTAGAATGATAATTAATAATTTTCCCTTGAATAGTTTCATATTTTATGTATTTGAATAGTCAATTGTGCTATCGATAAATTTTCAAATAAAAAAGTAGATTGACATTGATGTATGTGATAAAATAGCTTTGCCACATATGCGTGAATGGTCAAATCATGATGAATACATTTATAAAATAGATTACCCTTTTAATAATTAGGATTTAGTGCATTTTCTGAAAAAAAATCTAGATTCGATGAAGTTTCATTCATTCTTGGGTATTTAATTTCATAAAAAATAACTTATTTACACACATAGTTACATACTCAATGTTTTGTTTAATTTCTGTTTTAAAAAGTAATATTTTACCGTATTATTATCTATTCCTTACATTAGTGATTACGTACATGCTTTTTTTTGGAGAGACATTATAAGCTATATTGTAGCAGGTTTTTGCACCCAATTCCCTTTACTAACCTCTTAACATTGTTTTATTCAAGAGCCCTACTTTCTCAAGGAATCGGGATGTATGCAAACAAGCATTATTATATCACCAGAATCTTAAGTATAGCATTGAAAATGGGAACACTAAGAAGTGATACATGGATCTAAATGGAGAAAAAAACGAGTTATATTTGTGTGATATATATATATATATATATATATATATATATTCACTTTTAGCTGGGAGGAGATTTTAGTTAAGGTATCCGACTACCCTAAAATCATGATTTTTTTTCAAAAATTGAGAAATTTTGTTTATGATTTTATTTTATATCCCATCATATAAGCTTAATAAAAATACCAAGTTTTTTATTTTCCATTCACTAGAACAAAAATTACAAATGTTTTAGTAAAAGCAGATGTCATAACTTTACACAAGATGACAAACTTTAAAATGCGTTTTACTCGAAATGTTTTTTTTGCGAAAAGTTCAAACGGGGACAGCGATTGCTCAAAAAGTTTTGAAAATAATTAGCTGAAATTTTTTGTGTATGTTATGAATAACAGTAGAAGTTTTTTGATCTTCAGATTTATCAATCGCTGCTTTATTTTAAAATTTACAGTCCTTTATGTGAATATAATCACTTTCTTTTTAAGCAATTTCGTATAATCACTAAGATAAAGTGCTCTAGGTTTTGTAAAAATTGAAATATCTCTTATCCTGAAGGTCATTTCAAACACGATTAATAAAGTAACACATCAAACTTGAAAAATTGAGAATTTTCTCATAAAAATTTTGTACAGAGCGGGCCCCGTTTATGTAATTGTTTGTACATTTTTACCAGTTTTTTCCCATTTTAATAATAATAAATTTTTTTTCTGCTTTCAATTTTAAGACTTTTTCCTTAAAATATACTAAATAAATCTAAAAATCACAAAAAATCCTCATATTTCCATTTTTTCAAAAAAAAGTTGTCGCAAGTAGTCGGATACCTTAAGTGAGAGAGTGTTTGGTAAAGTTGCACTATTATGCAATCTGCGACTATTTGTGACGTGTCTCTTAGTTTTGAACCAAGATCAAGAAACTAGGATGACACCTGAGCTAGCACCCATCTCCAAAATTCTATATTATGCCAACGGAAGTATTTTGATTCTCGGAAAATTTAACGGACCTCAGTTCCCCTACACGGCAGGTCTCCAGTGGCGCTAGGTTTGAACTCATGACACTCTAGCTACCAAACTTCCATGACTACTAAGCTACTTCGGCTACTGCGATTTTAGCTAAAATTCTCATCATAAGTTATATTATTATATTTTGTCAGTATTCTGTTATAGGAATATTGATGAAACTACGCAAATTTTGTACTTTTTGTATTTCTTTCATTTCCGATAGGATTGCAGATTAGTATTTATCGTTTCAGATCTAGTGCATTCTCTGGGTACTGGTATCACTTCTAAGTGCGGCGTTATGTTGATGGAATACCAATCACTGCTATGTAATTTTGACGCTTAGCTTCCTTCCCGAAAGGAGGCACCTGAGCTCTGACGAAGTTAAATAATGCTGAGAATTTAATTTTGACTCGAGCATCCTACCCAAAAAAGCACACTATGGATCTGTAACATGCCGTATAATCATACTACATGGAAACTGTCGATTTTTTGCATCATGAAAATCCACCGACTTGGGTCGGTGTTGAACCCGCAACCTTAGGCGTGTAAAGATAACGATAAACCAACTACGCCACCCAACCGGTATACCTTTTGTAAATAATTTCTGGAATCTTTGATATTTTATGTAGAATATGAATAAATACTTCCCTGGTAAAAAAGTACTAATATGTTTTGTCTCGATCTTAATGAACAAAATATAAGTAAACGGTTAAAAGGTTCACATTGCGACCTGTTTTCGCGCCACATAGCTTAAAGTCGGCTTGTTTTTGTGGACAAGAAAACCTGGTTTCCATGTACGCTTGTAACCTTAAAATATATCTAGGTCTTGTCTATGGCGATCGCCCCGGAAACATTTACACCGTAAGGAATCCATTACTCCACCCACGAACCGGATGCCACTCGAGGATAAAAAGGCCGACCGCTACCATCCTGAAACCCTAGAAAGAGTAGAGAGAAAAGACTGCTTAAATGTATACACTGTGATTGATAACTGTTACACATATAAACCAAATATTTAAATTAATAAATATCACGTTGCCATTCTTAAACGTCACAACATTAATCAAAAGTGCTTCATTCATTACTTTTACAAATATTTATGTCTTCTAAAAACAAAGCCTGAATACAATTCACCTCTTAAGTTCTATGACGCTCAAAATATTTTATTTTAAAATAAAATACATACATAAATTTCAGGAAATAATTTATACAGCAGTTTACCTCTCAGATTCACAAAACATGATGGATTACATCTCATTACGCCAAAGTATATTCATCTGTTCAATAGAGGTTAATCCAAAGCTACTTCAACTTTAAGCTTTTCACCAAACTAAAGGCTTCGAAACTAAGCTCAGCAATAGCAGTTGCTCAGCTATTAAAATATATATACACATTGAGAGATAGATACTGACAAATGATGATTGCTTCTAATGGATATTCTCCCATTCTTGGTCATACATAATTAATAACTCGATTAATTTCTGTTTAACTCTGAGCCAACGTTTAACTTGACTATGAAAGGACGAAGCAATGATATGTGAAATAGCTTCGAAGATTTATTTTGGGGGGATTAGGCAAGGGTTAGTAGCTCCAGATGCGGATAACTGCTCACCCATCACGCTGCGATAAATATAACGGCGGAATCAATTGCGGATAATATCCTTCAAAATCCGGGTCAAGTTTACGGATCATAAAATTAAACGTAACCACAATGTGCCCCCAAAGTTGTTTATGTGAGATAACTACGGTATTTTTGATTCCACGGGTCATTTGAAAATTATTTTTCAATACAGTTTTGATAACTATTCTTGCTTTAAATCCACGAATGGGTTAGGTTTATTGGTGTTACTTGTTCACGTATAAGGTAAGTAATTTCGAGATGTAAATTCATGGTTATTTTTGAGCTTGTTTGTAGAAATATGTCTCTTGAATATTTCAGCAAGCGCTTCTGGGTTAAAAGATAAAAGAAAATTAGTATTGATGTTTTATTTATGGGTAATTTTAATACCGAATAATTATTATTTATTACTAGAGTTAATTTTTCGATTCCTTTCAGTTCTTTTTATATATTAATTTATATAATTAATAAAATAATCTTCTCAATGTTACATTTTTATTTAATGTGTCTACTTATTTTATGTTTTATGACGAGGTTATTTTTTTATAAATAAATACCCAGTATTTAAAAAAAAATATATTAATAAAATTTTGGGCAGATTTTTTTTTAATACGAATGTTTTTTATACTCCTTTTTTGACAAGTTCTTGTTTGATAAAATAATTTTGAGGAATAGTTGTAAATTATGTATTTATATTTCTGTAATGAATAAATATATAAATATAAAATGAAAACTTTACTGCATAAAAAAATTAGTCACACATTATATATAAGTTTGCTACACACAAAATAAACTTTCCGACTAACACAATATATATTAAATAAATAATCCCGAGAAAACGTAATACCTCTGATAATTGAATTCTTATCAATAAAAGAATTTAAATTGAAAAACGTCTTTCTTAATTATCTCGACATTTCCGAATTCGAAAGTTAATTCTTCAAATAGTTAACTTACTGATTAAGAACGTAGCTTATACTATTTTAAATAATAAAAGTTAGTATTCCACAGCTTCTTTTATTTTTTATTGCATTTCCTGTAACGTTTTCTTCAACTTTTTTTTTTCATTTTCTTGCACATTTTTTATTTATTTTGAGTAATTGGCTTATTTTACTTATTTTCTTATCTATAATATATTTTTCTTTGAATTAATTACATCCTGTCTTTCAAAATTGTTTCTCGGATGTTTTTTTAATAAATATTTAATGTACTTTTTCTTTAACCCTTTTTAAATGGCTATGGAAATTATAGATACCAACAATTTCATCAATCTTATCACTGCAGCATTTCCCCCTATTTAATTCCCTATTTATTTTTCATGTGATAAACCTACAACTATATAATACAAATTAGATTACAATATAAATATTTATACGTCTGTAGTACTTACGAAAGCCTCACGAAATACTGATCCTTGTTTTCATAGATTTCTTGGAAAATAATATATATATATATATGTATGCATAAATTCTTAAATACATCACCATCTATGATTATAAATATTTTATCTATTTAGCAAATCCTATTTTTTCAGATTGTACCACTTATAAAATATGTTAACATCTTCATCTTAAGAGAAATGTACAAAAAAACTGAAAATATATAAAATGCCTTGCCTTTCAATAGCATATAAAAGTAAACAATCTCTTTTCTTAAATCACACACAATCTTAGTATAAAAATATTTTAACATGTCATTATACTATAGAAAAAAGATCATGTCATTTTTAATGCCGTGCCGCATACACATGATATGTATTTCACGCAGGCCGCATACACATGACAGTTATTTCATGCAGGCCGCAACATGCGGATAATGGAAGAAACACACTATAAGATCAAAGCAACATTGACGATCAAAAATGATCAAAATATTAAAACTCATGTTTAGCTTTTATTTTAATGCTATATTAACTTTTCTATCAAACGCACACACACAAATAATTATTTTTATGAATTTTTATTAGTTAAGGGATAATTTCTATTTTCTTTCATCTGTGACCAAACTTCTTGCTTATATTCTACTATTAAAAAAAACAAATTGATACATTTGATTGCTTGATTGAGAGAATATCCTGTTAAATTTTTTGTACATTTTTCTCCAATAATTGAATTTCTTAGTTCAGTGGGCCATGACCGGGCCACTTAAAAAAAGTCGGTGGTCTGCAGGTTGAGTCGCGCTGTAAAGGGTTAGTTTTATAATTTATACAAACTATATATACTGTTGTGACTACTTTCTTAAACTAAAATTGTACTGATTTCAAACTAAGCACAATTACCAAAACAATTAATTTTATTTTCTTTAACCAACGTAATTTACTCAATTTCATTACATTTGCTTATCTTTGAGTTCCTAAAGGAAAAACAAATGAAAAACAAAAAAAAAGACAATATAATACTTAAAAGTACATAATAGCACTGAACATATAAAACGCGAACCATCTTTCTAAACTTCACGGCAACGTAGGAATTATCCTATATAATCACAGCTATTATTTTTAATAAACAAAAATCTCCTTCCTAAGTGCGAGAGGGATATTGTTTGGAATAAATTCCCTACTGCCTTAACTGCTCAGATAAAATAACGGAAATTTCTTTAGTGGTGCTACAATTCTTTCTCGTGCTGAGGGACTTAACTACTTGTGTTGGGGCCATGAGAGAATTGCCTCCTGTGCTCACTTGGTGGCTAGTTGCCAAGATATCTCAATAGTTAGAAGTTTCCGTCACATGAAGGGTATTTCGATAGAAAGGTTCCGACCATGAACTTCAATTACTTGCGTTAACGGAAATTTACCAACTGTGCTACACGGGGATTACTTCAATGAACCGTTATTAGCAAGAAGCAAAACACCAGGTTTCAGTGAAGATCGTAAGAGAAAAACTGTCTTCGTTATTTCGTTCAGCGTTGGATAAATCTCTCAGTAAGAATAGTGTGTCATTTGTGGCAGAAGGATCAAGTAAATGGTGATGACATTAAGTAAATTGCTTGTTAACCCAATTGAAGAATGCGTAATAGAAATATAAAAATTGATTATATATAAAACATGTGTGAGAAACGTAAGTGAATACAAGCTATAAAATATTTTCAAAATTATTGCAAAAATGTTTTAGTTACATATAATTTTTTTAATGTAATACAGTGTGTTAAATGTGTGTGTTTTCCTTCGGGATAAATAATATATATATAGGTATCTATTAATTTAAAAAATAATACTTTTAGAGTAAAAAAATTCGAAATAATTAGGAATTTAATATGAAAGTTGGATTATCCAGAAATAAACATTTCGTAAATATTCTAGCAGAAAGAACCACTTTACAAATGTTCATCCAAAGAATATATCGGATTCATTAACGAATTAATATGGTATACAGCATTATGTTGACTAGATAAGGTAACTGCCTACCTTCGGACCCAATTTTTTTATAAAAACAAATTTTTGAAACAAATTGAGTGTTTTTAGGAAGAAAAGTAAACAAAAATATGTAAATAGATAAAAAACTTTAAATAAATATTGTACTTTGAGAAAAATTTGTTGTTTTCAATGAAATTTTACCAAATTTTTACTAAAACGGATAACACTGTATAAAAATTTCTAAAACAATTATCATAATTTTCTTTATACAAAACATACATATTACGGTGCTTTTCAAAATGAATCAAAATCTAAGAGAAATATTAAAATACAACTAAATTACAGACAATTATACATAATAATATGAAATTTTTTATATTTTTAAAGTTTTTTCTTTATAAAAACTTCCCTAAATGAAACAATATTTAACCTACAACAAAATTTATGGTCCACTTTATGAAAAATAGTATAATAAACATTCCCACAAAATTTCAAAACATTATCTGGTTTGGTTCTTAAGATATCATGTATCTGGTAAAGTGTTTCTTTCGAAAACATAATTTTGAGAAAAACTCATTTAAAGTTTTATCTTACTGCCCTTTTGCATAGAGTGTGATGTTTCTTAAAATCACTATAAATTTATTTCCTTTTCGCGTAAAGAAAGAAGAAAAACTATTTTGGAAAGAAAAATGTCAAAACTATAAGATTTTGAAACAAAAGAATACCTTATGTAGACGAAAAACGACATTTTCAAGGTAGGCAGTCACCTTAAATATCTGAAGTTATTTTACTAACATTTACTTAGCGCTACATTTGTAAAAAGTAAATTTCAGACTTATGACAAAAACTGTGACTCTAATAGAAATAATAAGGAACTTTTTAAACATCTTTTATGTTATGTTGTGTTAAGTTTTGCATTTAGAAATTTACAAATTATTAGCATGAGTTATTAGTACAACTTTTTGTGCATCAGTTACCAGGATACATTGAGCGTGAGTTACCAGGATAACTCTTTAGCATGAGCTATCAGGGTAACTCTGTCATGCTAAAACTGTATGCATTGTAATGGAATTTTATTATATATATTTATTAAATGCAACAAAAAAACTTTTTAAATATTCATTAACCAGCAAAAAATGTGAAAACAATTCAAATACTTAGATTCTTTTACTATTATTATTCATTATTTTTAATTTCTGGTCCAGGATTTTTGTAATTCAGGGATAAAATCTATAATTTTACAAAATAAAAAAAATAAGAAAGCGTAGCAAGGTTTTTTCACTAAGCAATTACAGTTTACAATTGTGATTATTCACAAAAAATAAAGAAATTTGTGCTTTAAAAAATGTATTCACGTGCAATGTTGAAAACACTAATAAATTAGAAATTATGTAACTTGGTGGGTCTTTTTATAACTAAATATATTTTCAATTATTTTTACTGCCTTTTGAAAACATTATGAAAATCTATTTTGCAAATCTAATATATTTAAAACTTGTTTAACATCTTCCATGAAATTATTAACACATTATTTTTTAATGTATATTAATCGAAATAATAATTAAATTTTGTATACGACATCATACGCATTTACTTGAGGCATATTATTATAAAAATCAATTGTGCTTACAAAATATGCTTTGAAATATACTTACTGAGCCTTTTATAAATCTTTTAATATTGTAACGTTATAACTCTCTCCTTAGACTTTTATGTTGGATATTTTTCTGTATAAAGGACTATAAATAATTTATAATCAAATTAAAAAAAACATTTTACTAATGTTTTTTTTATTTAATATTTTAAAGGCTACAGCTAATACTATGGAATTCTTACTAGTAACTTAATTACATATATGACATTATTATATTACGAAATCTTTTGCAATTAAATATACTTTTAATCACATAATTTGGGTTCGCAGTAAAATATTTAAATTATATATAACTCTTGAATTTTCTTTACTATAAGAATTCTTTCCATCAAAATTCATCTCCTATATCTTATATTTTTTCCTCTATTTCATAAAATAACTCAAACTGTGTTTATTAATAATAAAGAAAATCAATCTATCACAGTTTCAGAGAAGAAAATACTTTCTTATAGTGTTAACTATGGATTTAAAATGGTATCCATAATCTGAACACAGCATTTCGAATGCGGATTTTTTCTCAAAAAAGGAAAAGAAAAAAAAAGAAAATGCCAAGGAGAGAGAAGTTACAACAGCTGCGACGCTTTTCACCTTCTTTCTTTAAAAAAATAGTCCCAAAAGGAATGCACTGCGGTTTTTGATTCATTCCCTATTCTAAGTTTCAAAAAGTAAAGAAGAAGAAATAAAAGTCACGCGCCTTAACAAAAATCTCCGTATTTTTCATGATGGAAAAGAAATTTCCAGTTTTTTCCCCCTTTCCGTTTTATCCATTTTTTCTCTTTTATACAATATGATATTCTAAATCAGTATATGTGTGTAGACAGACACAATGCTCAGTGTGAAGGGAATTTCCTAAAAACACAGATATGAAAAAAGTGCTTGTATACATTTTAAAAGTCCGTTCCATTTTCATATTTTTGTACATGCATTTATATAACATTCACAAATTGAATTCGAAATTTTTCAATATTTTTCTAAAATTTTGGTGGAATTTATTTTTATATATAGTTTACCTTTTTGCTCTTGTAGCATCAATCCTTCTCTTTCACACTTTTGAATCTTAAGCATAGAACCCCAAAAAAAGATATTGCTTTTGAAATAAAACTGTAGCTTAAAGTAAATATGCCGTTGTAAGTTTTGTTATTTTTTTGTATTACCAGGATAAATTCTTTGTAGTCAATTATCAATCATTATGCATAACAAACTGATATTATACGAGCACATACTAATCACATACTCGTACATAACTAATGACTCAAACTAATGTAATTATTTTATTTAAAAAAATTAAAATAAATACACAAACACTTAATTGCCACTGGCGTATATATGCATCTCACTCAGCCAATGCTTTTACTGTCATGGACGTATAAATACGTCTTCCTGAAATATATCTTTTCTTTGCGCTGCTAATAGTAAAATTATCCCAAATAAAATTACCTTGACAGAGTTTGCGAAGGACACACTTATTTCAGAGAATTCAAAGAAGGATTTGCTTATGAGTTCCTTCACCCCCCGCAGTACACCACATACGTGTGCCTACGTGAAAGCAGTGACAGTGGGAAGCGAATAGCGTAACTGGTAATCGGCAGTTAATAACTTTAAATTGCCATTCGCTGCTTCCTATAGTAATTAGTACGAAATTGATGTGGTATGTTGTTTAAGGGCAGTCGGAAACCTCTATACCGACAATGTTAAATTGGCTGTTTTCGAGGAACATTTTCTCAAAATCTGTTATATGTACATGCTTGAAATTTTTCATATAATTAAAATACACATTTCTCATTATACTCAAATGAGCTTTTTAGCTAATTTTGAATTTTTTCATAATTTATAAAATATTTTATCAAACATAGTTTACGTTAACCCGTTTTTCACATAAAAAATTTGTAAAAAATAAATTTTGGGGTTTTTTACAAAAAGCTCATTTCAGTATATATTAGCCATCATTATAAATATATCATAAAAATTTACATACCTGTGAACAGTAGTTTCTAAGAAAAGGAACATCGAACATCAAAAATTGACATTTTGAGAAAAATTGATTTTAACGTATAATTACTTTTTAGTTAAAACATGCCAGCTCCATATTCTAAATCATCAGCATTTTTAGTAGCTCATTATCTTCTTTCTTCCTTTTAAGTCTTTTTTCCTTCCTAACTTCCTTTGTTTTTTGTAAACAATAGTATTTTGCTCGTAACAGCCTCTGTTTGTCGAGGCACTCCATCGCTTGTACCGTGTAATCACCAGGCTCAATACACACTTTTCTCAAAATTTCTAGTTTTGATACATTCCCCATATTAAATGAGGAAACTGCATCATATGTACCCAGTGACAAAACTTCTAACTGTACAAATGTTTTCTTCGGTACACGAGACCATATTACATTATTTACACTTTCGTTAGGATTTTGCGTACCTCCATGTAAACACTTTTTAGCAATTCTGGATTAGCTAAATCCCTAAAAACAGGTCGCATGGCCTCCACAACATCCACAGGTAAACTATTTTTGTGATGATAAATCTCCCCAAGCAATTCTGCTTTTTTAAATTTGCACCACGTATCTGAATCAGAGGGACAAAATCCATGCTGAGGTTTTTCATCGGTTGATAGCTTGTGTAAAAATATTGCCCATATGGCTTGTTGCATGTCCTTCACGCTAGACAAATTTCTGCGGATAGCTAGACCATAATATGCTTGCAGACGGTCGATTTCTGCCTCTGTCAATCTATTTCTTCCGCATAAAGGCTTTCCGTCAGAAAGTTTTTGTCCTCTCATCTTAGTTTTCAAGCGTCGAAGACGTGTCCCATTCTTTTCATAACATGACCTATGCATTCTAATTTCTCGACAGAGCAATGGTCACCATATACTTTGTTCTCGACAATAGAAGTAAACGCTTTGGAGTCTCCATCTCCTAAATATTTTGTGTACCGAACATTGTAGAGAGACTGGGAACGCTGAAAAATGGATAGAGCTCCAGCTACTTCCATCTTACCGCTGTAGCCTTCAAAATTTCTCTTACAATTTTGAAGATGCTTGGTTTTGTTCGGACAAATACAATGTTTTGAAAAAACTTCGACATCTATAACTTTGCCGGTATCAACACTTGTGACTGTCACCAAGCCATTCTTCGAAGAAAAACCACGCTTCTGCCAGCTACCATCAACAGCAACAGCAAGGTCCCTTTTTCCATCATTTTCATCAACGGCTTCACGAACAGCTTCTGCCATACTGTGTTCACAGGTTTCTCTTGTTGCCTGCAGTAAAATGTGGTTGTACTTTGAGAATTTTGTGGGTGGCGGGGGAAGATTCATGATACCGCAAAACATCCTAGCAGACTCAGCACCTTTACCTATGCATCGCATAGCATACACTAGCCGGGTATTCAGTTCGTAATTCTCAGAACTATCGCATTTCTTGGAGTTAAAAAAAGTATAGTTATATTTACAAGAAGGACATTTTAAGTGAAACTTCACAGCTTCACCACAGTTACTTTCACTGAGGTGCAACCTGAGTCCTGTTTTTTCACACTTTATACATTTTACAGCTTCAAAAAACACACAAGCTAAAAGGTTAATGTCCACAATAACATTTCTGAAACCAGAAAAAGCCTCATCCGAATATGAAATATCCATGTTTACAATTTTTCTCTCACTGGCAGATGGTTCAGTTTCATTAGTACAAAGCTTTGCACCATCAGCACAATTTTTTTTCATCAGCAGAGTTCTTTGGAACAGTAGAATTGCTTTCACCACAACCATCATTACTTTTATTACATCTTCCTTTATTAAAAACTCCTCTTCGTTTCTTAAATACTTTAGTCGATGCTCTAGGCATAGTAAAATCGATATATTATAGCAATTTTTTTGAAAGTTTAAGCTGAATAATGTTAAAGAATACTTGCGAGTTCAAAATTACAACGCAGTTTTGAAAGTGTAAACAAACACTGATTTGACCGTTAAAAATACAGTGAAGTTTCAAATGGGTTAGGAAATAAAATAATAAAAGGCTCAATTTATACAATAAAAGATAAATGTTTTGATTTATACCAGACGCTCAACTTTTAAGCCAAAACAAAAAAACTTTGTTTACTTTTACGCTTGTCAAATGGGCGTGGCCCAGTTTCAACGATTATTTAAAAATAGGTTTTTAGGGCTTCTACTTACCCTAGAGGTTAAAGTAAGGTATTTTTAGAAAGGTTAAAATCTGTACTATGTGGAAATGTAAAAATCTCAAATTGTCAAAAAATCAAATTTTACCTTTCCGACTGCCCTTAAGCTGTGCAAGCAAAATAAATATCTGAAACTATATATTCCTTATTTTTATGACCATATAAAATGGATATAGACTGATACCTAATGAAATAATTCCCATTAGTGGGAATTATTTTCATTTACGAAAAAATATTGCTTTATGTACGATTATGAGATCAACAAATTATGAAACGAAATTCCTTAAAAAATTCTTATCATGAATTTTTATTTATTTTTTGAGTCTTTAATCATTTGTATTGTTCTAAATAATAAAAAGTAATACTTTCTAAATGGAACTTTTAAAATTGAATTTGATGAATATCAAATTGTATTTCCTATTGAAGCAAGCTATTTTTTAATAATAATATAAAAAAGTAAACACACATTAAAACCTTTAAAAATATATGCCATACTGAATAATTATGTAAGATTTCAAAAAACAATATGTATACTTTTTTCTTTTTGCTTTTTAACATATTTTAACATAAGCTAATTTTAATACTAAATACAAAATAATGCGAGTGCATTCAACTGAATTAATAAAAAAATGTTATTAAAATTTTTTAAAAGAAATATATAAAATAAATTTAATAGTAAAAAACATAAATTTATAGAGTTCTGAAAAGAACAATAATAACAAAAGCATGGATTTATCAAAATATTTACTTAAGGAAACAATACATTTTTCAGCTAAACAGCAACGACAATATTGTTTTTTTGTTTTCATCATTTCTCTTCATTTATATCTTTGAGAACGTATTCTACAATTTTTGAAAACGTGTTGGGATTTTTTTTTCTTCATCCGTCTTTTGAAACTGTACTAAAAACTACACTTTTTAATCTAAAATTTTAATTTGTTTTCATGTAACAAGCAATTTATTTTTCTTTAAGGAAACAGAAATACGTAGAAATTATTGACATGATGTATTAAAAAGGTTTTTTTCCCCTTCCTCCTCCTCCCCTTCTCCCCTTCCTTTCCTATCATCGTACGTCAAGTTTAAAACCCTTTTTCATTTCTCTGCTATTTCGTCCTATTTGTGCTCTAATTAGCATGGGATGAATAAGAAAAAAATTTTTTATTCTTATTTCTAAAGAATAACAAGCTAACTATCATTAGATATATCAGTGAGTACCTGAAAAAGTAAATAATCACGCTTTAGTTTTTTTCCCCTCAAACTCTTCAATAGCAAAAAAAAAAAAAACAGTCAGTGGTTTCCAAGTAACTCATTACCTTAAGTTTTCATTCCAGCAGCAAAAAACGCATCAAATTTCCTTTTTTCATTGTTCATTCCAGCCATCTTAAAGCTGTTAATTTAGACAGCCTACTGCGAGAAAAAAATGAAGCTTAAAAATGCAGGAACATTTTTTTTCTTTTTTTTTGTAATATTTTTTTATCAAAGTTCATTTGTTGAAACAGATAATTTTTTTTCGCATTAGCTCAAATATTTTGAAAAGTAAATTCATGAACATGTTGCAAGTTATTTTCTTTAAAAAATGTTTTTACGTTTTAATGTTAGGAAAAATAAATTGGGAGACAAATATCGAAAAGCTACGATAATTTTTTTTTAATACATCAGATCCATTTTTAATTTAAGGTTTTCCGCATTTATGTTATTGAACGCATATCTGATTCTTTTTTTTCCAAATTTAGAACTAATTTATCAATTTTAAATGAAAGTTTTCATTAAACAGAGAAATGATATTTTATCAAGGAATATTTTTTTATAACATTACATTGACTTTTTATGGATAAGACGTTCACTCTAGTAGATTATTTAAAACTCTTTTTTATAGAAACAAATTATTACGAAGTACTCATGTAAAATAACTTTCCTCGGTCAATTTTTTTATTGTTGAAAAACTTATATTTTTAATGTGTATAATGTAACTTTTCTCAAACTCTTTGAAAAGGGGGAAAACAGTCAATATTTATCCAAAAAATTTTCAAATACAACAATAAAAACAATCAAAATTTATTCAATAATTAGTAACACATTAATTATTATTTATCTTACTAATTAGTTTAGTAAGATATGATGAATTTTATGATGTATGAAAATATACTTTACATATACTCACAAAAATATTCATTATATATTACAAAAAAAGGAAGTGACAAAAAAGAGATCAGAAACCTTTATATATATTCTTAAAACAAGAAAACATTAACTATGATTAAATTAATACGCTTTAAATAAAATGTGTTTTTTCTTTCATTTTTGTGAAACATTATTGCTTATATATCTTAAATTTATTACCATTTTTTTAATAGTGTAATGATTACATTTTTTTCTCCTTCTAAATGGAATTGCTATTGTTGATTCTGTGTAAATTTCTGTCTCTTAAGCAATAAAAATGTCACTCGAATTTTTTAATACCTTCACTTTTCTTCATGTAAGGGAATACCAATCATTTATTTGAATATATTTTACATGAATACCCATTTATGCTTTGTACAAATGAGGCAACGTTCTAGGAAACTCATCAAGAATAAAAGTTATTGCTAATAACTCAGTAAAAATATAATGTGTTTTTCTATTTTTGCAAAAACAGAAACTTAAAATAAACTTACATTAGGTTTCGTGTAATTTATTTTTATACATTCGATAAATTGCCAAACTAGTAAAATATTTAATACTGCAGTCCACATTATATTTTGTAAAACATTAAGGTTATGCATTTTTTCTTACATATCTAAATGAGTTTTGGGATTAAAATAATATTTTACTATCAATTCCGTTTCTAATTAGCAACAAGTTTTGTTCCGTGAAAATTAATTTTTATAACGAGCTTTAGTTATAATTCAGTAAAATTCATGCAACAACTAACTTATTAAAATTCTACTGGCATGAAAAAAGGTTATTATAGAATTATTTTGGATTAATATCATAGGAATTTGAAATATAGCTGCAATAAGAAACAGACATAATTTACATAAAAGTATTCAAAAGTTATATGTAAATAAAATTGATTACCAGATGACTACAAGAAAGCACGATCTATTTAAATTTCAAAGTTTAAAATTAGTTCAAATAAAATACTTCAAGCATATCTCTTCTTTAAATAAAATATGTTTCATTTTTATACCCATTGAAATAATGGTTCAAGGTACAAAATTTAGAATTACCTTTTTCAAAAAATATACTGCTGGACTAAATTGCATTAAAATTTTATCTCAAATGTATTATTCATTAATGTAGATTTCGATTCATAAATATGCATTTATTTTACATATGGCAGCAGAATCAGAGGTATGCAGAAAATTCTTAGAAAAATTCCATGTTAAAAAAGGGTTAATGAGAATTAATATCCATAATATTTACTTCTTGTATATCCAAAGTCACAAATTCTTGGATGTAACATTATAGAAGTCATGTTTTCTTTTCTGGAAATCACTGTACGCTGCGATAATTTCTTAAAATGCATGTAAAAATATTTAATGAGGATTAATACTCATAACATTTGCTCACCGTATATGCATAATCATTCGTGGATATAGCATTATAAAGTTTTTAAGCTGTTGATTTTCTTTTCTAGAAAAACTCTGCACGCTATGATAATTTATTTAAAACACATTAATTAGAATCGCATTTTATATTCTAACTATTTAATGTAAGTATATAACTTTTTATTCTATGTATATTATATATATATATATATATATATATATATATATATATATATATAGTTTTATAAAATATCTTTCAATTTATTATTTCAGCCTTCAATTTACTGAAATTGAAACATACCAAGTATGTTGTTTCCTTTGCATTAATACATTACTAGTGGGAAAAAGAGTTTTACTGGAAAAGAAAGACTCCCAGTAACAGTGGCGTAACGGAGAACATTTGGGCCCCCCTGCAAAGTCAGGTTTTGGGCCCCATCGTTGAATTTTACAAAGGGTAAACACTTGCGTCAGTCAGGCTTTGGGTCCCTTTGGAACCCTGCCCCCCGCGATGCGGGGGTTGCGGGTGTGCACGTTACGCCACTGCCCAGTAATAAGTTACATATGATATACCATAGAAAATGTGATCAGGCTTACCAGAGATTAGCGACTTTATCACCCTTGGCGATATTTTGGAGACAAATTTGGTGAAAAATTATACTGCCAATGAAACTTCGTGATGTGTCACTGGTATCAATCCTTCCTGAAATTTCCATGAGACTATAAAAAGAGCGGTGGAGTTCAGAAGTGAGTCAGTCGTGATTAAGCGGGAAGACTTAACCTGTTCGAGTTCTAGTTAGTGGAACTGTTCTCAGAGATGTTTCTGGAGATCTGTAAAGCCTGTTTATAATAAGTGCAGTTTTCCATTACTATAAATAAACGGTTTTATTACTTATTTGTGTATATACCTCGATTTGTCTTCGTGTAGTCATTTGTTCGTCATCCACTAATAATTTAGTTTTTATGCAATCAAATGGAGTCATCGTTTGTTTTACATCTAAGGAAATTCGCTACAGTATCAATAGTTTAGAAAAATATTATTCTGTCAATAGTGATTTGTGCATAGGTACAGTATATTTATGTTTAAAATATTACTTATAAAACTAAATCACGAGCTTAAAAGTGTTATAGCATAAAGTTAAGCAGCATCAAAAGAAAATTTATTTTTATATTATTGGGTGAACCACATACACAGCATAATATTGATAAAACATCTATCTAATATTAACTTATGTCAGAAAATTATCTACATTTACTAAACTGCGTGAATAAAATTATTCTGATCCTTTAGTAGCCAAAACGACATAATAACATAATATGAATATTACTCAAGTGCTTAAGTGGAGAATAAATCTCACCACAATTTGCATATATTTAATCACAAGTCTTTCATATCTTTTAAATACGGGTGAAAATACACGTTTTTAAAAGTATTCATTCAAATCAATATTAAGATAAGATATTATCCATCGTCTCTAACCAGAAGAGAAAGATGGAGGTAAAATTAACTCTTTTGTTCGAAGCAAGGCTTCCCGAGCAGGTATTGGAATCGGTACTTCTTAAACAAAGGGGCCTTCTAGAATTTTTATTCTGTAGAATTAAGTGCAATGCAATTTCCTTGACTGGATCCAGGACATGCTAGAGCGTTTTACCCCCTAGGGTTATATGAATCAAGCTTAATTTAAGCACCTAGAAATTTCCATGCATGATAAGTTATAACAGGGGGAATGCATTCGAAGCATAACTCAAAGGGTTTTGTGTTTGCCTCTTCAAGCATAACATGGTCTTGGCTTAAACTTTAGAAAGAACTGCGGCGCCCGCGTTTGTGAGATATATCTGAAGTGAGAAGTGTAGTGGGTTAAGTCTTTTATTTTGCAAAGCAGAGTGCATTTTGCTTGTATGAGGATGTGAACGGGATTATGATGCCAATCCCCTTTTCGAAGAATGGGCCTGTGTGGAATAGATACCTAAATGAAAAAGAAATAACAATGCTGAAGTATCAAAATCCACCTCTTCTGGATACAAATGCTTATAGAATAGGAGAATGTGTGAATGATAATGAAAATGTATGAGCACTACGAAGCTGGATTGATTTTGCCTGCTCAAAGATTTGTAGATAATATCCTTCATTTAATTATTAATAGGACTTTGAATCGTATACATTAATTTCACTAAATTAATGTGTATAAACGTTTCAAATACGTCTGATAATCTCTTAAAGTTATAATTTGCATGCTTGAAAAATGTTTAATAATAATCAGTATGATTATTAATACTTTCTTGAAAATATCAATTATGTTAATTAAGAATCAATAGTGTAGAACAGATAGTGAATATGTCTTAATCTCCATTAGTTCACTCAATAAAATTACAAATATTCAAATGTGCAAATGTACTTATTCAATATGAGAAATTTATTTAATGAAAATGATAGCGCATTTCAGTGAAAGAATTGGAATAAATCATAAATTCCACGTCTATACTTCATGTGCTATTAAAGTATTAGATATCATCCTTAATACGTTTTTAAACTAATTAGGTTAAGATATTTCAAATTCGAATACTTCAGAATATATATAACTGATGCCGGATTTACAAGCAAAAATAAAATATTTTTAATTGGTATTTTTTAAATAAATTTAAAGAGGAATTTAAGAGGATTTTTTAATATATTGATTACTCTAAGAGAATTCTTTATTCCATGGAGATATTGTAAATCTTGAATAACTTTGTAATTATTTTTTTTACGGTCAAAAGGAGTCCACTCAAAAATTAATTTAAAGAGTAAGTTTCAAATTTGAATAAATTTTCCAACCTAGTGAATTTTATTTTTAAGAATTTTTTAATTTAGGTTTTCTTTATTATTTTTGTTTTAAGATTTACAGCAATTGCTGGAATTTCAAATGAACGATATACTGAATATAAATTAATATTGCATTTAAAATAAAATTATAGTTGATTTTACTTATGGATATTATTTTCACGTACAATATTTAAGGATCTAATACTAATTTCAATAAAAAAAATTCTTTTAGATAATCAAACTTTTGTTAATGACTTTTTAAACATTCATTTTTATCTATTATGAGTAAATTTAAAATTGATTCAAAATATTATTCATTGTTTTTATTATTTTTAAAAACAAATAAGCAGAAAATAATACTTGAAGCATAAATTGAATTGCTGGATAAATTTAAATTAATTGCATTATCTAAGTTTAATCATCACTGATATTTTCCAATTATATAAATGTGTGTGTGTGACGCTTTTCAAATTTAATATCATTTAGAAAAAAATTAATTATGCATTTTTTTGTTTTTGATTGTATGTCATTCACTACGGAATACATGTATTTTTTTTAAAATTCGTATAATTATTATTACACAACTTGTGATTTTCAATAACATGTGGGGCTGACTAAAGAAAGGAAAAAATATGTTATAATAAACAAAAAAAAATAAAACTAATTTTTACCCCTCTTATGTTGAATTTTATTGTTGAAATTCATCATTAAATTACTTTTTTTACAAATTACTTGACAATAAATTTCTCATGAGATATTCTAGAGTACCAGTCTATATTTTCAAAACTACTAAGAAACTCATGATACGTAATTATTCTTTTGAAAATAGCATTCCTGAGAGAATATATTTTTTGTAACGTTTACAGCACAAAGATACTTTTTTACTGTGGTAAAGCTCTTCTGTGTAAAGTGAAGTTTTAGCCTAAACCCGGATCTCTAGAATGGAATTATTTATAAATATGGAAATGACTAAGTACTTTAAACTTATGTTACTGTGTTGCTTATTCCTCAAAATATCTGCCATTTGTAAGCGTCCAGCTACAGAGGATTGTTGACTGCCAAAAAATTAATAGAAACGATAAGATTTTTATTAACTCCATGAAATTTTAGCATTGATTTATTTGAGAAATGTACATCGCATATTCTAGTGAATTACACGCACGTTTTACATGCATCTACTTTTTTAAACTACATTTTTAAAGATTTTACCAATACATTCGCCGAATAATATGTACTTTTTTATGAAGAAACTTGAAATGTATATGAGCAATGCTATTGTCTTTTTATGTCTAAATATAGTGTGTGAGTAGATACAATGAAAGCAAGGAATGAAATCGAACCTGGCCTAATTAAAAAGTTACTTAAAAATATACTTTATGTACAATATAGATGGATTGGATGAGGATTATTCATTTATAGATCAGAGTAATTGTAATGTTGATAATGAAATAAAATTTGATAATGTACGTGAAAATTTTGCGGAAAATGATTATGCTGAAATTTTTACGTTATCCATTAATAAAAAATCCTAGAGCATACCATTTGTTTTAAATAAAGTGTATTCAGATACATATGCATGGGTCTAATTCCTTAAAGTTCACATTTCCTCTGTTTTTAAAGGTATAATTTTGATCTCCGACTTATGATGCATCCTCGTAAATTTCCATTTTATTTTTTCTGTTGAAAGCCCCCTTTATATATAACGGAATATACGATATTTTATAATTCTTTCCAATTAGGAAATTAGTTAAGCTGATAGTTATTTTTTAAATCTTTAGCAAAAAGTTCTGCAAAAATTTATCTTTTAAACAAATTATTTAAGTATTTTATAGAGATTTTTTTAACTTGATATGGCTGTGGTCACTTTTTACGATAAATATCAATAATGAAAAAAGCATTGGACACAGAGTCTTATACTATAATTGAAAAAAAGGATGGGTGTTTAGACAATTTACTTTTATTCTTAAGGGGAAAAAAAGATAAAATAAAGAAATGATCCACCCTTGTATCTTGTTTTAAATAGCTGACGTTAAACACATGACCAAGTTTATATACACACCCAAAGAGATTTCACGTAAGTTCATGGCTTAGGACTGGTGAGCTTTAAAACTGCCATGGCCCCTAAAGTTATAATGATGGTATTAACGACACGGGACGGCTTTTCTCTTACAGAAGCAGGAAAGATTCTTATCCGTGAGGCGTAAATGTCTCGTGAGATAGAAATACGATCACTGAATCCTAATTTCGATCCTGATGGGTAAAAGACTAGAGCAACCAGGTCAAAATAAACGGGTAGAAGCGGTAATAATGTCTGATTAGCTTTCACCACCAGAATGAAACATTACCGGATATATTTAATTAATGGTTCGTCGGTAATCAAATAATAGATATATTTTGTTCCTATTTCTGTTTATTTTTTGGTTGTAGTTAGACTTGTGTTTTGTTATCTATTTTATCTTTATATATTGATTGAAAATATTTTTTTTTAAATTATACACTGTACACAATATATTAAGAGATGGAGTAAGAAAACAAAAATATTGTGTAGGTATTTAAACTTTAGTGACTAAGGTAAACATTTTATATCATTTTAAAATTAATGATTGTCGTAATCAATTATATCATTATTTGTAATTTTATACTGAATATCAAAATAGACCCGAAGCCGAACTTTTAAGCAAAAGAAAGTCAAATTAATCGGTGCCAATGAAAAAACATTATCAGGCTTTTTTATCCTTATTACTTTTTTTCAGTTTATTATGCCTTGTATAATATATAACTGAGTTTTCTCGCATGTTTTTGGTTATTAGGTAAGAATATTTTTTCAGTAATAGAATATGTTTGAACAAACGAAAACAAATTTCTGTTAGATCTACACATTGATCCAAATTGAATTGAAACACTGATGCAAAAAATACATGTATTTTTATGTCTAAACAAACTAAAATAATCAGTTACATACCAGTATTTATTATTAATGACCTCACATGTCCTGGTAAGGGTCATAAAATAGATTTAACATATATAGTTACAGTACAGTCCCGATAATCCGAACAATATCGGACCGACCCCAGTTCGGATTACGTGATTGTTCGGATTAGCCGGAGTAACAGCGAAATCACTATTTGAACCGGGAGTATGTATGTATGTGTCTATGTATTTTGTCGTAATGTGAGCGTACGCGCCCGCTTTTTTGCCGCGTGGACTGTACTCCCACTCCTCGACGCATGTGTCCTCCCTCCCCCACTCCTAACTTAGTGTGTCAGTGTGACTGCGTGTGCGTGTGCCCGTACTGTTGACCGTCAGTCGTTCCGCGCTCGTTCTATACTCGTCCGCTTTTGTCTCTGTGTTAATAACAGTGTTACAGTGTGATATTCTACAGTGAAAACAGTTTGTTGTGTGTTTTGGACATTTATCTGTGATACAGTGTACGTAAACAGATTGTTATGGCGAGTAAGCGTAAACACTCAAAACTTACTCTTAAAGACAAACTAGGGGTTCTAAAGTGTTTAGATAAAGGTGAAGGTGTGACAAAATTGGCTACAGAGTTTAATGTTGGCAAAGCATCAGTTGGAGACATCAATGAATGGATGGAAGAAGACGGGGAAACAGCCGAATTTCTGACTGATGACGACATAGCTGCGGCAGTTACTCAAGAGCCAATGGAGGAGGAGGGGAGACGACGAGACGCAATGCGATAAGAAGGACGTGGTGCCACATGCAGACGGCGCAGCTGCCCTTGACCTTGCCCTGCGCTACTTGGAGCAACAGCCCGACACTACACCAGATGATGTGTTATTTATGAGGCGCTGGCGAAATTACGCATCATCGAAAAGACTGTCTTCGTTGCGTCAGAAAAAAATAACTGAATTAATGTAATAAGGTACTTGTTCACTACATTATCAGTACTGTACTGTACTGTACATATTTTATATTTAATCTTATGTTGTACAATTTTTCATACTAAACATTAGTGTTCTGTTCTGTAGTTTATTCCATTTTAAAATTTGTACCATAACTTGATGTACAGTACGTGAATATTAAATAAAGAACTGTTTCGAATTAAGGTTTACACTGTTTTATATTGAAATATTCACCGATTTTTTCGTCGTTAAAATTATAAAAAATTTTTCCGCGGAGCCGTTCGGATTAACCGGATGTTCGGATTAGCCGTGTTCGGATTAGCGGGACTGTACTGTATATGTATGTATATGTTATACAAGATTAATATGTGTGTGTAGGCATACGTCAACTCTTTACCGCACATTGTTAAAGAATTGTACAGATCTTGGACTTTGCTATGAAATTTATGGCAACATATTTTACTCCACAATTTTTTCCCCATAATATAAAAAAGTTATTCTTTTCTGTATCTTAATGTTAATGAGTTTCTGGTTTTGTGTACCAAAATGATTGATTTATTATTTATTAACGCAGAACCTTGAGGCTAAGTAAGAGTTATAGGCGACGAACCTCTTAATTTTGGACCTCTGTCGGGGCAATAAAGGTAGTGAGTTCATTGCCATGGTCACTTGTCTAACACGGACTACATATACAAATTGAAAATTCCTTATTTTTTACTATTTTTAATTTAAAAGTGTCGATACAATATTGAGCTGAGAGTGTTTAAAATGTTGTAACTTACATCAGTGTTTGAAAAAAATCTGTTGAATGAATTTTAACTTTTGTGCAGTTCCTTTAATACGAATTTTAGGCGAAGGCAATCTTTCTTCTTTCAATTCCAAAGCTATGAAAGTAATTTATTTCTAAAATTATTTTTCAGCTAAAATCGAAATATTCATAAATTTTACTTCATTTTAACAACCGCTTATCGGACAATTTGAACAAAAAAAAAAGTTTGTATAAGAAATTGAACTGAAGCTAATGCATAATTGCGTGAAACTAAGCAATTAATCTTTTTATCAGCTTTCTTGTTTTTCTCATTCTGAAATTCGGTCATTCTATTCCTCTATTATTATAAGTAACATCAAAAACATTTTAACCAAAATAAAAATATTTCATACGCATGCAGGTTTTTAAATGTAATTATTTAAAAGTAATAGAAATGCGTTTTGCTCATAAATTACTTCTGAAGGCTAATAATAAATCCATTTAGATTTAAATGGTGGTTTGTAATAATTTCTTTAGAATTTCGGCATCTGTAAAAAGGATATAATTGAATTGTATCATTAATCGTCAGTCGTTCATCATTATCTATCTCAGTTTATTTTGTTATGTTTTTGAGATATTTATTTTTAATACTCCTTAATGATACCAACAGTTTAAATAGAAATTTAAAGAGCTACAAAGTATTACATTCCTATTCATAAATTATGTTTAAAAAAAGTATTTTCGTGCAACAAAAGAAGCTTTGAAGCATATTTGTCCACTACATATTATTAAAACAGATTAAACTAGTATTAAAAATGCATAAAATTACCATTTAGAAGCAATCTTCATTTCCAAACTAGTTTCACGAATTCAAAGTTTGTGCATTGGTTAAACATGATAAAGTGTAATTTTGTTGTTTATTCATAGCACTCATTATCCAGTGCTGATCGTCTATGGTGGTTTAAATTGCAAATTAGAATTTGATCACAAAATAATTATTGATGTTATTAAGGTAAAATGTCAAAAAATCGACGAGAAAAAAGCAAAAACAAAACTGACAAGGAAGGAATTTATTGTATTTTACGATAATATAAATGACGCTGGGGTGGTTATAGCGCTAAGAATCTATATGCGTGAGTAAGGGTCACGCAATAGTTCATCACGTGAGAAGAGTGGTGTGCACACTTGCTCTCCCTTCCACCCCCGCATCAGTCTTCCCGAATGTCCTACAAACCGTCTGTGACTAGGGGTGTTGCAAGGTAGGGGAGTTTTAAGTGTTTGTGATCACGGGAAGCAAGTACCGTCGCGTGTGTTGGAGACTAGATCCAACGCAAGCCATGAAAATGGATAAAGTAAACAGGAAGAAAGGTAAGTGTAAAACATTCCAGTAGGCATGACTCGTGAAAACGCTATTTGTGATGGTGATCGAAGATTTATGTAAATGAAATAGGGAGAGAGAGAGAAACAATGTTATTCTAGAACTTTGATAGACTTGGGAGCGGTTTATTAGGAAACTGTTAAGTGAAAGATAAACATGGTTTAGAAGTTTATGACCTTTTTATGAGATTACATCAAAATATATATGTCATTTGTGATAAAATATCGTAACATCGAGGTTTTTTTTAGGTATTTCAGTAAATTATGGATTTTATTTGATAAGTATGAATTCAGATGTGTAAGCATTACCCATAATAAAAATACGTATTAATCATTAACTAGAAGAAGATATAGAGGCACCATTCTTAACAAATGTTTCCTGAAATATGTGTGAAATTAATTTTTTTTCGAAACGAAGTAATGTAAATATAAGTACAAACAAACGAAAAATATTCTGATTTGCAAGAGATAATTACATTAATTAGAGTGGGATAATTTTAAGATTCTAAAAAAACAATGAATATATTAAAAAAAAGGAGAAAAAGTTCGACTATCCTATTCTTAGAGTATAAATTGAAAGGTATTTTATTATTTCATTGTGGACTTTTTTTAACAGAGTCAAAATTTAATCACAAATTCATTTCGTTTTTTTTTTCAATAATACTTTACATCGCATGACTATATATATATATATATATATTTAAACATAACTTTGGATACACGATGTGATTCAAAATAACAAGCAAAATAAAAAAAATTGTGACATAA
Source organism: Trichonephila clavipes (assembly GCA_019973935.1). NCBI lineage: Eukaryota > Metazoa > Arthropoda > Arachnida > Araneae > Nephilidae > Trichonephila > Trichonephila clavipes. The sequence continues at coordinate 359,068 of BMAU01005380.1, read as the reverse complement.
ATTGTGTATAATATAATATATTTATATATATATATATATATATATATATATATATATATATATATATATAATTGTGATATAAAATTATAATATAAATATTGTGATATAATTATATATAATTATATATATATAATTGTATAATTGTGAAATCAAGCAAGTGTCCCTATGCAGGATTGGTGATGCATGATGAAGAGAATAAGGAAAGTTTGAAATGAAGAAAATGTTTATAGTATTTGTAATTTGCAACTAGAATCCTTTTTTGACTAAAATTTGCTTTATTAAATCACTAAAATGCACACACAAAAAAAAGAAGAAAAAGAATATTCTTTAAGATTAAAATATTTTTTAAAAAAGTTTACATAAAAATTTAATAACATGACAAGAATTTTTATGTATTCAAAACACAAATATTTCACTTAAATATTCTTGAAAGGATTGTCAATATACTTAACAGAATAGTGTTAGAATATCCACACGTAAGAAAAAACTATATGTTCCATATAAATGCATATCTTAAAATAAAATTCTTCTAAATAAAATATTCTGTATTTATCAGACCATGTATTTTTCAAAACACTTTTAGTAAAAACACTTGAAAAAATTAGAACGGATTCTAACTGCAAGGAATCTTACTTAAGAAAAAAAATCAACAGACAATTAAATCAGCAAAAGTTCCTAAAAGTAATATCATACGATATTTTATTAAAAATATAAGTCAAAAGAAAAAAAATATCCAGAAAAAAAATTATTGAATCCATGCGCTTTTCTCAAAGTACTCAAATTGAATGCAGGGAAAAATGCTTTCATTTTACATTTAAAAAATTTATTTATTTGTATTCGATGCTCACAGACCGACAACACAAAAAAGGGGAATCATCGAAACGATCATCTCTAAATGTGAAAAAAAAGTTTTTTAATGCGGAAAACAGAAAAAAAGTTAGGAAACAAATTGTCGTATATTGCGAAAGTTATCATGATAATAACAATGAAAATGACGTGTTTGATGACAATACAAAACGAATATGACGTCCATGTAAGTTTTTAAATGTCTTTCATTATTGTTCTCGAAACAAAGGCACTTGTGAAGATCTCCCGATCTCTTTTTCAAATACTAAGAATGAAATAAGACAAAACTTCTAATATTTTTTTCTTTAAAAAAAGTCCTTGTCTTTTACTTCCCACTTCAGAAATGACAGCAGAAAAACCTTTAACATTTCCTTGTACATAGTACAATTCTCAGTACTTTTCTATATAAAATAAGAAAGAAAATGAGACGCAAGTTAAATTCCGGTTCCTTTTTTCCCCCTCACTCATTCCGTTATCACTTCAAGAAGAGGAAAAAAATTCTCTTTGAAAAAGGAACAAGGTTTTACTTCCTTTGTGTGGTGCAATTTTTCTGTGTGTACGAGATTTTTTCTCTCTCTTATTTCTTTCACTTTCTCAAATGGTGACAACGTCCCACTATTAATGTCTTTCGTTTGCCGAAATGGCTCTCACTCCGTGCTACGTTAAATGATCGTATCTTTAAGATCTGAAACAGCTGCTAGACCCGTTTCTAACTTGTATTTATTCTGTAAATCATTTCTTTTCTTGCTTGAAATCAGCACTATTAAATAAAAACTTTGTTTCAAAAAGCTCGCCGAATATATACATCCAAACGAAAAAAAAAACAGAATAAAAAAATTATGATAAACTTAAACAAAGAGAATACGCTTTTTCGCCAACTCCATTTACGCTTAGAAATATGATCATTTAGGTATAGAAAAAATTATTCTTGTTATACCACAAATTTGATGGAATCAGGACTGTTTGACAACATACTTTTCAATTACTAATTTAAAAGAAATAACAAACAAATTTCTCACGCACTTACACACGTATAAAATGGTTTTCTCTTCCAATGCTCTCTCTCTCTCTCTCTCTTGAGAGGGTTTTTTCCTTTATTCATGTTAGTCCCGAATTGTCTAGGATAAATTGTGCACAATCCTTTATTTTTTTTCTATTACCTACTTAACGGCGATAGTATAAATTAACTGCAACCCTAATTCTCAAAGTGACCGTTGGCCGCGGTAGCCGAGTGGTATAGGTATCGAATCGTGTTCAAGCCCAGTACCACTAAAGACCCGCCGTGTAACGCAGCGATGCACGCTAAATCTGTCGAGAGCTGAAACGTCCTCCCGTTGGTGTCCTGTGGTAGTAAGGAGAGGGGGTGCCAGCTCAGGTGTCATCCACGTCACTTGACCATGGTTCAAAACTACGTGGTCCGTCGCAAAAAGCCTTCGAATAGGTCAGTACTTCTCAAACTTTCGATACTGGCGCCCCCCTTTTCAATCACAATTCTTATCGCGCACCCTTATGCATTAATAATGTACTGAATGCAATAATAATGCGCTTTTTTTACGCTAAAGCAATAATCTTAATTATAAACCGTACAAATTCATGACATAAGTATTAAATTTTGTATATGTTGTTTTTAAGCAAAAAAATAATAATAAGTAAAAGTATAATTATTATGATATTTTTCCTTTCTCTAATTTTTAAATTGGAACATATTGCAAAATGCAGTGGTTGCTTAGAAGACAAAATATAGATATCAGCTTTTTTTAGAAATAACTCAGTGGGTCAATTTCTAATCATAAGCATTCCTTTGAAAAATTTGCTTTGTAACACAAGCCCATGGAAGTCGCTAATACGTATTAAACTTGTTCTTAATTTAGCATTAACTAATTAGTTATAAAATATTCTGTGCAGCACTGATACATTAAAAGTATACCGGCTGAAGTACCCGCTATTTGCACGAGTTCATTTATAAGAAAATAAAACATTATTGATATTATCACTGAATTTTAAGGAGAATAAAGCCAAGTGCGCGACAATGTTTACAAAAATGTAAAATTATGTTTTTAAAATGATTGCTCAAATTATAATTAGTTTTAAGCGAACTGTAATTTTAAGCCTCACAGAATTAGAATTTAGAATTGTGATGTTGAATAATGAACAATAATATAAAATTCCGATGAAAAATAATTGTATTATTTTTAATATTTAAAGGGAAAAGACTTAAATATGTTTTAACCCTGAAGCAGGCACGCACTCGATACTAATGGTCGAGTGGGGTTATTGAGTCACCCCAATCCTTTTTTTATAATTATTTTTATAGTACACAATAAAAATCGCAATTCCAGTGAATAATTTAATTAAGAGAAAATATACTCACCTACTTTCAAGAACACAGAAAATATTTCGGAAAAAAGTTATCACACTGGGAACTCAGTCAAAACAAGTACCTTAAGATTGTAAAAAAACGTTTGTCACTCCCAAAAAAGAGGGAGATATGTGACAAATATATTTTAGTTCACACGTTAAGACTGTCAAACAGGAGGATAGAGTGTGTGTCAGAGCCATTGGTAACAATTAAACAGTTTTGCCAGAATTACCGATTTCGTGCACTCTGTGCTCGGCGTGACAGTTCCGGAATAAAAGTGTATTTATTACAATATGGATGTTCAAAAAAATTATGTAAAACGTTTTTTTTTCATTACGCTCTTTTATATGTTTGGGAATAACTCATAGAAATAAATCTTGGCCAAGTAATCCTTCAAAGTGCTCTCTGTGCTTTTCCGAAAATCATAAAAATAGTTTACAAGGAAAAAATCGCAGCAGAAATAGTTTATTTACAACTTCCCTAAATGAAAAAACAAATACATAAGAGCAGGGATGTAACTAACCGTACAAGTAAGTTCTAAGGTCAAACCGCAGCAAATACACTCTGCTGCCTACAGCTGATGACAATAATATAACAGTGATGAATTTTTTATCTTCCTAATTTTTTTTTTTTTTTTTGATTATGGGTCTGGGTTTTGTTTTTTCTCATTTTGGTTTGAAAAGAAACAGTAATAAAAAAAAATCTCTCATGAAGGGATTACAGCAAATCAAATAAAAGGTTTTTTTTATTTGGTTACAGTATCAGAGATAGCTAAACTGAGGTTTTGAAGTAGAAGCTTTTATTTTTTATGACGTAATATCGCAGATGATATATATATATAAATTATATCAGTGTAAATGAGTATTTTTTTATTATGTCAGAAAGTATTTTGTTTTACTTCATTCCAGTAAATAGTTTTTTTTAATCTTTTATTTTCGATATGCTCGAGCCCCCCGAGGGGGGCGCGCTCCACAGTTTGAGAAACACTGGTATAGCTGAAGAGTGTGACGTTAATATACACTCACTTACTCACACAAAGTAACCGAGGTCACCAAGTAATAATGGTTGACGTTGTCGAGTATTGGTTTGGAGTCCTAAGGTTACGGATGCCCTGCCTAGTAAAGGGGCTAATGTGCATTACATATATGGAAGCTCATAATCTTTCGTTGGAGTCACGTGAAAGTTAGGAGAAAGTAGTTCCAGCTCAGGTATTGTCTTTATCACTTAATCATAGTTAAAAATTATAAGAGTTATGTCAACAATATCCCTCGTTGTTGCTTCACAGTGAAACATAAATTAGAATCAATGAATAATTAATTTTCTCAAGAGCTCCACGCTTTCAAGATTTTGAAGTACGCTGGTACAGTGTTGTGTCATCCACCGTATTCGACTAATCGCTTTGCAGAGATTGCATTCTTTGATATTTGTTTTTATTCTTGCTGTCTGGTAGGTTTTTGTGAATCTTAGGGTTTAAGACTGAGAAATGAATATTTTTTTTGTCCACCATCGGCGTTGTTGGTGCGTTTTCGTGAATCGATTATTAATTATCCCGTATCTATATATTTAATCTATCTATATATCTACAGATAGATAAGTAATTCGTTTCTAGAAAATAAAAAGGGCCGGAGGGAGCATATTAGGCTTAGGACTGTATTTAACATGGTTGAAAATAGTTTTTAGAGCCTTCCTACCCTCCCCCTCCATTTTTCTACGTATAACATTCAGATGAGCATTTCTTCTGAATTCTTTATTAACTATCGAATGTTACACATACCTAAAATACACATGAAAATGTAAATACTTTAGTATGAACCATTGAATAATAAACAAGTTATAGCTTAATTCAATGACCAGTAGGCATGTTTAAAGATATGATTCAAAAGTTCAGATTATAACCAATTTGTTTCATTTGAAAAAGTATTTAACAATAATAAAGTGCTGTAAATTAAAATTTTAAGCAAATGTTCAGTATCGAGAAATATATATCATAGCACTACTTTATATGTATATATATATGCAATATATCGTCAGTCTAATTATCAGACTGCGTAACTCCATCTGGGATGCTAATTTGATACAGTAGGGCTAAGCGCCAAGTTGTTGTTTATGTTCGCCAAGATAGGCGATAATATTACAATCGTGAATTGCAAATTAAACAAAAAGAAGCATTTGCATATCTCAGCTGAACAAAAGAATTATTAAATTTTAAGTCTGTAGATCTAATAGCTGATAAGAAGGATTTTTTTTAAAAATTATAACTCCCCGTAAATCTTTTGTGAGTTGATTTTTAAAAGCACTTACTTAAACTGATCTCTACTCAACAAAAGTGGCGAATTGTTGCAAATTTTGTGTAATGAACGCTTAAAATAGTGTAAATAATTCATATCTGGAAGTGTAATACATTAATATTACTGTTTGTTGTGTATTTATTTTATGTTAAAATCTTACCACCACTTCTCCATTCAAAATCTCGTTTTATTATGAAATAAAAAAATAGTGATTTTACTGATCGATGGAATAAATTAAAAGTGGAGCGCGCAGTGGCGTAGACAAAACAAAAGGAAATGTTTTGCTTCGCCGCTGTTTGGCGCGTTGCATTCCTATATCAAATCAGTTAGACCGGTGGAGTTACGCAGTCTGATAACTAGGCCTACGATATATATATATATATATATATATATGTATGTATATATATACATGTATATATATGTATATATATATATATATATATATATATATATATATATATATATATATATATATATGTATATATATATTTATATATATATATATATATATACATATATATATAGTATAAAGTGAGAGAGGAAGATATGTTTAACACACAATCAGTGGCGCACACAAGGGGGTCCTGGGGGTCCAGACCCCCCCAAAACCCTTGATTTTTTTCCGGTTGATTATAATTATAAGTATATAGTACGTAAAATTTAATTATTTGTTATTAATGATTAATTTTATTAATTAATACTAATTATTTATTGAATAATTAGTTTTTTTACTGTGTTTTGTTCCCGAAAATCGACAAAATCAAAAGGAGCATGATACAAGAATGGTGAACTTTCGACCCTGGTCCCCCCACTTGAAAAATTCCTGTGTACGCTACTGCACACAATTCTTCTAAATGAGAAATACATTCAATTACTGAGCTTCATTAAAATACGTTGAATTATCAACAATACATACTCATCTGACATTGATCGTGTCATCATATCTTTCGTTACCGAACACAGTCATTCTTTAAAATATTTAGGAGTAAACATTGCTTTAATGCATTTAAGTTTATTTCTAATGATATCCAACTTTGCTTAAATTTCAATTATTTTGTATAAAAAAAGATTGTTAAACTTCAGCTAAAATTTGAGAAATGAGATTAGATTTATCAGGACAAAACTTTAATTTCATGGTAATATAACTATGCAGCCATCTAAATGATACAAAATTAAGATTAAACATTCATAACCTGCCCTAACATTTTATATTAAAAAGAAGTTTAACGTGATTTGGAACGTAGCTGAATAAATTATATTCTAGCAATTTTGTTGTAGATCAAAAGGAGGAAAATAAACAAACAAAAAAATAAATAAAGGTACTTCGGAATAATATTAATGCTTATCCCACCATGCATAAAACAGGATCTCATTATTTTCAGATCTGAGCGAAATTCGTATTTAAATGCTATTAAAGTGTAATATTAACGCATGCACTTTTTAAAGTATTTAAATATCTGTATCATGAAAATGTTGGGCAAAATCTGTTCCATGTAAATGCTTAATCGTGTTAAATATTTATGAGTCTGAAAAGTTTTATTCATGAAATTGTTCATATACACCATTACATGGAGAGATAGACATACATACATAAAACAGAGCACATTGTGCACTTTATATCAAATACTGATTCTTTTTCACTGCTAGTTTGAAGCATATTTCATACAAGGTGCAAAAACTGCTTTGTTCAGTATAAAACAAAAATCTTGACATTTATGTGTACCAAATTTTTTCTACTAAATTACTAGCAAATTGATTGCTATAACTAAATTATTTTGACTCAAATGTATGATGCATAAGCAACCAGATTTTTTAAAAAAACTCACCGTATATTTTAGAACAAAATCCAATTCGTGTATAAGCCGAGCGTGTTTTATTCTTCTAAAAACCACCAAAAATTCGAAACCCATATATATACCGAATTAGGGTTTTAAGAAAAGCTTGTAACTTTCAGCATGTCACTTTATAAAGGCGAAAAATATTCCCAAGTAGGTAAAACGAGTGAACATTTTCCAATCAAATTACTGTAATGTAAAGCAATATAACGATGTTATTTTTATTTTTGATAACCCTCCTGGAATTTAACACAGTTTCATTCATTTGTTTTCTTGTACAATATTGGAGCTATTCATAGTTTTTGCACCATTTTTTTCGAAAATGAGGGGGAAAGAAATTCGTATACAGGAACGTAATCGTTGACCTGCATTTCCTGTCATACAGAAAAAATTTACTGCATGATAATCATATGCATTCGAACATCCCAATTTTAAACTTAAACTTTTTTAAAGGAGAAGTTTGCGAGTTATTCGGAAACATGATCTTTGTCATTGACTTTGAAACAATTATTTGTTTTTTTATTTTCTTTAAAAATAAAAGTTATATTCAAAATATGAAAAAACATTGGATTAATATCGCTAATAACTAAAGGAAAATGAAAAAAGGCAGTGTTTCTTCTAAATTATCTCCTTTCCTCCTAGATTAGTGAATATCTATCTAAGCTGACCCACATGCCTCAATTTTCACAATATTCCAAAAATTATTGGCTTATACACGGAGACATACGTTAATTTTAAACTCATCATAATAGTTAGTAATATATGAGTTAAGTTTATGAACGGTTTCAGTACTTAAGATCAAGAATAACTAATAGCTAAGGCACAACCATCTGCATATAAGATAAACTTGAACAATAAGTCATCAACTATTTTTATGAAAGTCATGAAAATCCGTAAAATCCTAAATTTTATATGCTTATTCTGCTGTAGGAAATTTGTAAAATTTTATCTTTGGAAGGTAATGGTACAATATCTATAGAATCTCAATTTAAAAATGACTTCACTTAAAAATGCGCCTTCCTGCAAAAAACTTTTCCTCTATTGTGTTACATTTTTGAATCTGAGAACGATCTTCAAATGTCTATAGTTTTATAAGGCTTTATACATTATACAATTACAATGTTTAGTGATGCATATGAAGAAAAGAACAATTAGAAAAAATTGCTGAATATGTTCAAAATATGATTTTAAATTATTATAAAACACAATAAAATCAGATTGAAATGAATACAAAACCATTTAGAACATTAATATATTCATAAAAACATGATTATATATAAATTGTAATTTAAAATTTGAGTTTCCTAAGTTAAACATCATTGGAATTTAATAATATTTAAATAAAATACTTAGCCAAACTTGCATATTTAAACAATGTCCCTACTAATTTTGTCTCTTTTTTTTTTGTTTATAAAAGTTTCAAAAGCAACTTACTTATATTCTTTTTCATAATTTACGGCGCACCATATGAATAGCAGTGAAAAATAAATCCATGATTGGTTTTTAGACTGCTTTAAGAGGTTTCAAGGGTGTTAAATTTCTCTAGAGGTCTTAAAATATAAACGATTTTCAAACGCGTATAATTCTTTTAAATTTAACTTAAATGATTCGAATCTTTTACGTATTGTTTAAAATAGAATGGGGCTTCAGAAAATTATAAAATGTTCAAAATATAATAATAATTTTAAAAGTCATAAGCATATGAAAATTATATAATAAATATTAAGTATTTTTTTGCTTTGCGCACGCTATTTTTTAAAATATTAGCCTCTGATGTATAAAACTTTATAGAATTATACAATGCATCATACTCTTTAAACCCTACCTAATTTTAGTATTATATATCTTTTGTATTTCAAAATATTTGTAAAATATTGCAATTTTTTAAATATTTTTTAAAAATTTATAGTTTTTATCTATTAAAATATGTAACTTATTATTCTATTTATATAAAAGTAGCTACAAAGTATTAGGAATACATTTGACTTTATAAATCAACTTATAGCTAGTAATTAAACCTCCTTTTTTAGAACATAGCATGCGCAACGTAAAACTTAATAAATATTTCTTATAGAAAAGTTTCTTATTTTTATATGCTCATAATTTTTAAAATTATGATTATATTTTAAATTATTTATACTTTTCTGAAGCCTCATTCCTTTATAAGTAATGTGTAACAGGTTCGAATTATTTAACTTAAATTTAAAGAAATTATACCTGTTTAAAAAATTGTTTATATTTTCAGACCTCCAGAGAAATTTAACACCCCTGTGACCTTTAATAGACTTCTGAATTTATATGCATTAAATATTCGAATTGCGTGTTTACGTTAACGTACATTGCAAAAAGTTTTTCTGAATTTTATTTTCTACTTACAGTAATTTCGAATGATCTTTTTTTTGTGTGTTGTTCAAGGCTTTATTTACCTAAAACCATTTCAAAATCTTAGTATTGTGTATAAAACTTTCTGAAACAGTTACAATTACAGAAATGTAATTAATCAAAAAACACATGTGCGTTTTACTATTCAGGTAATATAGTTGTGTTTATGAAAAATTAAAAAAAACCCTTATAGAAGCCGCTTCTGTGAACATCTTGATTTAAAAATAAACTAAAAGTTTCTGAAGGTATTTCCTTAAGAAATTAATATATGATAACATTTCTTGTATTGCAACAAACCAAACTGATTACAAACAAGGGCAACTTTTTCCCTTCAGTCACACAAATATTATAAAATTTAAAATTGAAATTTATTTACTTTACATTTCATTATATATATATATATATATATATATATATATATATATATATATATATATATATATATGCATTTTATTTCCTCTTTACCATTTTACTTAAATCGATTGTCAAAATATGTGTAGGCATAAATTCATTTTAATTTACTTATTCATATGCTAATAATATTTTTTTCCCATAGCCACTATTCTATACACGGCCGTGGTGCGAGGGAAGGTTGCCTTGCCTTGTGACATATCTCCACCCTCTGCAGACGATTCTGTAGTCCTCATCCTTTGGTACAAGGGGGAGGACCCGGCGCCTATCTACACGTTGGACGCCCGAAGGGGAACTGTGGAACAAGCCCGACAATCCGCCAGTACCCATTTAGAAAACAGGGCTTACTTCAACATGATCAATCGTCCAGCCTTCCTGCAGCTGGACCCTGTACAGGAGGAAGATGCTGGGGAGTATAGATGCAGAGTGGACTTTCGGAAAGCAAGAACGGTGAACACCGTCATCACATTGAAAGTCATAGGTAAGTTTAGATTTTGAGATATATAAACAAATATTTGTTTTGGTAACCAGTGGCTATATTTATTGATTTAATAACTGCTAGATGAAGCCACAAGACAGAGTACTCGTAAGGAATCCCTCTGGTGATGTAACGGAAACCGATAGAATGAAGAATGCATAAAATTATTTACTGTATAGAGTGTCTTTGTCAAGTAAATAGTCCATATTTAGCCTAGAAATGAATTAAGACTGCTCATTGAATGATTTAGCAATTCATTCCAGGGGGCTATATTTTTCATTTTACTGTTCACGAAAGTCACAAATTACATATCAAATTTTCCATTTATGCAGGTTTAGTTATTAATGTAGCGTTCGAACTATTTAATTTGATACACCTAAAATATTTCCAACTAAAACCACGATTGTTTTTCAAAAATTTAGCGATTTCTCTAATGCAGTGTTTCTCAAATTGTGGGGCGCGCCCCCTTAGGAGTGCTTGATAACCCTACAAGGGGGGCGCGAGCATATTAAAAAGTAGAAAACAAAATATTATTAATAAACTAAAAGCAAACAAATAAAAAATGAAATGCACATTTACACTTGTATAAATATATCAGTACTACGCAATGAATTTTATAACCATTTTAAAGATACTACGTTAAGAACAAGTATAATAATTATCATTTTCTCCATAGGCTTGTTATATATAAAATTAAAAGCAAAAATTAATACTTATCTTGATAATTTATATGGTTTATAATTACTCCTTTGAATTCCGGTTAAAAATTCCGTGATTCTCTCCCCAATGCCACCGTTTAACACGTAAACGAGCGTATCTGGTGTATTGGGAAGGGGGTGGGGGTTAAAGAAATAAAGAAATAAATAATCTGAAACAAGTAAATCCTTCGCAAAGACAATCATGCTCCTTTTATTGCATTCCATAGCCTTCGGAATAATTTTATGGATAACAGTGCGCAGAAAATACCATTCTTCGGAAAGACGTATATATACGTCCGGGGCAATTAAGACACCGGCTAAGATAGACGTTTATATACGCCGGTGGCACTAAAGAGGTAAAAGTCGAACTGTAGGTTTAGTTTCAAAATATAGTATTATTGAATTCAATGTATCGTTATTGTACGGGGGGGCGATGAAAATAATGATTGAGTATTGGGTCGCGAATATTGAAAGTTTGAGAGAAGCACTGCTCTAATAAACTTGAAAATGTTGGTACATCGCTTTCACTCAAATAGCACTAGCGTAATAAGTACTCGTGCATTCAGTGATGAACTATAAATGGAATCAAATCTTAACTTATACATGTCTGTTTGAGTCTATTTAGGCAAACTGGATTTTTATAATCAGTATTTAATTTTCAATTACCTAAAAATTATGAATGATAATTATGTCCTAATCTGTTGTGTGATTTTTAACTAGTTGGTAGGTATTCTAAGCAATATGCAATGATATATCAATTATAAAACATTTAAGATTTATTGATTGCTCACAGTATTGTAGTTATATGTAGTACTTTATCACTTTTATTTCTGCATTGGTGATATTTATAGATGATGTCACATAAATATGTGAATTTTTTATTTTAAAACTATAAATATTTTCTATTTTCCCAAAGTCTTAGATTTGTGAAGTAAAATTTATTTCAACACCAGTGCTTATTTAGGAAATATTTAAATAAGTGAAATATGTATTTTATTTAATATTTAGGGATAACTTCCGTGTTTTGAAAATATATAATTTTTTGAAGAGAAGCTTGAATAAAGCATTAATTTAAAAATGTTAAGCTTATATATATGACAGACCCCAGGACTGCTGGTAAAATGAGGAGGGCATCATCTTCAAAATAGTTCTTTATTTCGCTTCAGTCACATAAAATCCAACACGGCGGCCCTTTGCCGCGCAACCGAGTGGTACAAAAGACAACATCTCAGCGAGGAGACACCAGCCAAGCCTTTTTGAGTATGCGTTCACCTTCGTCATAGGCGTTGAATAGGCGTTATTCTTTGGGCGTCCGGACTGTAAGAACAGTCCTCAATCCCATAACGTGATAGTCTATGATGCTGGGCTTGACAAAAGTGGTGTTTTCCATTCTGCTGAGTGGCATGATGGTGATTGGTCGAGCGATGGAATCCGGGAGGCGTGGCTATGGTTCTTCATCTGGGTGGAAAGTTTTAGAGTTTTTTGGCTTGGCTGAGAGCTTAGAGGTTGCTCTCTGATAGGATGCAGGGTACAGTGAACATTGACTCCAACTGGCTGCCTTGGGGGCTGTTCACCTTCGTCAGCGCTCGTTTCACCTTTAAATAGGCTTATTTACCCACAAATCCTTACGCGATAATAAAGAGTTCACTCTATTTTCCTTTATTACTTCCTTAATTTTGAATCTAAACTTTTCAGACCTGACATATATATATATATATATATATCCTTAATTCTAAGATAATACTACACTAAGTTATACTGTACATGCAGACTAGAGCTCCAAATATTAACCACTATGATATAGATTTAGATATGTATATTTTAATCTATATAAATATGATAGCTTATTTTACATATTCAATTACATGTTTAGAAATAAAAAGTGACATGTTTAGACGTATTTTTTTATTTAGAAAGTCTTTAAACAGATATTTTAAGTATCTAAACTTACTAACAGAAGACAACAAATCATACTATTTCAGCTTAATATACATTTTTACATTTTATGTTCAAACATCCGCAAGTTTAAAAATTAAAATCAGGATTTCACAATACTACATTTTTATTTTCATCAAAACATGGAATTCATTTATCATTAAGAAAATTATGATATTTTCTGTGAGAAAATATTATAATTATTCATTGCATTATATAGAAAAATTTCTTACATGCAAAAGGGAGTAAAATTAGAGAGTAATTCTTAACTAAAGTTTTGTAACAGATGTGCTTAGAAACGAATTCGTTATTTTGTAAACATCACATTTGAGTACGCGACAGAACAGAAATAAAGCAAATCATCTCTATCTCTTTGGAAACGAGAAAAAAATGCTTTTGCATTTATACTTATTTACTTGAAAGTGCAAAGAAGCTCTTTAAGTTGGGAAGTATATTATTCAGAACTCTTTCTGACTTGAATGATAAAATTTCCATTACTTGGTAATGACTCCGAAGTAGAGAGACTGTGCCGAATATCTTGAACAAATATATATTCGCTGTTATTTCTCCAATCTGTAGTGGCACTGTTATTTATTTCATGTACCATGATTCATCTAAATAGCACCATTAGCTCTTCCTGCACAAATAAGCTCTTTTTTATTGCAAAACACTAGTCCGTGTTGATGACGCAAAGTAAAAGAACTAGAAAGGAAAAATCAATGGTTGCAATATTTCAGTCTTTCTTCTTCAATTTTAACGCATAAAGAGGAAAGCAAAATAATGAAAAGGTAAAAGAGGAAGAGAAAAAAACAGATAGTCTACTTTTCCGATGCATTTTTTATTTTTTACACGAATGACATGCAATTAAGTTAATTCATTTGATGGAAAGTAGAATCCTTATTGATGCACCAAAAATGTTATTTTTCTTCCTTACAAAATAAACTTTATTTTTTTTATTTGTACTTTTTTAGACGCAATCTTTTCCTGGTTGACAGATAATTGCAACGATGCACAAATATGCAAGCAGTCATTTTCCATCTAAGTTTTCTAAATTAGATGGCAGCAGGAGAAAATCATCTAATGAAGAGAAGTTGTTACAAATTCAGTTTCTTTCGCAGTTTTATTTTTTTAATTTCGTGTTATATCCGGGTTTTTTATGATGCAAAACACGCTAAATGAAACGAACTAAATCTTTCGTTAAGGGAAAAGGGGAAAATATTGTAATAACTTTCGTGTTCTAATTAGTAGAAAATAATTGTCTAAAAGTAATCCGTATTTTTATTGGAGCTGCTGAGTTGTTGAGTTCCTTTTTAAAGTGACTACATTTTTACGCTTATAAAATTAACATAACGATCAAATGAACTACTCGGAACGTAATGACGTGTGCGCGTTTTTTACTGTTTTTCTCAGATATGAAGACATGGAATTTAATTAAAAATAAATCTCTGTTTTTTTTAACTGTACATAAAATGTAACGTTTGAAACACAGAAAGTGAAGAAAAAAGATGTAGCTTTTATTTAAAATATTCTTTAAGGATTTTTTTATATGTATATTGAAATGTTAATGTTCCATTGTCAGAGATTTTGGATTTCATAGTTTAAAGAGACTATTTCTGTTAAAAAATGTTTAATATTTATTCATTAACGTTTAACAGCTAAAAACTTTAAAAGTAAAGAGCATCGACATTTTATTAGATACTTACCAATTAGAGTAACTCTGCATATATGTATAATCTTATTTCTTTAAATTTACTTCCAATTAAGAATTAAGAGGAGCAGATGGATACAGTTGTTTATTTACTTTTAAAAATAGTAAATATTTATTAAAATTATTTGTCTTTATTCTTATAGAATTTATTTTTTCCCTTGAAAGATTTTTGTGAAAATTCATGCATAACCGATTTTTGAGTGCAATTTAAAATAAGAGAATTTCAGAACTTATTTTCCAAAGAAAACAATTACTACAATTGTTTTTCAATAACTTCGAAAAGACAAGTAAACGCATAAAAGGGTTAAAAAGACAAATAAATGTATGAAATTGTATTAACTTAAAAATAATTACTACTAAAATTTTGGTTTGATTCATCAGGGGATTGAGCTCAAATAAGATAAACAGCAGTTTTTATATGTTCACATATGCTCTTAAGAAGATTAATTCATACGATAAAATAACTTTCTATATACATTTATATACTTTTCTACCTAATTAATTTAATGTATACCTATATATCAACAAAATGTAATGTATACCTATACAAAAATTATCTATAAAATAAATTTCCTACTTTTTTTATTATGCTAACTAATAAATATTCGTTGTGTAGAAAGGACCGATGTACGCTAAATACGTTGAGGCTCAAAATTCTCCTATTGCCACGGTGTGGTAGTTTGGAAAAAGGGTTTAAGTTCAGGTATCACCCTCGTCACTTGGCCAAGGTTGCAAATTACGAATAGAGCTCGTGTTGTCTTATATTGTGACATAAATAAGCTCCCTTTAATCCATTCTTGTTTAATAAATGATTTGATAAGAATTTTTAAAAAAATTGAGAATGTAATCGAATTAAAATCAAATTATACAGATATTTAAAACAATCTCGTGCTGTGCTATTTTATTTAACATGTTTTATCCATAATTATATATAAACCCTGGGTCTTTTTTTTTTTTTTTTTTTTTTAATTTGACATCACTTTTGATGTTTTTAAAAATATATATTACTTTACTAATTTACAGTTAGAAGAATTATGCCTTACATTTGTTATCTTTTGAAAAAAAAAACCTTACAAAATATATGCATGACATTAAATTCGGTAAAAGTAAACGTTTTTCATTGCGTGTGTGAACTTTGTCAAATTTCTGGATATTTTCGGTTTATTTTAAATTTTTGTGTATCTCTGAATCTTTATTATAATGGGAATGCATATGCTTTAGACATACGTCCAAATTTTTTGAGCCACTTTGGTATATTAGAAACACAATTACATCTGAATATTTTCCGATTTGATAAAACTGAATAGGTTAAGCATAACGATATATACTTCTAGGTATTGTATCGTTTTCTCAAGTTCACATACAAGTTTTTATTATTAGTTGTACTCCGTAGAATACTTGTTCCTTCCTATGTAAGCATTTTTATCAAATAGATGAAAGGCAATTAAGCAATTTTCTTTATTACTGATGTTTATTCAAAATATGTATCAATTCGTAAATTTAACAGTTTCAATACTTCTGGAAAAATAAAATTTGTAAAAGGAATTCAATTTTTCACTCACTTGGAATAAAGAAAAGAGCAATGAAATTCCTTGTTGAAATGGAAAAAAAATATTTTCTGTATGTTCAGTTTATTTTGCTTCAGGAAATGCATAAATGTGATTTTTATAAAGGTGGATAAGTGTCTTTTATTTGACACATACACGGTAAATATATTAAGACCTATGTCTGCTTGAAGTCGCTTTATTACAATGGAGTATTTTTCTTTCTATTTCTTTTCAATGAATTTCATAGATTCTCGTCAAAAAATGATTCCGAAAAACCTTTAGAGAAGTAATAATAGGTTTTCAGAACCATATTATTATGTCTCAATAATGTAAGAGCTTTTGAATGATATTGACAAGCAAAAATAATTCATAACTGACAGCATCATAAAATATATATTCGAAAGAGGGTTTCAAATAAGTTGTCGAGAAGATGAAATAGAGAACTGATTTTCCCCAATCTTAGTTGAAAATATATGTAATAATATACATGAACTGATGTTAACAAAAGGGAAGATATAGCAGCAGTTTATATAAAAGCATTAAAAGCAGCCTCTAACAGTAAAATTCCATTCGAATCTTTTTCTTAAAAATATATTAAATGTAAATCCATGAAACAGATAGCAATAATAGTAGGAAATTCATAGTTGAACTGAATCCTTCAAACTTTCTGCGTATCTGTTCAGGTTTATTTCCAAAAACTGTTAAGCTAGAAATGGAAATATATAAGCATAATAACTTAAAATAATATTTACTAAAAATTCTTATCTTAAATATTTTTATCTATCCCTATTTCAAAATGCACAGGTATCATCTCCTTCTCATTAAAGAAGCAAAATCTGTTTCAACAGACTTACTTGTGATTCCTCGTGGTTGAGCTGAGATGAGGCTCAATACTCTCATTTGTTATCAAAATTATTTAATACACGATTATTTCATTAATACACAGAAATTTAAAATCCTTTTTAGTTAACACAAAATGAATACAACTTTACATTGTATGTGGGGGGGGGGAGAGAAAGACAGAGAAATCAATAATCTATTTTTATATCAACCAGAGTAATTCTTTAAAAATATATGAAGTTTTGATTGAATATTTTTATATCATTTTTATCGAAGTAATTCAAGAGACATTGAACACAGTAATTCTCAACACACAAAAAATTCTTAATTTATATTGTTATTTTTGGCAAAAAGGTATTTTATTTTTATTTATTTATATATTTATTGTAAAAGATACAACTCATTTAGCATATCATATACGCATACTTTAAAAATGACTAAAATTATCGCTACATTTAAATTCTTTAAACCTTTTCATTTGTTCATTATTTATTAAAATTTTTCATCCACTTATTAATGTCTAATTGTTCTTTTCAAATCATTTTCTGTCCACGAAATAATGTTTTTGCCAATTTTTATTTATTAAACAGTATCAAAAAACTGAAATAATCTTCGGGGTACTGTAATTAAAGCAATCCCATTAATAATTCAAAAGATATTCAATCAGCTTTATAAGTAATAAAATAAAAAAAACTCACATATAATTCTCAATAACTTCCAGAAACAAATAAAGATTTTATTCGAATCTTGACATTCCAGCATTAGATATTCTTATTTTAAATTCAGCAGCATGAACAAATTCTCTGAGTAGTGTTTCTTGTTAAAGTATTTTGATATTACAAAACTCACACAAGCAATTCTTCTCAAACCTATCCTTCTTTTATGAGATTATGGATAAAATAAAATAAATAAAGCTTAGACAGAACTCCATAAGTTATCCATTTTTCTGCGTTACATCTACGTTTAAAGCAGCAGAATCCTGAAAAAGATGAATATCTCATACCTCATACGTATTACTCCTATTGAGTTAGAATAATAGAGTCACGAAAGAAATGATAGATTGTCCCAATGGAAGAAACGTTCTTTATAAGAAGACGGGTAGGTAACATATTTTATGGAAACCTATTTTCTGTATGAATAAGAAAAAATTCTGACGTCGAATCGAGTAAAGTTTTATATAAAGTGAATTCTCAGGGGTTGTTGTCTATTGTGTGCATAGTACTACCAGTAATTACATATTTTTCTTCTAGTATGTATAGTTGTATCAGAGAATACAAAAATCCCCCTTATCGCTAGTTACATATTTGTAATTAAGTTTTATTGTGTGTGTGTGTGTTTAAAATTTTAAACTTAAAAATATTTAAAATTTTTAAACTATATATTTGAAACTTAAGTAATAGTTTATAATGCATATAATATAAATAAAATATATGTATTCTCTGAATATATATACACAGAGTTTTTGTTAAATTTTAAAAACAACGGAAATCAACTACTACCTAATAAAATTTTGCCCCAACGCATAAGAATTTTCATATTTATAATGAGTATTATTTATTCCAATAACTAATATGTACATTTTATATTTAACCATACAAATAACGGAAAGAAGTGTTTGCTAAAAATTTTATTCCTGTGAACACAACAGATGCAGCTTTTATATGTGTTTATAATATGTTTCGGTGAAGTGTAAGAATTTATAAAAAAAGAGAGAGAGAGAGAGAGAATGATACTATCTCTCTTCAGCGATAATAAGATTAAAGATAAGACAATGATATAAAAAAATTATAATATACATCAACCATTTTTTACTAATACTAATATTTTAACATGATTATTCACAATGAGAACACAAGTATAACAAATGCCAATATTATTTTCAATTATCAACTTTTTAAGTTAGGGATCCATATTTTAATTATATATGCAACTAATTAAAAAGAAATATATGGATGTATTTTCACTGCTCTTTAAATAAGATGCATTGTCTGAAAATGAAATTCTCATAATTCTTAAATCTTTACTGAAGCATAAATAAACTGCTTTTAAAAATGTAAGATAGAGTACACTTTTTTATCCCTTAATAAGCTAAAGAATTCAATAGACATATAATCCAAGAATAAAATTCTACTGAATACTTTCTTAATTTCACCCCCAGATAAACACTTATAGTATGTTATTTCTTTTTTCATATTACTAAGGCTTACAGCATAAGGTTTAATAATTTATAAAAAAAAAGTTCAATATAATATGATGAAATAGATGTTAATGCTTTACTAATCCTTATTTAGGATTATTTTTCTTAATTTTTAAACTCAAGTATTAAATCTCAAATAACTTATTTAAGAATATCAAATTGTAACAGTACATTGATTGAAACTTTTCATAACTTTTTTTTTTATAAATCTGCCAATTATTTACTTATTTGTTATAAATTTAAATTCCCTGTCATTCTTTGTTACGAATTAAATCCCTTATCACATAAATCAATGTGAATTATTTTACTAGAACATTGATATAAATCGCTTTACCTACGGGGCCAAACTGATCCTAATGTCACGAACTGTGATTACTGGGTGAGGCCAAACTACTAGGCGTCTCCGCCCTAGAAGACATATAAATGGGTTGTTCGAAGGGTGTCTCTGCGTAAGTAAATAGCTACATTATGGGGTCTCATCAGTCTTCGAAGTAGAATACTTAATGCTCCAGGCAGGTTTTCCATACGAATTAAAATATACACTCTGAAAGCATATTTAATAACTGAATCTTTAACTCGGATACGATTGAATTAGATATTATTTAAGAGCTACTGGTAGATTTTGTTACCAAGAAAAATCATTGCAATCATAAGATTAAAGCAATTGAGTTAAGACGTCTCAAGGGGTGTTAAATTTCGCTAGAGGGCTGAAAATATAAACAATTTTCAAACATGTATAATTATTTTAAATTTAAATTAAATAATTCGAATGTTTTACACGTTATTTATAAGGAAATGGGGCTTCAGAAAAGTATAAAATGTTTAAAATAAAATCATAATTTTAAAAATTATAAGCATATGAAAGTAAGAAACTTTTCTATAAGAAATATTTATTAAGTTTTACGTTGCTCATGCTATTTTCTAAAATAGTAGCTTTAATTACTAGCTATAAGTTGATTTATAAAGTTAAATGTATCCTTATTACACTGCAGTAATATATTAGTAGAATAATAAATTATATTTTTTTTAAAAAAAATTAAATTTTCAAACTTGTTTTAAAAAATTTCAATATTTTTCAAATATTTTGAAATACAAAAGGTACATTATCCTTAAATGATATAGGGTTTAATGAGTATGGTACATTTTATAATTCTATACAGTTTTATACTTCAGAGGCTACAATTTTTGAAAATAGCGTGTGCAAAGGAAAAATTACGTAATATTTATTACAGAATTTTCATATGCTTATAATTTTTAAAATTATGATTATATTACAAACATTTTCTACTTTTTTGAAGCCACAATTCCTTGTAAATAATGTGTACAAGATTCGAATTATTTAATTGAAATTTAAAAGAATTATACCTATTTGAAATTTTTTTTTAATTTTCACCCCTCGAGAAAAAGTTAACAGCCCTGAGATTCTTATAAATCACTTTGTTTCTTAAATTTGGAAATTATAAAGTTGAAAAAAAGTTATATTTATTATTTCTTAATTTTATAAATGTAGTCACTTTTAATTTTTTTTTCAGAAATTCTAGATAATTGAACTGATTAGAAATTCATTATTTAAATCTTAATGTTTTTTTAAATCTTAATGTTGTTCAATTATTGCTCTATTACTTTATTTGAAACTGGTACATATAAGAAGGTGGGATTTATTTTCTGAAGAAAATT
Organism: Trichonephila clavipes; assembly: GCA_019973935.1. NCBI lineage: Eukaryota > Metazoa > Arthropoda > Arachnida > Araneae > Nephilidae > Trichonephila > Trichonephila clavipes. The sequence continues at coordinate 337,867 of BMAU01005380.1, read as the reverse complement.
GATCGCAAAAACATAGTGATTTATTTTGTTACATTTTGTTATTGAATAATATCAAAAGCTGCTACAAATAAAACAAGAATATCTACTTGTCTCAAATTAATCTCCCTTAAAATGTTTTTTTTTTATTTCTATGAGATTATTGAAACTGTTCATTCATTTAGAAATAAAAAATAATAGTCTCAGTATAAATAATATATGTATATATGATAAATATAACTACAATGTTAATTCAAATTCATAACTTGAAAAAAAATTAAGGTGATTTATTCACAAACAATGTAGCTAGTAAGACAGTTTTATTTTTTAATGTCGAAATGAATTAAATTGATGGAGATTAAAATTATTTTCATGAGAGATAATGAGAAGTTTTAAATTTATCATAACCTTTATTTGCATATATTACTTACACTTTTACCAATTTATCATATACCTTTATTTGCATATATTACTTATACTTTTACCAATTTATCATATACCTTTATTTAAATTTGATTCATCATATTCTAGCAATTTAATGAAGATAAAACTCAAGAAACACAAGATTTAAATAATAAGAAAATTTAAATTACGTGAAGACTAGACTTGTTCTTATTAAATATAAGAACAAATTACTCTTATGAAATTCTTAGATTAAATTTTCAAATTTATTAGAATTCTTTTGATTTTTAGGAGGTAGAATATTAGATTCTACCTTAAAAAATAAAGTTGTATATTTCCTTTGCTAAAATAACTTGATCGTAAAAATATATCTACATCTTCTACAAAATATACAAAACATTTAATAATAACAAATAATATGTATATAATAATAGTATATTATAGTATTAATATAACATTTATTTTATTTTTGAAAAATGCTTTTCTATTGATGCTAATATGATTAAAATAATATTTTTATTTTTTAATATGCATTTAATGTATAAGGAATTATTATAAATTTAACCTACATTTAAGTTATTCTACAAGTGTACTACTTATATAGCAATATAAATTATTATGAGGAGTTGAAACTTTTACCACAAGGTTAACTATCAGTAATTATCTAGTTAATATCTATTTACATTTTTAAGAACAGATATATGTAGATAATAGGCCATAACATCTACATTTATGGGGAAAATCGTATCTATTTTGGCTAAAATGAAAATTTTAAACAGAAAATAAGTTGTTATCGAAACACCGTACTTTAATTCTAACAAAGAGTGACACTCATAATGCTACTTTTTAAAAAATCTTAAATTGCATTTAAAAGACTACTTAATTTGTACTAACACACACATGTATGATAAATTTTAACTTCAAAATTATTAAAATACCGCATTAGTAAAGCAACGTACATATCTCTATTTACAGAAATGTAAGTAAAAATAGATTCAGGGCACAAACAATTAGTTTCACAAAAATCATATGAAATAAAAAAATAAATTAAAAAATCAATATTTTACTTAAGTATATTTGCATCAATTAATTCAAGAATACTCAATTTAGTAAAACGTAATATTTCTAAAAATATTTGTAATACATAAATCAACTTATTACTTTTTCATAATTAATGTCTGCTACCTTAGAAAAAATGAACTATTAGTTTTATATGGTTTTCTGAAATTACTTTTGGCTTATAAACTATTCCTTTTCTGAACACAAAGGACGGTGCATTCTATCTCATATAAATAACAATGTGTTGTTACTAATGCCACTTAATCGGCAAAAGCTCCTTCAAGTCCCACGAAATTCATCATATCAATGGCTAAGTGACGCCTGTCGTTAGCCGTAGCTTTGAGAACCATACAGGTGATAGAACGATTTAGCTCGGTTTCACCCCAATTTTGAGAGAGAAAACCCTGGAGGGTCAGGAATTTGCCATATTTCTTCCCCTTCCACCAACCACACGAGAGGACTTGCGGCTCGACGGCTATCTAAAGTACTCCCATGCCGCGAAGGCACTATACATTTACGAACATCCATGCCTTCCCCGGAATTCAAACCTACGCTTAACGGCACATTAATCAGCATCACTAACTACTATACTGGATGGGCGACCGTATATCAATAACAATAAAATATGTATACTATATTTGACAATAAAGCTCGGTGAATAAATAAAGTCATGTCAAATAAAGTAACAATAAAGTCAGAACGATCGACCATGTTGACCATATGTCCCTACTGTTGTTCAGTTAAACGTCATTTGTGTTCCGTGTAAGTCTTGCTTTACAAAGTGCTTGTTTAGTGCATTGGTTCTTAACTGAGAATAGGAAAATGAAAGAAAAAAATGTCAATTTAAAGTTTTGCTTAAAGCTTGGTAAGACACTGAAATAAACTTATGTGAAACTAGTCGGTGTTTATGAAGATCAAGCACTGCTCATGAGATGTGAGTACGGGTGCTTCTCTCATTTTCGAGAAGACCAAGAAAATGTTTCTGACAAACACTAGCATAAGACTGGGGACTTCCTGAATAAATCATGAATCAGAAAAACAGCTTTTTTGATAGTCAAAGCATTATCCACAAATGATTTCTACCTGAGGGAACGACGATGAATGCTGCAAAGTGCATTGAAATGTTGAGTCGTTTCATGAAATGTCTATGCAGGGGGTACAACCCCAGTGCACACAACAAGGTTCATGGTTTTTTATTCACGTCAATGCTCGCCCTCACATTGCCGATATAATTAGACAGTTCCTGACAAAAAAGGGGTGGTGCAAATAGAACATCCACCATTATTGTCAAATCTTAATCCTCCAGACTTCTTCCTACTCCTACGATTCAAACTCGCTATAAAAGACAGTTTTCAGAACATGTATATAGAAGATCTCAGCGATGTGTATAGTTATGGGGGCGACTATTTCAAAAGACAGCAAGGCAACTTTCGGTAATATTTCATCTACGTTAATATCACAGGACTATTCACCGAACTTTAGTGGCATAGGTTGTATATTACCACTATTTAGATTTTCATTAATATTATTAATATAACATAATAAACAGACGTGTTTTTTTCAATAACGTAAATTTATTTATGGTTCTAGTTCATACTGTATTTTATCATTATTAATAACACATTTTTCATTATAATAAATTCGTTTTAAGGGGTCTTCCAGATTTGCACCATTGAAATTGCTGATAAATATAGCGAAAGCTTGTTAGTTGTTTATTGATTCACGATCAAATTGTACATTCTTAAATTTTAGAGAGAGATATATGCTGCCTTTATTCTATAATTGATAGTATTATCAGAAAAAGTGGATGATGTTTCTACCACTAAAACTGAGTTTGACCCCACAAAGCAGTCTTCCATCTGCTATGTCTGATAGTTCCCGTATCATCCTTCCTGAATATTTGGCATTTCTTTATTTTGATTGAACAATTCGATTTTCATATAGGTTTTGGAAATTCAATAAGATGGATGCTGTGTGTAGTATTATAAAAAATACTAACTGTGAATACAGCTTTTAATTTTATATTAAAGAAGTGAAGGTTAATCAATGTTATGACAAGCCAATCTACTCTCATTCTGTTTGCAAATACTGAACGTAATGCTACAGAAGATAATGAGTATAATTTCGAAATCCATTATATATAACAAGGTTATTTATTTAAAGATGTATTAAACTTATATGTAACTTATTTAAAGATTCATTAAACTTATCTAATATATATTATCTAAAGGTACATTGAAAAATACTTAGCTCACAATGAATCAATAAACAACAAGCAACTTATTTCCAGATTCAAGATCCAAATACAGAATCAAAACAATAACAATACAGGCCGAATTTCAGCATAGCAATAAGTAAAAAATTATTTTAACTAAAATAATTGTAAACTAAATATATTATATTAAACACTAAAATTATGAGACTAATATATTAAGAATATTTTTGTATTTATTTACACTATAATGATAGTGATTAAAAGCAAAAATTATTCGAATACATTATTCTTAAAATCTACTGTAATTCTATCTATAAATATATTGATAACGAAATGTGGATAATAGATGGAAATATAAATATGCACTATATATATATGCATACTTTGATAATAATAAATAAATATTAAAAAAAAGAGTTTAATTCATACAAAAAAATTAGTACGGATATATATATATCCATCACATGTGCATTTTTTCATTGAAAATAGTTAGCGGTATAATTTAAATAAGTTTAAAATGCCACATTTAAAAATATTTTTTTATTGCGTAAAAAGTTTCATTTAAAGTTTTATGTTGTTTTATTTAATTTTTTTTGTAAATGCACTTTTTTAAGCTCATTAAAAGTTTAAAAAGCTCATTGCAATATTAATTTTTATTCATAATGGTGATAAACTTTGTATCTTTTGAGGGAAAAAATATTAATTACTTTATTTGACGTGTGATTACTGCAAAGTTTTGTGAAGCAAATAAAAAAGTTAGATTTCTCATTTCCGAATTTTATTTTATCTTCTAATTACACGTTTCCGTCTCATGTCAGTTTCAAAAGTTTAATGAAATTTTGAATAGAAAATTCCTTCGCAGACTACGTATTTAAATGAAAGAATTTTTTTTTTCGTTGACATTTAAAGGTTTCTAAAAAGAGAAGATTTTGGTTTTAATTACTAATACTCTTCTCCTGAATTTTTTTATTTTTATTTTTAAAGAAAAGATTTATATTTGTTTATTCAAATCATTTCCTTACATTGGGATTATTACAAACAACTAACCCTAAATTGTTTAGTTAATGAATTATTTTTAATTTTAGATTAAATTACTTCCGCGAATTTAAGAGCTTCTAATAGTACTTTTCAAGGTTTTAATTCGTTTTATTTGTGTTTGTTTGTGTACTTGAAACCATTAACCCTTTATCTACCTACAGTACTTATAAGTACCACTCACTTTAAAATTACATAGAATAACCATTTTTACGAATACTCTGACTATACTTATCCGGAATATTCTTTTAAATCCACTCTTCCAAGATATGTGGCAGTACGGGTTCTATGAGGAGTATTTTAGCGGGAAAGGAAAATAGTTTTATAGCAGAAATTGCATTTTCAGCGTATTGCGAAGATTGTCATCTTTGTTCTGAAAAATAGCTAATGTGAAAAAGTGTCTAATTGTTTTTGTATGTTAAGAAAGACCTTAGAAAACGATTTGACTATTTGTTTTAAGTGAACAGTGCATATAATTAATTTCACAGTTAAATATCTTTAATCAATTAATTAGCTTTAACGGATTAAATTTCGCAAAGTTGAGTATTTTGTTTATGTACATCCCTTAATTTTTACTGTAATGATTCAAAAAAAATATTGCATTAAAAAAACTGCAGTAATTCATAATGTTGTAGATAAAGGGTTAAACCAAATTAGCCGATATTGGGAATGAGTGAATGAATATAAACCTTGCACTATTCAGCTACTCGAGGGCTTTTGGTGACGGATCTCGTGATTTTGAACTCTGGTCAAGTAGCCATTACGACGTCTGAGCTTATCCCCCACCCCTTTTTCTAAATACCATACCAATGACAGGACGTTTGAGCCCCGACGGATTTGACATGCATCAGCCTCTACTTTTCAGCGACACTAGGCTCGAACTTATGTCGCGTCAGCTAGGAGTCCATGACCTTGACCACTAAAATACCACTGCCTCCCGATACACAGAAAAATCTTTGGTCGATGTTGATTAAAAATATTTTTTTTTGGTAGAAATAATAAGATTTCGAGAATTTTATTAAAGCGCAACTGAAATATTGAGATTTTTTTAAAGTATGGAAAAGGAAGGATGTAATTTTCATAGTCAAATATAAGAACACATTTTTAAATTATATTTTAATAACGAACTAACAAAAAAGAAAAATTGCATTTTTCCATATTAGCAGTTTTCTCATCTTGCTATACTTTATTGCAAAAAAAAAATGTCTATTGGGATTAATCCTTTATTTTAACAATTTTAGACAACACTAATTGACAGATCACTCGCTGTTCAGCTAATAGAAATGAAATTTTTAGCGAGAAATTCTCTTAACTTTAATAATAGGTATAAATACTTATTCTAATTTACATAGTTTCATATTGCTGTTTCATATGTGAACTCAGCTAGCTCACATATGCTTTGAAATATATGTCTTTAGTTATTATTCTACAATTATAAAATTATTTATCGATGATTATGGAACATCATAATGTTATAACGACCAGTATCATAGCACAATCACAATTCTTTCAAAATCATATATTTAAATAATAATAATATTATATATATATATATATATACATATATATATATTATATATATATATATATATATATATATATATATATATATATATATATATATATATATATATATATATGTATACATATTCATTTGGATTTCAATAAGCACAAGTTCTATCAATTGAGGAACAAACATCTCAATATGCATTTATATTCTAAGTATTCACAAGGTTTCACTGTGTGGAAAGAAACCGTACAAACTTTGTAGAATCGCGTGATTAATGTTGAAGGTAGTTAATGGAGCTCAAAATTCTCGAAATAAAGACTTATACTGAATGCTATTGAGATTCGATTTCTTTTACATGAGTTATTAGATAATCATAATCGTCTGCGGCATATTTAACATACAGAATAATATTTAAGAATGCTTTAGCTTACGAAAATTATTATTTCCATGAAAGATTATACTACGCCGTCCATTAAAATCCCAATTGTATGTAGGAAACCAAAGGACAAATATTTACTCGTTATTCGCATACAACAACGTAGGAAGCAAATATGATTAAATTTGCTGTCAATATCGGGGCTCTGCACAGTCCAAAATTAGTAAACACAGCTATCACCTCTTGCTGCTGAAATGTCTCTAAGCCGTTTATGCATCAAGTTGAATTGAACTTTAATTGTAGGTCATTTTGGGTTGTTTCAAATATATGCCACATTTCTTCAATTATACTGGTATGAAAACCATGGTGGAGCAATATCCTCACAACCCATTAACAGTTGTTTTTAAAAGGTGAAAGATCTACAAAGAGTTGTGACCTGGGCAAGTCAAATACCATTTTATGTTAAGGTATGTCAAGTCGTCACAAAAAACATGCGGACTAGTGTTATCTTGTTGAAATGTGAAGACTCCGTCTAGAAGTTGGGGCAAAACCACTAGTATTAAACTCCTGGCTTTTTATTACGAACGACGTGATAAATAAAGAGGTACTTGATCGTATCGTGCATGCAACGGCTACCTATATCATCCCATTAGGTGTATGTCTGTGTGGCGATAAAGAATTTAGATAGACCACGTGTGTTTTGCTTGGCGTTTCCAAACACGGATTCGTCCATTATGATGCTGCATGCAGACCGGGACTCGTCTTAAAAAACAACGTGTTCTGCTCTAGTTCTGTCATCGAACGCAACCTTTTTCCACGCGATTCTATGCTTCAATGTCAAGGTATCTACATAATGATCACTGTGTAGACAGACATTGCTGCTCTGACGTTGCCGTATTGTTCATACGGATACTTGTCGTACAATAAAAAGCCTCTTTCTAGGCTCCAGATTTGTCTGTACGATCCTGTAAAACCCTCCTCATAACATGCCTGCCCTCTCCGTCGTTAGAGGTAGAAATCCACTGAGGTATTGGTATGATGTTCAGTATGATTCTTCTGAACCCATCGATACCCTACTTTCATAAGAGTTGTTGGATTCTGATCAATGCAATAGCAATACCGCAGATCTATAAACCGTGCTTTCATAATCCTTCAACAATCGAATTCCGATACGTTATGGTAATCATTTTTTAAGCAAAGCGTGACACAATCTTCTATCAAAAAGTCAACATTAAAATTTAGTTTCCGACTGAGAAACTTTTCTATAATGTTCCTTTTATAAAGAGTTTGTCATAGCGTTTTCCCATTCTGCGTCTTTCTATCGTGTTTAAATGCTAATTATTTGCACAAATACCTTTCTGGTGAATTTGATTTTTGCATCATTCCTCCTTCATAGTGTTGCAGTCTTATTGGACAGGAATAAGTATACTTAGTGTGATTTAGTACGCATGTTAAATTCTGCAATTCTCATTAAAATCACGAAGATGTAATTAATAAGTTAAACAAACAACTCTATCAATATTTAAAAAATGTTTTCATGTATTTTTATTTGATTGCGAATCACTCTGAAATCAAGGTCTGTATTTTAGAAAAGAAATACTTTCATTATAATTCAAAAACAATATTTTTTTAATTTTAAGGGTAATTTTTTTCATTGAAACTTTTTTTTTGAATAAAACAAATTATGAGGGTTTTCATTTTTTATTAAAACCTAGCTCACAATCTCAGTGTTCCTTCTTTTTATATTTTAAAACTATTATTAATACAAACTTGTTTTTATGTATGAAAAAAAACATGTTATCATGAATTTATCTGAAATGCATTTTCATCAAATGCATATTTTCATTTTGTAAATAGAAATCCACTCACCACTATAGCACACGAAACACAAAAAAAAAGTTATATTTCACTAGGAATTCATATAAAGGGTGTTTTTTTAGAGGTATAGAACTTTAAATTGCAATAAAACAACGAAGTATTATTCGATTGACATGAATTATTTTTATTCGAAAGATAATATTGTGGCATTACATTTTAAATATGATTTCTGACATAGGACTGCCACGGCTGGCTCGGATGTAGTCCAATCTGGACGTCCAATTTTCGATGACTTTTTCCAACATTTGCGGCCGTATATCAGCAATAACACGGTGAATGTTGTCTTCCAAATGGTCAAGCGTTTGTAGCTTATCCGCATAGACCAATGACTTTACATAGCCCCACAGAAAATAGTCTAGCGGTGTTAAATCACAAGATCTTGGAGGCCAATTCACAGGTCCAAAACGTGAAATTAGTCGGTAACCAAACGTGTCTTTCAATAAATCGATTGTGGCTCGACCTGTGTGACATGTTGCGCCATCTTGTTGGAACCACAGCTCCTGGACATCACGATTGTTCAATTCAGGAATGAAAAAGTTAGTAATCATGGCTCTATACCGATCACCATTGACTGTAACGTTGTGGCCTTCATCGTTTTTGAAGAAGTACGGACCAATGATTCCACCAGCCCATAAAGCGCACCAAACAGTCAGTTTTTCTGGATGTAACGGTGTTTCGACATACACTTGTGGATTAGCTTCACTCCAAATGCGGCAGTTTTGTTTGTTGACGTAGCCATTCAACCAGAAGTGTGCTTCATCGCTAAACAAAATTTGCTTATGAAAATCGGGAACAACGGCAATCTCGTTTTGGGCCCATTCGACGAATCTACGCCCTGCTTGTTGATCGTTTTGATGAATTGCCAAACAAACTGAGAATAAATCACTTGACAGCTGTTAAATCGGTCGCCATCTTGGAAAGTAATGCCAACTTAAACTTCTATACCTGTAAAAAAACACTCTTTAGAAAGGAACAGTGTAAAAAACATATTGCTCTAGAATTAGAAGTTTCAAAATATTACATTAGTATCAAAATTTTTTTTTCTACATGGAAATGTTTTCCAGTTGGATCTTTCACTTTTACATTACATAGAAGAAACAAATTTTCTGGTAAGGAGGGGAAAACAACTGTTATCTCCATCCTTATTTCTTCATTTTGTTCAAAGATACATTTAGTTATAATTATGAAATCATGTATCCCTTTCGATACATTTTCCTAAATTTCAGTTTGAAGAACACATTTCATGAAATAACTAAATAATAAATCTAAAATATAATGATGGATAAAAAAAGGACTAAAGTAATTAACTACAATTCTGAGCACAAATAAGTAACATATAAATATGAAATTGATATCAAAACACTTTTCCATCTAACATTGTGTCAGAGGGCATTTTAAGGGTATGTCAGAGGGTGTTTGCCCATTTCAGTGTTATTTTTTTAATATTAAGGTATCCGACTACGTTCGGAACCGTGATTTTCAAAAGCGCATAAATTGATAATTTTCATGACATTTAGTATCACTTAGATTGGAATATATGCATAAAATTGTTTTAATGACATTTTGACAAAAACAATTTATTTAAATACAATATTTTGGCAAAAAATTAACCTAGAATAATCATTTTTCCAAATGTTCTCCTTTTGTGAAAAATGCTTCTATTAGAATAATATTTTGTCTGAACATAGCTCAGACATCTGTTCAGAGGCTCAACTAGAATTTTTGAAATATATAACTTAGAAGTGGGTTTATTCATATTTTAGGACAACAGAGGAGAGCAATTTTAAGAAAAAAACGTGAATAATTATTTCAATTGGAGGTAACTCTGAAAATAATGTGAATTTTTCAAAAATTATAGTTGAGCCTCTGTCGAGATGTCTGAGCTATATATAGGCAAAATAATATTATAATAGAAACATTTTTCACAAAAGGAGAACATTTGGAAAAAAGATTATTCTAAGTTAATTTTTTGCTAAAATATTATATTTAAATATTTTTTTTGACAAAATGTCCTTAAAACAATTTTATGCATATATTCTAATCTAAGTGACACTAATTATCATGAAAATTATCCATTTATGCGCTTTTGCAAAATCACGGTTCCGAACGTAGTCGGTTACCTTAAGGAACAATTTCCTTTTTTTAAAAGCCTTTTAATTCTGAATGTGAAATTGACGAAGCATTAAATATATGTATATATTTCTTAATATATATATATATATATATATATATATATATATATATATATATATATATATATATATATATATATATATTTGAGAGAGGAAATATCCATTTATTTTTAAAAGTAGTTATGAATATAACCACACACAACCAAAAAAAGCAAGATAAACTCAAAAAACGCTTCAACAAATGGCACAACAGTATTTGTGTAATAAACGAATAATATGTTGATATATATCTTGAAAAAGACTGGAGAAAAGAAGCAAATTCCAAAATAAGGATTTTGTGAAACTTTTACTAAATAGCTCTTATCAGAACTGTCGTCTAACTTGTGTTAAACTCATTAGGAAATAGATCGTTAAAATATGAAAGTTTTACTCCACATTCCCATTAAGAAGAAAAATCATCAATCACACAGTTCCTCTGCATTAGGCAGATGGGTGTGTTTCCATCCAAACCAACAAGTCATTTTACTGAAAAATTGGTCATTTCAGTGATTTGAAATCCAATTACTCCGCCAAATTTAAGATTCATAAAGTACATAGATCTTTGCTCCAAATGAAATTTAATTTTGATGCACGGTACACACCATTGGTTAAATCTATAAACTTGTTGTAAATTATCACAGAAAAATTAGTCATCTATATATGTGAAATATTTCTAGGAAAACTCTTGGGTTTGAGTGTCACGATTTTGTCATAATTAAGAAATCATAAAGATTTCAAAATAGCATCAAATAAATCAGTTTTTAAAGACTATTTAATTTAGTAGTATTGGTATTGGTGCAATTTGTTGCTTTTTGCAATTAAAGCAATTCATTTATGTATCGGACAAAAACAAAAGTCTTATAGAAAATATAAGAAGATATTTAGCTTGAAGAATGATAGTAAGCTTATTTTGAACAGCATTTCTCCATTATATTTTTACCCATGTACCCTTTTAACATATCAGTACTGCATCCCTTACCCCACTCCATATGTATGTTATGTATACACAAAAATGTCTACATATTGGTAATTATATATATTTCATTAATTATTTTTTTTAAAAAAATGTATGAAACTTAAAATTAATTTACATTGACAACAAGTTAAGAACGTTTTAATAGGTAAAACTAACATAATGGTGATAAAAATAGAGAGACAGAAAAATTGGTGTTGCAAGTTTCTTGAAGGTCATTATAGTTCTACGGCTAAATAACACTCTATAAAAATTTAGCTTTATGTGATACAATAAATGAAAAAAATTGTTTTCTTTTCTTTTCTGCAGTATAATTTAAAAATGTTTTTTTCTCCATCTAACCATAACTCACACAAAATTAAAAAAATAAAGTATAATTAACTGTTCTTAAGAAGAAATAGAAAAGTCATACGAACATTTGAATATATCTGAAGTGTAAAATACAAAAAAATAAGAATAATGACGTCACAATTTCTTTTTCTATAAAAAACATTCTCCCATTGGGAAATTTTTTTTCTTAATACTCAACACGTCTTTCTAATACATCTTACCGCTTACCCGCGAGATCATTTGACGTACCCCTGAGATACAAGTACCGCAGATTGAGAAACAATCGCTTAGGTGGTCCTTTTCTTTGAGAAATAAATATCGAGGAATATCATTTTCTTTGATGAAAATATTAATGTTTTAAGCATAATTCATAAAAGACCTTAAAATAACAATTCATATATTTTTTAAACCTGTAAAGATTTTTAAAAGTCTGCTGAATGCTAAATTGTATTTTATGTTATATTGAATTCCTTTAACTACAATTCAAATAAGTTTATCGATAGTAAACGAATAATTTATATGAGTTAAAGACTACTTACATAGAAAATTACATAATAAATATAATGTAATGCAATTTGACAAATGAATTGTTTGCGCATATTTGAACGTGTGTGTTGAATTGAAAGCTTTATTTACTCTCTTATAAAGAATACTGTAATTTAAGTCATGCTTTTGTGTATTAAATAAACGATTAAATTATTGAACATTCGCAAGAAATTTAAATATTTCGAATATATCACAAATAAATAACCTTTGTATTGCTTTGATCTAATTGGTTTTCAAAAATTAGAGAAATTGCAATTTATTTATTGATTCAATGAAATAATTTTAGTTGAAAGAATTAAACGTCTATTGTAAAAATATAAATTACATTTAAATGAGGAAGGAATTCTAATGTATATACTTAATCCTTTATTTTAAACACATTTTAATGTAACACATGCATATTAAATAAGCAAACAATGAGAGAGAGAGAGAGAAGCCACATATTTTTTATCTCTTCACATATTCATAGAGAGATGTCATTCTTTTTCTACCATTAAGCAAAGTCCTTGAGATCCGATATCACTTCTCTTCTTCTCCCCCTGCAAGATTTGATGTTTATTACCATTCCACGAAGCAAGCCAACTTAGTAAACGGAGCACAGAAATTGCGATTTAACCTAACACATACCGAGGAAATGCATATACACACATAGCTTGCATCCAAAACTGCAGAACAACAACAAGGAAAAGAAATTGCCTCACAGGAAGTTTTCCGCGGAAATGCAGCCGAAAAGCAAGAACAAAAACCAAGAAGGGGGAAAAAAGAAAAATGCCCCTCACGCCGAAGATTTTTCAAAGGGATGAATAAAATAAGAAGCAAAAAGGGAAGACATGAAAAATGTGCTTGCGTTCAATGCGTTGAAGCAGCATAAAGTGCGAAATAAAAACAGGGCTCATTCGAAACCACTTAACGCGCCGCGTGTTGAGAACTTAAAAATGATTGATATTTTTTCTTTCTTTCTTTCTTTTCTTATTTCACATTTTGCGGGGGCATTGCACGTGACGGAGTGTGAAGAAGTACGCCCGAGTATTATCTACCGTAAAATACTGGGTCACCGGTTGCGTCTGCGGTGTTTAGGATAGCATTAGGTTTACAAAAGTGGTATTACATTTTAAACTTTGCTGAGCTTTGAAAAAAGGATTTAATTTTTTTTCTTTCTTTCTCCATTCTTCTGAGAAGAAATTTCGTTCTATTTAATGTTTCCACTCGTATTATTTTTAATTCAAAATGAAAAATAAGCGATTAGTGTCGTAGGTATTTTTATTACAAGTGTGATACCTGTTTCCATTTCCTTTTTTTTAACGTTTATTAATTAAATAAATAATGCTGTATTAGAAAGTTTGTATTTAAATCTTAATTTTTTTTTGAAAAATATTTTTTTGCGATTTCATTAAAATATGTGGATTGTATTCGTTACAAGAAATCCCACATTATCAAATATTCTACAAGTATCTCGAAACTAAAGAGAACTATACTTTCTTAGTATAAAATTAGATGTACTGCAGAGAAGATTGAATTACAGGGGAGCTTAATTTAATTGCCTCCTCTCGTTCTCGTTCCTTTTTTTTTTTTTTTTTTTTTAGTACACGCGTATTGCTGTTTATAGCAATTAATCGAGGCTGCACTTAAATTTATGTTTGCAATAGTTTCAACTTGTATTATTGCTTATTGATGTTTCTTTATTACTATTTACCGGCACAAACATATTTGTTTCTATAATCCCTCAAAATCTTTAAAAAAAAACTAAGATTTTTTTTCAATTGAAAGTCATTAAATACATAATCTGATTTTTTGTGAGTCTCGTTTTCATGAATCTGAAAAACTTTTAATGAGAAATATATTTAAGACTAGAATTTCCGGAATTTCGATTAGTCTTAAACTGTGGTGTCATTTCGACATCACGATATAAAATATATAAAATAATTGTTTTAACTAAATAATTGCCGGACTACTGTTCAATAGGGGAATTAGTTTTAAGACTTTTTAATATTATGTCATGTATTTATAATATATTATGATCCTTTATATCACATAAAACTGACGTTGACATTATGTTTCGTGAAGCTAGTTGGATCACTGCCTTGTCGCAAACATTTCGAGTCGCAAATCTCCCAGGAACAGTATTATTACGCAGTGTCTAATCTGTGTCATCCCTAGAGATCTATATATCATGATTACTGGAATATTATCAATTACATCTGCACTCTCTTCAGATTCTTTGCAGTCACTCTCACTCAATCAATCTTATGTCTTCATTTGAATATAACTTAGAACAAGACAGCGGGCCACCATCCGATTCATTCTCAGAAAGCTATTTCAACAAGGCTTAGGCTTTTTCTACCATTCATCGTTCCAGGATGCCTGTTCTGCATTAAGTTCGAAAATCGAATGGAATTTTTTAAGAGCAGCTAAGCAAATACTATGCAACGAAACATTTAGACTTGACAATTTTAGTATAATTGAATCATTTCCACTGTGAACCCAATAACACTGCATTCAAGGCCAAATACTCAGTTTGTTTTACTAATAGTATTTACTTCCTGAACTATATTTTGTTGAAATACAGCTATTTATAGTTATAAATTACCTTGGTGTCGAAGCAACACCAGTGGACGTTCTAGGTATATTTAGTTGTAAAATCACTCCTTATTAAACTAGAACCACAAAACTTTTTTCTGAGTAATCACCAGGGAAAACGATTAAATTAAACGTTAAAAAACAATCCTTACAAAAATACGGAAATAGAACAAAGTAAACAGGCTCCGGTGTTCAACTGACAATGACGGGTGTTCAAGTGTTAATAGATAAGTGATGAATGAAATTCCGCTTTATTGTAAGGAGAAACGGAATGAAAAGGCATATTTAAAAGTCAACAACTTTTATTCGAGTCGATTGCAAATCAATTATGCTTGCAAATAGCTAATAGGAGTGATATATAATAATCCTAATTATTATTATTCATAATAAAATATATTTATCATGAGTATATGAAGAAATTTAGATTCACGAGTTACCAAATCTTGACAATTGTCAGTCTGATCCATACGCCAAGATACGCTGATATTTCTTAAGGTAATTCTCAAATATATAACTTAGATTGATATAATCAATATTAAACAACTAACTTATTCCTCAAACTCGATTCATTTAATTTTAAAGATTAATTATAATTTGCATGTATCACTGTTCTCGCACATGCACACAGAAAGTGGTTCTCAAATCAAACAATGCGTTAAAAATATTTGCCCTTCAACATTATCAGTAAAAAGACGCGAATAGAAGCTGTTATAAAATCGGAGTTTCTATAAACAACTCTTATAGTAAGTACACAGCTCTTTTGATAAGTAATCTGAGTGTAAAAAAATTAAATGTTGTTTGTTTCACTCGTATACGATTTACTGCAGTCATGTCCATAAATTACTGATAAAGCCAGATCTGGGAAATAAAAATTAAAAAACAAAACAAATAGCACTCATTAAATAAGTTCATAACTTAAACAAAAGTTAAAGAACAAAAATGATGTCACATTTGTGATACCATTTATAAAAATAACGATTTTTGCTCCCTGGAGCAATTACAAAAAAATACTCTATTTACAAAAACTTAGTATTACATGCAGTAGGTATGGTAATTAGTAAATTTTTTCTCTCCCATGAGATGAAATACGGTCTGTACAACACCTAGGCATGCCGAGTATCAAATTATCATGCTGATCTTGGGAAAGATCAGCAAACAATTCTCCCCAAAGTTCCGATACATATGCAGGACATGGTTGAAGGGCTGAAACTCGTTGGCCAAGCATTTGCCATACATGCTATGTCAGATTCAAGCTAGGTGAGAGTGCTGGAGGCTCAATTGGGATAATAAACTTTTATTGAAGGCATTCGCTGACGATATTTGCTGGGTGAAGACGGGTTTCGGGATCCCTAAGCACAAATTTTGTGCTCAGAACACCCCTAAACAAACATAAGCGTTATTTCAGAATGACGTTTCTATAAATTTGAGCTGTCATGGTTCCGATTTCAACATTCAGATTTATTCTGGATCCCAGTAAAATTCCCCCCAAATGAGCAATATTGCACCAACGTAACTGTGCAGTTCAATGATGTTGCCTTGAATGCGACAGGTACTTGACGTTCACCATATGAAAATACGACGTGAATCTGGCTTCAAACTAAACATAGACTCGTCGTGAAACATCACGCATGCCCCCAGGGGCAATGTCTACTCACATACACACGCACACAAACATTGCATGTTCTCTATTCCAGGCTAACCATTAGTAATAATGTGTTTCCGTGAGCGTAAGGCATCTGAGAAGTCTTCTAACATATAAACCAATATGTCTCAAACGTCTGTTCACGGTTTGTTTTGAGACTCTCGTATCTGAGGTTAAGGCTACACGGTACCCTTTTTAAAAAAATTTTTTGGAGACAGTTACAGTAAAAGTAATTGACGTTTCATATTTAGATTATATCAGTAAGCTTTTCATATTTAGATTATATTAGTGAGTAAAAAGTCAGTTTGACCAGTCATAATTTTACAATTTCAAAAAATTTGGGGAATTTCTGAAGTTTTTTCAAACTTTCATAAAATACTCAATTTTTAAAATTTTTTAGTCATTTTAAGTTATTTTTGCTTCTTAGGTTATTGAAAACAAAATTTAGTACGGATTGTTGTTGATTTTTAATAATTGTTTTTCTAGAAAAACCTGGAAAAAACACGAAATTTTTTAAAATATCAACTTTAGCATTTTTTAGAAAAATAACTAAAGATCTCAGCCCTAAACCCACACTACCCTTTATAGAAGATACGTTTGGGGGTATATACAAAAAAATCAAGGCTTTATCTTGAACAGCAAAAAAGCCTTAGGGATTAGAAAACGCCTATACCTTTAAAATTGAAGGTCTGAGAAAAACACATTTAAAGTTTGTAAATTCATAAAACAAAAACTTATAATGGCCGTAAAGCTCTAATTTTTTAATATGTTATTTACCAATGTATGTCCTGCATTAAAACACTATTTTAATTAAATATGACTGATAAATATAATTTTTTATTCAAAATATATTTTTGCATAATATTGATAGCATGTGTTATGATGTCAGTTTATTCGGCTTTATCTTAACCTAATATTTTCACAAAATATTTGAAACACAAAACATTTATGTACAAAATAATAATGATACTAACTTAAGCTAAAAATAGTCAGGTTTGCTCATAAAATTTAATTTTTTTCAGTTTTAAATGGGTGCAGTTTTGGAAGTTTTAGCTCTTCTTGTACGACTTTAAAATACTAAAATATAGTACTGCAATATGTTTTGTATTATGTAGTTTGGTACATCAAGGAAATATTCAGTTATATCTGCAGCATTTAAATTCAGAATACTAGTATTCGGAAGTCTAATTGCAGAATCAGATGAGGACCAATCTTTAGATACATCATTTTCACTAGCATTCCATTTCTTCAAAATATTGTTTCTCACAGCAACCTGAGAATGCATTTGCCATGACATTTTCTGTACAGGAAACAATTAATGATAAAGCTTTTAAGTTATATAAACTATTTTTAAAGCAAAAATTGTCCATGAAATTAATCTTAATTAATTAATAATGAGAACTAAAAAAACTCAAAACATAATCAAACAGAAATTATTTTAGTAATGAAAATTGGAATTAATAACCATTTCAAACTAAAAGTTCAAATGTATTTTTAATTAATTCAATTTAAGAGTGGAAAATTGCTTTAAAATGAAACCGAAACCAAAACCATAGCTCATAAAACTTCAAATATCTTAAAAATTAATTTGCTAACATATCTGAAATTTCTTGGCAAGCTTCTAAATGATATGGGCCACTAGAAAAATTGTTTTGGTAAAATTGAAATTTTTAGGGTACTGTGTAGTCTTAAAGATAGTTGACGAAACACAGGTCGGATGCTCTACTCCTTCTGCTTCTTTTTGAAGTTACTACCAAACATCGATCCTCATGCGACATTGTAACTGGGAGGCGATCTGTATTGTAATGTCTACAGATATTTCTGTCATTTAGGACTCGTTGCCAAAGACTAGAGATGACACTTTGGGTAATTCAAGTTCCTCTGATACTTCCATCAAAGTACGCTTTTTTCCATACTACCGATATTTTTACAACGTAAAAAAACCATCCTCATGCTTCCTCTATGCCACAATACTAGGTTACTTCCTTAAGTGGCATACACAATGTTTGCGAACAATTTTACTTCTTTGTGTGCCACCCCATTTCTAATATACCTTTCTTTTACATTCTCGTCATTGTGACGTATTATCGGTGTCATCAGGTGGCTTCCTGTAATTTGCATATTATTGTTGAAGATGTGTATTATAATTCTACCAATGAAATATTTAGTCTACAGTTCGATTTCAATGTGATTCGGAAATATCCTTAATTTATGAGCATGAGTGTGATTCTATATATTGACTTCCCGAAACATTACATTTCATACCCCGTTTAAAAATGCTTAGTAAAATATTTAATCTGCTTGAAAATATTTACAAAACAATTACTGTAATGTCTGCTAATTTTAATTTCGTGGGATAGAAATCAATTTAGAGTAGTATCGAAATTATCCATAACAGACCTCTCAGATAATTAATTACTTGAGTACTTCAGACTTTTAGAAATAACAGATATAAAATTTATCCCCTCCTTATTTTCAAGAGCTTATTTCAAAACAAAATTAAAAGAATTTATGTACAAGCAATTTGTGCAACATAAAAACAAAAATCAATTCTACCTTCAACGAAGTAAATGCTGTTTGCAAGCCGTTTCATGTCTAAATGTCCCCTATAGCCACAAGTACTCAACAATCTATAACACATTCTTAAAATAAAGAGAAAGATTCTTTAATTTAAGAAGAATCAATTTCATCTTCATATTTCCATTCCTTGAGTGTTATTGGGAACTTAAAGAGATGAGATATTACTCAGCAGAGTGCGTTTAACACTTTAAGAGTTAAGAGTACTTCATTAGTTTATAGCAAATAAATTAAACTTTATGCCCTAGATTTTAATTCAGAACGATAATCGTATTTCATTAATTTTATGGAACAAAAGTGCTCTTCATATTCATTAAAGACAACAAATTTTGAAGATAGAGTTTTGTTATGAAGTTGAACTTAAAAAAAGGAATATTTAAAGCATTGCAATTTATAAAAGCATAGCACGAAGAAAAGGTTTAATTAAGTGTTTTACAATAAATAATAAATCAAAGACTATACTTTAATTTAAATATTTCTGACCCTTACTTGTCAAAGCGATTTTCTTACAGTAAATAGTTCAAGTAGAAATAAAAGCCTTAATAAATTTTTTTTCTATAGTTGTATAGATCAGTGTGACTCAAAATCGTTTAAATATTTTAAGTAAAATTGAGAAAAGGTTTCTATACTATTACGGTTTATTTTTTACAATCATTGTCGGTTTTTTACTGCTTATTTTACAATATTGTTTTAGGTTCAAATTTATGAAAAACATTTATAGCACGATTAAAGAGGACTCTGTACCCTTTGAACAATTTTTTCATTTATGTATTTAAAAATTATTCTTTACCATTTCATATGATGTTTCTATTCAAGAAAATAATACGAGATGAAATTGTTCAAATATTATTCACAGGAATAAGGAGATTTTAAAATCCTACTTCTTTTGTTAATATGTATTTTTTGACCTGAAATGTTTTTGTAATATTCTTAAAAATATTCTAAGCAACTTTAGGGATCTATTTTAATACATCTTAATTAGTTTTGGAGGGAAAAAACAAAATGTTGGTATGCATGCAAAAATTCAACGAAAAAGCCAATATCATATAGCACGCAAGAAAAAATGGAACTGTGGAAGGAGTAGCACTTTAAATGCACTATTGTATCGAAAAAACACACACTGAGAAAAATCACTTTAAAATTTATAAATCTGAAAAAAAATAATTATAAGCTTAGATAAACTTAAAATACCACTTTAAGATATTAGTTATATATTTTTATTTAAAATTATTGCATTTTCATATTTTTTCAACCCATACCTTTTTATGAATGATCAAGGTTTTAGAATATTAATTGCACAAGAAAAGTAAAAAAATGTTAAAAAAAAATTCTGTCATCATAGAAATTTTAGTTTTTTTTCTTCGCATTGAAGTATTTTATTTGTATGAAAAACACATAAAGAATAAGGACTGAAACTATTAATATAAAATGCCTTAATTCAAATATTTTGCTTATACACATTTCACAAATAAAAGAATTTCATTATTGTAAAGCCTTGGTAATATCCTGCTTTTTATAGTACACCTTTTTTTATATACCAGGTGTATGCATATCAAATGAGACGATTGCTAACAGGTGTCGCCACGCATATATGCAAACAATACTAAACAGTGGCACGTGATTTTTTTATAGTTTGACCTTTGATACTCGTATTTAGTTTACATTTGGACGAGTTTCAGCATGCATTGTATTTTTTACTATGTTGAAAATGTCGAATTTTATGCCTTCCGACCACAATTTGCGGACAGCATTAATTTTTTGTTACCATCTGAAGAAAAATGCTGCTGAATCGCATCAAATGCTTATAGAAGCATACGGTGGCAATGCTCTGAGCCGTGCGCAGTGCTACAGGTGGTTTGAAAAGTTTTAAAATGGTGATTTCGATGTCAGAAACGAGGAGCGTGGCAAACCAGCAAAAAAATTTGAAGATGCTGAATTGCAAGCATTACTCGCTGAAGATGATGGCCAAACGCAAGAACATCTTGCAGAATAATTGAATGCTGACCACAGCACTGTTTCCCGTCGTCTCAAAGCAATGGGCAAGATAATACAGGTCGGTAGATGGGTACCACACGAACTAATGGACCATCAACAGGAAAACCGAAAAATCCTTTGCGAAATGTTGCTTGCCCACTACAAAAGCAAGTCATATCTCCATCGTATGGTGACTGACGATGAAAAATGGATTTATTTTGAGAATCCCAAGCGTAATTGATCATATGTTGACTCGGGACAGCCTTCCGAATCGACCGCAGGACAAGGCTGTGTATATTCTGGGATCAGGAGGGACCAATCTATTATATATATATAAAAAAGCGCTTCCCAAACCCAGCGAAACCGTTAATACTGATTGCTACAAGCAACAATTACTTAATTTGAACGATCCTATACTCGAAAAACGCGAGCAATACAAGAAACGGCAGCACAAAGTGATTTTCCTTGATGACAACGCACCTAGCCACCGTGCTAAACCGACCAAGGACATCGTTAAGGCGCTCGGCTGGGAGCCCTTAGCGCATGCGGCGTATTCGCCAGACTTGGCTCCTTCCGATTACCACCTATTTGCATCATTGGGAAACGCATTGGCTGACCAGCGCTTCACTTCTTACGAAAACGTCAAATCTTGGCTTGATGAGTGGCTAGCCTCAAAAGACAGATCATTTTTTTTTCGCGTGGTATTCACAAATTGCACAAAAGATGGGGGAAATGTGTAGCTAGCGATGAATATTATTTTTAATCTAGAAATATTAACAGTTTTCGTATTTTTTCTAAAAAGGGGCATGGTAGAATTGACTAATTTGTTAATTTACATTTTTCAAAGGGACTTATATCCAACTTCTAACTTTCTGACTTGCAAAAGTGATACACCGATCGAAAGATAATAATGCAAAGAATAAGAATAAATAAAGATAAAAAATGATAGCCCGGCCATTTGAGGGGTACCAATTCCTCTTAAATTCGAACTGAGAATGAATAGGCATTATAATTATCTGGAGAAAATTTATAGAGTTTTTATAAATTTTATTACCGTTTCTCTTTGAAATACACATGGATTACCTGCGAATGATTCCTTACACTTCATTATGACCATGGTGAGTTAATTAATTAACTTATATATATACTTAACATACTTCATTAATTTTTTAAAAAAAGTAATCTATTTTTATGGATTCATTATTGATCCAACAAAATTTCAATTTCCATAAAATTCTTATCAAATGCTTCCAAGTTGCGGAGTTAAAAAAATATTGTTAAAAGATTTTTAAACATATGCCGATATTAAAGCTTTATTGTTCAACATTTTTCTATGAAAATTGTTGCAATCGATAACTGTTGAGTTTCCAATCCCATGATTGCAAAAAGAAAACTTATCAAAAAGTAAATTGCTACAAACTTAAATCTTAAAACTCCTTCGTCCAAAAATTTCATTTAATGATCTCTAATAACACAAGTTGAAATTATTTTTAAAAAATTGTATTTACAGTTTTGTATTATTATGAAACTGTGCCCTTGTTTATATTTTTGAATTATTTGTCCCCTTATCTCTCAATGTGCGTGAAAGGAAAATTGTTGTTAAAAATCGGTTTTATTTTCGAAATAGAAAAAAAATAATTTTTTAAAATCTAATAATTTAAAATAAACTAAAATTTAAATATATAGTTAGTATAAGGAAAAGTCATCATAAATTATTATTAATGAATACAAATATTTTGCCGAAATTTTGTTTATTTGAATCAATCTAATATATGGATTCCTAATAGCTTTTTTTTTCTCAAATACGTCTCGAGTTAATGATAGGATTTCAACAAAGTTAGTAGTATGTATGTGGTGGATGTTTATACCATTTTCCTTTTGATTCTAATAGGGTTTTAATGCTGAGAAAATTATTTCATACATTAATTAATTAATTAGTTCGTCTCATACTTTAAATATCTTTCTTTTAAACTGTTGACAGTTATATCTGTTTATACAGCTACAAAGAAAAATTACGAAATATATTAAACAAATTCCTCTTCTTTTTCTGTTCGTGTGTAAATTTAATGGTATTTCACCTGAATTTAAGGTTTTTACATCAACTTAATATTTCAAGCATTTTTGAATGTTTTCATGTTTTTCATAATAGCAGATAACTTTTGTGCAAATGACTTTGTTTTGTTCATCAATAGTTGATGACTACACACATATGCATTAAAAAGAATACAAAACAAAAATTAAAAACCAACAGGAATGGCATGCTTTGTTTTATTACACACCAAACATCTTGAATAATGTTCTTTATTTATGATACCTATTATGAAGATAATTTAAAATGAATTGTTCTAGTTTTGCATTACTCACGCATAGCTCTGTTTTTTTATACCGTTCTGATGAAAGAACAATACTAATCTATGCTGTTTTTCAGTTGTAACACAGCATTTAACTATTGGTAGAGATGTTTTTTTAAAAAAAAACACGTGTATTTTTTTTCTCAATCATTTGAAACGCATCTAAAACTACTGAAAAACCTAATTTAAATTCCGTGGGTTAGAAATGTCGAATTTGTTATACGAAAATGATCGCAACTCATTCAAATATATTTTATAATTAACTCACTTTTAATTCCAACATAGATTATACAACCAATTAATACCAATTTTGATTCAAGTTACATTAAATTATGTGAAAAAAAATTGTATCTTTTTAAATGGAATCTGTGTATATAGCATTATCTTAATCTCTGCATTGTAAAAATCTTTGATTCGATAGGAAATATTTGATTGATTAAATTTAAGTAAACTACGATTAATTAATTGTAACTTTTTGTTCTTAAAACATAAAATATAGTACAATTATATATTAAAATAAATTCAACTTTAGCAAAGCCTTCTTTAGACTTCCAAATAAAGTTATTTTTATTTTTTTAATTACCAAAAGTTATATCATTTTTTTTAAAAAAATACAAAACAGCATCTTAGAATTTTTTTTTATTGCATCAATGTTTGTAATATTTCTTTCTTTTCGAAACTTACGTAGGAATATTGTAAAATCATGACGATCAAACCATCAATCATACTTTGTCATTAATCAGATATCTTAAATTAAAATATATAAAAATTAAATCATTTTAAAATTAAAAATATCATTTTCAATCTTATCTTCATATTTTAAAGCATTCTTAAATTTACTTTTAGACTGTTTTTTAGATGAATGATTTTTTAAGCTAGAAAACATTACTATTACATTACATTAGTCCTTCCATATAAATAGGTGAAACCTAAATAATTATAAGTTTTACTTTTTAATTGTAGTATAATCCTTAAAAATAATTTTACTTGCTGTCTCTTTCATCATAAAATGTAGCTTTAGACGTTAGAAACAAATAAGAAAACCATGTTAAAACTAAATAGGGGCTGAATCTGATACGACAGAAATCATTCCTTTCGAAATTAAATAAGATATATTTGCTCGTAATAATAAAACTGTGAGATATCATAAAATTTTTTTTTTTTTCAAAACATAAAATACTTGAAAATATCTTTAAGACGTAAAACAACTTTGTAAGTTCAGAAAATAATCATTGGTCTGAATTGTTTCATTTAATTCACACACTTCAAAATTCTGAATCAAAAAATGCATCAACGAATAAGTGAAAAATGTAATTAAATATCAATTTGTCAGGAAATTCTCGTATATACGAGAAAGAAGGTTATTATACATTTGAATGTCACTATTTTCAATCTTATTCATACAGTTAATACCATTCCATAGTTACGAAAGAGTCACATTCCCTAATTCTAAGTAAGAATTCAAGCAATTCCTTTAATGATCTAAGGAGTAACGCGTACTTTGAAATGTGGAGGTAAAACAAAAGAATACTTTCATTTGAAGTAAACATATTAATTTAACAGAAAAATATTGTATGTACATGCAGTACTGAAACTTCTGAAGCTAGATTTTATTGTAATTCTTAAGCCGCATACTTCCATTATAAAAAAATATATATAACGATATTTTCCCCTTTATTGCTCTTTACTACATAACGCAATTTGCAAAATTGCTTTTTCTTCCAGGCTGAGTATGTAAAGAGGGCTTTATATACTAAAAAGTAAAATGAAAAAGACTTTTTTTCTTGTATATTTCCTTCAACAACTTTAGTAAATTGAGTCAGTCTCGACAGATAAAATGGAACAAAAACTGACTATAAAGTGTAAAATAGAAAAAAAAACACATTATATTTTACAATGTTATTATCACAAAAATATTTTTCTTGCGAAAATATCTACTTTTGTAGATAGATGTAATGTACTCTAAACCATAAAAAGTGATGCACCAAAATGAATTATCCAAATGGAATGAAAATCTGCCGATGTGAAATATTTGTACTGAAAATGAGACGCCAATGATTTTTATATGATTTTTTTTATTTCTCATGCAGTTGCAATTACAAAGACAGGTATCTTTATGTCGTAAATAGATCCAAAGGATAAAAAGTGCAACAATAATGAAATAGAATGCACAACACTGTATGCAGAAGTCTGAAATGCAAGGGAAAATTACACAAACAAAAAAACACAAGGTATAAATGTTATGTATATACAGACTTTAAAACAAATTTAAGTCTTCAATCTGCTTATAAGATATCTAGCCCCCCACCTCACCCCCAGTATCTTGAAATACACTATTCTAAACGAGTGTTGAACAGACGAGGATATTCCCAGTGAGTTTCATCACCCCGCTCCTTTGCCACAAATGGGTAGTAGGTAAGACTATCAACTACTATGAATCTGGGAAAGAGTGCCTTTAAACTGTCTTGAATTGTAGCTACATGCTGCTGGAAAAGTCAGAGTTAAAAGATGTCTTTCACTATAGAATCATATTAATTTAATATTTTATTAAGAAAATACAGTTAAAAGAGAAAAACAAATCAATAATGCATAGATTCATCTCTAACCATGTTGCAAGCTGTTATCTGGTCTGACACTGACTTGTATTGCTGGTTGATGTCGTGCGGGATTGCGTCCATTTATACAATAAGCGAGTAAAATTGGTACCATGACACGAATGGATAGATCTGTTCATAAGATTCCCAAACGCTCTTTCTTGGAAAGCCCTACATCCTGCATGATTCGTTGCAATGCGCCTGAGATATATTTAGTCAGTAATTGGTATAAAGTAAAATCATTTGCACATTCTATCGTTAGGTATGCGGATATGCCATTTCGTTCCATTCAGACCTTTGTAATCCCCTTTTTTATGTTATCTGTTAAATAACCAAATTTTTCTTTTATTTTAAATTTTATTAATGTTTCAACCACATAAAATGATAGTATATAACTGAAAAATATGTTTATTTATATTATTTACGTAATTTTATTAAATAAACAATTTTCAGTTTTATGAATGCTTATAGATCATTGAAAGAGCCTGCACTATGTGGGATTAAATTTATCTCAAAATAAAATAAAGAAAATAAAAGAAAAATTACAAATATGCATAACGTTTCATTTTGATTATATTTGTAACATGATCTTGAAACCAAAGATAAAGAAAGAATTTAAAATCAAAATTATACAATTTATTACATATTAATTCGTACTTATCCCTTGATAACTAGATTTAATTCAGATTTGTTTGCTTTTGATGGATTCAATTACTTCTTTTGAAAGCACAGCTTTGAGATTTTGAATAGATACACGGATTCATATAAAGTAAACATTTAACAAAAGTTTCAATTCTTTCAATTTAAATATATCTAAATAAAATAAAATTTTATTTTCTTCTTATACGTACAGTAGTTGTTAAACGAGGAAAAAAAAGTAACCCAATGTAAACCTCAGATTCCAAATGAATTATAAAACAAACACAAATAGGAAACATTACCTATATAAAAAGAGACAGAGCAAAAACATTCGAAGCTTCACTTCACATTCAGATATCCGGAAAGCATGGAATAGAATATACTAAAGAAAATATCTCATCCTCAATCTGAACATGCATATTTCTTTAGAAAATACCACCAGTCTTTATTCCTAAGTGTACCATAAAATTGTATCATTGATTCACAAGGGCACCCAAAAGATGTTATGATATCCATTCCAACGACCGAAGTGGCAGATATATTCGGTTAGGGCATCTGTTTAGATATGCAACAGCGGAAAACGTATTTTTCTGTTTGAGAATTTTATTTACAATGATTTTTACAAACTATATCATAGAAATTTTGTTCTCTATATAAATATAACCTAGTACTAATAAATTCAGACAAACCGAATGGAAGAAAAGATGTTTATAATTATTCACATTACATAGCTGTAAAATTGTCATGTATATTTATATATATATTTATTTAAATATATGTAAATCAATCACAATTCCACAATTAAACAAAAGATTAAAATCCCATTTCTGTTATATGAAAAATAAAATTCCTTTTCAAACACAAATATTTATTAAATTTATAAAATATCCATTTCATTTCAAACTGTTAGTGGTGAATATAAGAATAATAAAATTCCGTTTTCAAACACAAATAAAAATTTATAACATAAAAATTTATAAAATATCCATTTCCCCCTGTGGAAACTGAAGACAAATTAATTCTCCTATACGGCTGCATTGCC
>BMAU01005380.1:0-307500 GCA_019973935.1 Trichonephila clavipes | reverse complement strand
CGCACCCTTTTTTTTACGAAAAACTCGAAATGTGCGTGCGCATTGCTCTTACGTTTTGCAGTCATTCATTCAAGATAGTATTCCAAGCTTTAAAAAAATAACCATACTTTTAGAACTATAGCCCTTTAAGTTCATAATAGGAATGATAATTATTTTAATTAAACGGTATTTTGATGTATGTAGAAATCTAATTTTTTTGTATGCACATTCCTACTTCGTTTATTTAACGCTCTCATTTTTATATTCATTCTTCACATCCTTAAATTTCAATCTTATATTTTGTGTTAAAAGTGCGCTTTATACGACGGACTTCATATTATTTATTACATAAATTAATTTAAGCATTTCTTTTAATTCCTTACTAAGTCTAGCACTGTTTTATTTCTTAAAACTATGCAGATTTATACTTTTAAGAAGCAGTTTGTTTTTAAAAGTTCTGGACTGTTTCTTTTTTTCTTTCTCTCTATCTTATTTGATATCAGCCTTGTAATATAGGTTAATAAAGCCAATAAAGAGTAGGAATTAAGTCTTGAAGATGGAGAATTGAACCAATGTTAAACCCAGCAATATTTTTCTTATTTCCAAGAGTTTACTATTATATTTCTGCGTTTAATCTACTACTACTGTTTTTACGTGTTACTTCTTACTGTTTGGCTGTGAAATAAAATTATAGCAATTTAGTTTAATTTTAGTATAATTATACATTTTTATCATTTTACGTAAACTACCCTCGCTAAACTAAACATCTAAATTCAAAATAATTCTACTTATAAAACTTTCTTTCTCAAAACGCCATTATAAAGCATGAAAAACGGTCATAGAAATAAATCTTTGAAAGTAAAATATGTTTTATGTCACTATACTGCATTTATATATATATATATATATATATAAAGTCCAATATAAAAAATTCAATACATAAATATATATATATATATATACATCTATATAAATATATACATATTATATTTATATAGATTTATAAATATATACATATTATATATATATATATATATATATATATATATATATTATATATATATATATATATATATATATAAAATAAATATGTATTATTTATCAAAAACAAGAAATAATAGATAAAGAACATAACAAGAAATTACGTAATAAAAATATGAAAGCTGAACATGAAGAACAAAATTATAGAGAAATAAAAGAACTACAAAAAAGAAGAACCTAGCGAGTCAGAAAGCAATTTCGGACTTAGGACCGAATAAGTGGGGTTAAACTAGTTTGAAGGCGCCAACCTTCCCCCTTTGCAACTCGGTAGGAAAACCAAATAAAATAAACAAAGCTTCAGAGAAAGTATAACTCAGAGAGCATGATAAAACCAATCACTACTATTATGTAACAAAATCTCCCAAACTCTTAATGCAAAAAAATCACAAAATAATTATGTAAGAAAAGTAGAAAAATACTAGAACAATTACATAAGAAAAGTATCTTTCAAAAAATAATTTAACAAAATTTCTTTACTCACAAAGCTTTTACGAAGAGAAACAAGCATCTTGCCATTAATGAAATTCAATTATTCACCAAGTTAAAAAATTCGAAAAAACATAAACACATCTTTTGAGCTGACTTTTATACCAGACAAGTATAGAATGACGACAATCAAATATGGTAAAATTTGAATTGGTTGATTGTCAAAAATGTAAATTTGCTAGGCACTAATTTGGTTGGTTGTCAAAAATGTGTAAGATGTTTAAGATGTGTGTGGAAAAAATGTAAACTGTGATATGAGTGTTATGATATAATCTTCACAGCAAGACCACTAACATGCTGACTTTGAAAACCTATTGTTGTGTGGTGGATTTGGAATTCGAAGTAGCAAGACGGTTAATGTATTTGTGATGAATATAAGATCTCAAGAAATTAAAAGGGTATTCATGATCTAAACAACATTGAAAAATTTTTTTATATTATTGTATTTATCTATTTTGTGGGTAGTTAAGTTATCATTTCTAAATAAAAATTCAAAATGATATTTCTGTAAATTGATATAAGAAAATTACTGTTCCATACAGGAATTTTAATTATATGGAACTTAAACGAATCTCTTTTGTCAAAAATGTTACTGACTACATTATTGTTAATAAGATGCAAGTCTAAATCCAAGAATTCCACCCTATTAGAGTTGAAGTTAGTTTTAAGGAGCTTGGGATAATCAGGGGTAGAATGTAATATTTGGTTTGTATTCACTATTTTTACCAAAAATTATTATATCATCTATATAACGATAAATTAAGTAAGAATCATTTATAACATGATCTATTTCAAAAAATGTAAATATAGGTTCGCTAAACAATTACTAGCTGGACCACCCTGAGGTAATCCTTTGATCTGTTTATAAAGATTATGATCAAATATAATGAAATTTTCTTTTAAAATGAGGTTAACAAGAATATCAAATTTTTCTTTTTCATTGAAGTATATAATTCATATTTATCATAAATTAACTGAAGAACCTTAATCATATCGTCAATATCTATAGAATTAAAAAGGTCCTCGAAATCAAAACCATGCATAGAAAAAATCAACATATCCTTAGTAACTCTAGTAATCTCTAAGCTATTTTTAATAATTGCCGTGTTTTGTAAATTATCAATTAGATTTTGAAGAAGAGATTGCAAGATCTTCCCAGACTTCGTGATATATGTATTGTATCCATTAGTGATACTACGGAATTTTATAGGGCTTTTATGAAATTTTGGTGTTAAAAAATACTTGGATATTTAATATTATTTAGATGAATATTCAGTCTTTTGTTCAAAGCTAAAAGACGATTATCATCTTCTCTATTATTGTGAATTGATTTTTGAAATGAATTATTATTTAAAATGTGGTTACTTAATATTTTACTGTAAAAATATTTACAAATTATGGCATAATTAGCAGAGACTTTATCAACATATGTAATAACGAAGTCATTTTGGATATTTACTATTGATGATTTAAGATCTTTATACATAATTTCATTTTCAACAGTAAAATCTAATTCCCGAATTTCTGTAGCCACATAAGATCTAAATTGATTGAATGCTACAATCGGCATTCCGTATTTAATTGCCATTTTAAGGTAAAATTTATCTAAATCTTTTATGATTTGTTTCATAACATTAGATTTATTTTTGTGATCATAAGTCTAAAACCGGTACCCTTTTCCATAAAATTTCTTAACAAATCATCTTTCACGATGCTAAGGTCTCCTGTGACAACGTGCTGATGATAATCATCAATATAGTCTCGATATAGATTACATTTACATGATTCTGAACTTAGGAGCTCCGAGATTTGATTATAATTAAATATAAATCTACCAAATTTCTTGTTGTATTTGAAAGCCTTTTTAATAATAATATTTTTAATAGGAAAAAGGATATATTTTTAATAGGAAAAAAAATATATATATATACATATATATATATATATATATATATACATATATATATATATATTTACATAAATATATAAACGAAAATATAAAAATAAACAGATAGTTATAAACCTAAAATAACTAAAATTAGGAAGAAGACACAGTAGTATAATGACAAACTCTTGGCCTTAGGAACGAGGATTGCAGGTTTAAACATGTTTTGCGGCCAACCAACCTTCACCTGTAATTTGTTGTACTATGTACCAAGAGGAAAGGAAAGAATTATATATGAGGAATTTAAATATTAAAAAAAATCATTAAACTCTAAATAACATATGAACAAAAACATAACCTACTTTTATTCGGAGTGTAGACGATGGTCGGGAGTGCATCAACAAGTAATGTGTTCCCGCCCAATACAAGGGAGTGAGAGCAGAACCGCATAAAATTAATTGCGATAGGATATTAAGAAATATATATATATATATATATATATATATATATATATACTTTTAAAAAATCATAAATGTAATATCCATATAAAAATTAATGTAAAATATAAAAGAACCGCAGAAAATATAACATTAAAATTTAATAAGCATGTGGCGTCATCTATTTAATAATTGTAGAATATATTAGATATTGTAGAAATTTAAAAAAATCATTACAAAACATAATAACAGTAAATAATTACAGTAATACAAATTGTATCATTAAAAACCATTATAAAAATAATTACAAAGAAAATTAGCAGGATATCCATATTCAATACAGTGATTAAATTTTTTTTTTAAGATTTAAAAAAATATTGGCTTTATGGCTAACTAATCCATTATTACGATAAATATAGGTTAAATAATATTTCTATATATATTATTAAAAAGAGTTAATGCTAGGGGAAGAAAGAATGCTTTGGGGTATTATTACATATATATATGTAATAATTCCTATTACATATATATGTAATACATATTATATACATATTTCATAAACACACGCGCACACACACACACACATATATATACATATATATATATATATATATATATATATATATATATATATATATATATATATATATATATATATATATATATATATATATAAAGAGTGTTTTTATTCCAGGTATAGAAGTTTAAGTTGGCATTACTTTCCAAGATGGCGACCGTTTTAACAGCTGTCAAGTGATTTATTCTCAGTTTGGTTTGACAATTCATCAAAACGATCATCAAGCAATGCGTAGATTCGTCGAATTGGTCCAAAACGAGATTGCCGTTGTTCCCGATTTTCATAAGCGAATTTTGTTTAGCGATGAAGCGCACTTCTGGTTGAATGGCTACGTCAACAAACAGAACTGCCGCATTTGGAGTGAAGCTAATCCACAAGTGTATGTCGAAACACCGTTACATCCAGAAAAACTGACTATTTGGTGCGCTTTATGGGCTGGAGGAATCATTGGTCCGTACTTCTTCAAAAACGATGAAGGCCACAACGTTACAGTCAATGATGATCGGTATAGAGCCATGATTATTAACTTTTTCATTCCTGAATTGAACAATCATGATGTCCAGGAGCTGTGGTTCCAACAATACGGCGCAACATGTCACACAGCTCGTGCCACAATCCATATATTGAAAGACATGTTTGGTGACCGCCTTATTTCACGTTTTGGACCTGTGAATTGGCCTCCAAGATCTTGTGATTTAACACCGCTAGACTATTTTCTGTGGGGCTATGTAAAGTCATTGGTCTATGCGGATAAACCACAAACGCTAGACCATTTGGAAGACACCATTCGCCGTGTTATTGCCGATATACGGCCACAAATGTTGGAAAAAGTCATCGAAAATTGGACGTCCAGATTGGACTACATCCCAGCCAGCCGTGCCAGTCATTAGCCAAAAATCATATTTAAAATGTAATGCCACAAGATTACCTTTCGAATAAAAAAAAATTCGTGTCAATCGAATAATACATCGTTGTTTTATTGCAATTTAAAGTTCTATACCTCTAAAAAAACAACAATATATTGTTATATTGTTTATAGTACATTATTGGTATAAAAAATATGCTGTCAGTTGCAAAAAATTTTTTAAAGAATATATTTGCCGGACTGAAAAATCAGAAAAAAAATTGTTTTAAAATCTACATTACAAGAGACATTTGAAATCAACAGAAAGCTGTGATCATTTATTAAATTAGTGAATATCACTAGATTTTTTTAGCTTGGACAATAAATATTAATACAAATGATTTACTTAATTTACCATTTCACAATGAAAAATACTTTTTTTTAAAAAAATGAATATAATTATTACTTTTCAAATTTTTTTAAAAAACATTTAGAATATTAATTCAAATTCGACTTTTACGATTTATGATTGCATCTTGAAGAGAAAAAATAACATGGAAGATTTTTAAATACACATCTGAAAAAAAAATAATTCTCTCTATTCATATATACATATGTAAGTTGTATAGATATTTTTAAAAATGTATATGATATGAATCTAGTTTTATGTTTCTTAAATTTCCATTATCAAAGTACTTCGTTTTTTTATTATATGGTGTCTTCCGAACAGCATGTCTATCCATCTAACATGCATTTTGTAATTTTGGGGCAAGTAGCTGGAAATAAGAGTCGATATTTCTTTTTCGAACGCCTTCAAAGAGCCCGAAGGGTAAGAATTGAAAGCTTCTCGTTCCAGTTGACTTCGCTGTGAAAAATCAGAGCACTTTTATGTATAAAAAAATGCCTTCGTTCTCTTTGTAAGCAGATGTAAGACGAAAACTGACACCATAGGCAAAAATAAGGAAGAGTTATCTATGGATAAAATAAAAAAATACAGTAAAATAGTGAAGAAAGAAATGAACTAAAAGTTCGTGTCAACGATCCAAGTGCAATAAAAAGCATGCCAAGGATAAAAGGAAGCTGCTAATATATAAAAAAATTTACAAAAAAAAAATGTAGGCAGTGAATTGGAAGTAAAAAAAGGGGAAGAAAAACTTCGAAAATTCGTGCGATTCTTTCATTGGGTCTGATGGTAAGAACTTGGGTTATTGATTGACTTGCCATGCCAAAAAAGAACTTTTGTTCATTCTTTGATATTTTTTTCATCCCCTCCATTTCATTGTAAGGAAGAAAGCATTCGAACATTGGAAGAAATTTCTTTTGTTTCACTTCCTTCACTCTTTCCTTTTCTTGGTGTCTGAGTTTCCGGAATATTGAGGTATTTTTTGAAATGTAAAGAAAAGATCATGAAAATATTGGAAGGTTTCGATAGTAGAATTAGACACATGTACCAATGGAACTTCCGTGGATTGTGTTAAGTGCACCTGATGAAGAACTATCTTTATCGATTTGAAAACACAGATAATGCAAAAGTATTCGAATTATGAAATAGTGTCATATTTTAGGAATATGATTGAAGGATAAAAAATAAAAATTATATATTTTATTACACGGTACCTTAGTTTGCGTGATCAGTTTAAAACACAGGAGTTTACCCCTCTTTAACATAACATCAAGAAACGAAACAAACTTATAGATTTAATGTCAATTATAAATGCTCACAACAGAAAATAGTTTATTGAGTTGATTTTGTTTTACTCTTGTTTTTCTAGGATTCTAAATTTCTTATACGAATGAATGATGTCCTGATATAATTTTAATCCTAGTGTCTTGAGAAAAATTGACAATAAATTATTTAAAAAATTTAATCCGGTGGTATGTCAGACCGTGCTTGTTATTAGAGTACGCCAATTGTAGATAGAGATAATAGTTAAGTCAATCGTTTTCCAATCACACACTTCCCATATGTTTGATACGTTGATGAGGTAATATCATATCGGAAGAACGAGAATAATACAATTGATTGGATAATAAATATTTGCTTAACATCGTGCGTCACTTGCTGTATCACATTGTCTTAGGAATCCCTTGAAGGTATAAAAACGATAGCATGTCCCAGGACTTCACAGTCACTGCTGTAGCTGTTGAGTGTTTAAGCCGTTTATTGAATAATGACTAATTGCAGTTCAAATGGTAATATTAAGTGAAATACCGGTATGACGGTACATGATACAAAGTGTCCGAAAAAGATTGTACCTTTAAAAAATTCTCTAGATTCTATTTAATTTTTATTCTAATTTCTAGTCTATTGGAATTTTTTATTATACCAGAAGTCAGGTAATATGTTCAAGTTTTTTATACCAAAGATGTACTTTACAGAGATTCAATATGGGTATCCTTCGTGACTCGGTAGATACTCACTTTCCGTCCATACTTGCTCCATCATGTATCTTGTAATGGCAGGAAATATATATACAATTTTCTTATTTTTCTATGTACCCAATATGTAGAGAATAGGGAAGATTAGCCTGATAGCTACTAGATACTTCAAGTTTTCGAAACTCTGCCTTTCCGGTCTGGACCAAATGGTCAACATGGCACTCACCAAACCACAGAAGGCATTTTGTGCTGTGGAATACGAAAAATTAATGTCTGTTATAACAGGTCGATGTTGGGGTCGATCCACCGGATAAAAACTCAATTAAACGCTGGCATACTCAACTAATGGAGAAGGGTTGACTTTATAAAGGCAAAAGCTCCAGACTGCCGCGCTCGGAGGAAAGAGTTGATAAAGCTAAGCAGTTTTTCCTTGGAGTATCTAGTAGCTTTTCTAGTCAATTTTCACCACTCTCTACACACTAGGTACCCAGAAAAAAATAAAGAAAAATGGTACATTTTTTTCTGTCGTTACAAGACACATGTTGATGCGAGTATGGAAGGAAATGGAGTACCACCTAGGTATCTGCCGTGTCACAAAGGACGCCTATATTGAATCGTTGTAAGGTACAACTTTGTTACAAAAAAATTTGGTATACACTCATGAAGAAAAAAAATCAGCGCATCAAAAAGTCTTCGTCAAAAATGAAACGAAATTTTACATACATAATGTCTACTTTGATTTAAGTAAATGATTAGAAAATCAAAGAAAATTAATAATTTATTTCAAAGAAATAATGCAAAAGAATGGAGGATTTAATACACTGTTGAACCCCCTCTAGCGCAAATGCACGATGCGAGACGATCGGTCATTGATGCAAAGAAGTTCTTTATGACATATTGAGACATTTCGTTCCATATTTGCTGTAACCTTGCCTCTAGTTCGTTCAAACTCGTTCGATGCCCAACTGGTCGTACTATATGATCCCAGATATGCTCCATTGGAGACAAATCTGGGGAATGGGCAGGCCAAGGAAGGGTAGAAATCATATGGATACAGTCTTGCGACACTCTTGCCGTGTGAGGCCGAGCATTGACGTGTTGAAAAATGGTTCCTGGAAGCCATGTCATGGGCGGCAACACATGGATGTCATGTACATACCGCTGGGCTGTCATGGTGCCACGGATCAATACTAAGGGTAACCCTGTATTGTTGGCAATGGTAACCCATACCATCCCACCAGCTGTGGGAGCTGTGTGTTGCTCTAAAGCAAAGACAGGTTTGAAGTGTTTACTACGGGGTCTCCCCACACGAAAATGATTGTCATCACTGCTGAGATTGAATCTGTATTCGTCGCTAAAGACGACATGATTCCATTCTACTGCAGTCCAGTTTCATCGTGCGTGGCACCACTCAAAACGGTGGCTTCGATGAGTGGGAGTCAAGGGCAGTAAAAGTAATGGGCACCGCGATCCCAAATGTCCTTCAGCCAGGCGCCTTCGTATGTTTCGAGTAGACACAGGGACTTCTACTGAAGGGGCTACCTATGCCTGGATGGCGGCCGATGGAGCACTTGGCTGTACGCGTGCGTTTCTTACGATGTGAAGATCTTCTCAACTACTGGTCTATCGAGGGTGTCCTGAGCCTGGACTTCATGTAAATTACATTTCTCGGATCCTCTGGTCCCAACACCTCCTCACAACACAATCAGTGTAGCCTAATTGACGAGCTTCTCTAGCTGACCACTCAGCTTCCATCATACCGATGATTTCCCCCACCCTCTGTCAAACTGCAACAGCTGCTCATATTATCTTCGAAAACGGCGTAATGGCATGTCTACCTCAGCTCTTTCTTTGTAAACGATTCAACACCCTTAAACCCGCTCTGGTTGCCTGTTTTATACTCCACGGAGAACGACATCAAATGCCCTCTACCGGCTATATGTAATGCAGAATCATTTGCATATCTACCCGACATGTACCATCATGCCAAATTTCGTTCCGATTCCGTAATTATTTCTTGGTGCGCTATTTTTTTTTGTCTATGAGTGTATTACCTAACTTCTGGTAAAATAAAACTTTCCCAAACACAAACATTTAAAAAAAGGTGCTATCTTTTTTAGACACCCAGTAAATAAATCCTACATTATCTCACCACTGTGATTCCAAGTTCGTAAACCACTGCTTCTCCAACTTTCCATACTCGCGACCCGATTTTCAAGCATAATTTTCATCGTCTTCCCTTACATACAATAATAATGTACTGAATTCAATAATAATATACTTCGATGTAAATCTACAATACACCTTTAATTATAAACCATATAAATTATTAAGATACGTATTAAATATGTATGTAATTTCATGACGTACCCATACTGGTAATTATTAAACTTGTTCTTGACTTAGTACTGTTAAATTAATTGTGAAATACATGGTACTGGTACATTTATAAGTGTATTATATCAGTGTAAATGTGTATTTAATTATGTCAGAATGCATTATTTTTTTTTTTTGCTTCATTTCAGTAACTTAATAAATTTTTTTAAATGTTTGTTTTCGATTTTTCGATATAATCGGGGCCCCCTAGGAGGGAACCCACAATTTGAGAAACGTTGTCGTAAGCGGTATTGTAGACGGAATTGAGGAAGTCAAATCCGTTTTGCTATGTTCGATGTTGAACATATCATTGGATCTTCTTACTCCAAGAGCTTATAATAGTAATTAATTACATACCAATAGTCACTTAGTTGGAAATTCTTTTCTACTGCAGACGATGTCGAATGGCAACATCTGACACATACTGACACACAAAAGACCCAAATAATTTCGCTAAGATTGTTAATAAAACACGCGTTTGCCATGCATACAACATGTTTTCTAGGTCATTGCTGCGACAAAGTTAGTGTAATCCTTGCAGTTGGTTTATCTCTTTCTCATGCATCAATCTAGTCAACATTCGTAGCTTGGTGGCCTAAATTCGAACAACAAGAGCATCAATTTCTTGCAAAGATAATCCTCAATTTATGCAACCCACGACTCTTCCTATGTCTTACTAAGAAAGGTATATTACAAAACTTTCTTGGATACAGTTTGCAACTTTATATTTAAAACATGTGTATGACATTCGAATTTGAATAATTTCTGTTGAAGATATGATTTAAATGAGATGAAACTAACAATAATCTGGTATAAAAGCAATTTCGTATTTATATAAATAACTGACTCTTATTTCAAGAACAGCATTTACATTAACAAACTATACATTAGCACATAAAACAAGTAAACAAACAAATAGGAGAAAAGGATAAATTATTAAGTAAAATTATATAAAAAAAATGACTAATTATTGAGAGACAGAGAGAGAATATTCGTTGAAAAAACTTCAAAAACGATGATGTAAATACAAGTATACTGGCCAAAGAATATTTATATTATTGTAATTTTGTCTTTCAGAAAAAAGGATGCTAATAATAAGATGGCTTGCTATAATTTTGCTATATATCCTCTCAACCGACCTTGGTGGAATATCTAATATACACATAATACGGAACATATATATATATAATATTCTAGTTACAAGAATTTTACAATCTTCAGACTAACTCATTTTTGCCGAAGTAACAGAAAAATGCTTGCATCTACAATGATAAAATGATAAAAAATTTTGATGAAAGTAATAACAAACATTTTATTATCTGTTCTCAAATACACTCATGTCCATAAATTAAGGCTAATTCAGAATCACACAGAAATTGAACTCGCGAAAATAAAAATTTCACCTGTAGAATTATCACACACATCTTGAAGAAGAATATGGAAATTACAGGAAACCATCAGATAGCGCGGATAGTACGTCACAATGATGAGAGTGTAACAGAGGGGTATATAAGGAATGGTGGCAAAGAAGTAAAATTGTTCAAAAGCACTTTAAAGGCCTTCCAGTGCAATAACCGAATAGTTATGACACAAAGGAAGAATTTGGATGATTTTTTACGTGGTAGAAATATTGGACGACTGGAATGTGGACGTACCCAGCTGGAAGTATCCGAGAAACTTGGAATCGCCCAGAGTGTCACCTCCAGGTTTTGGCAACGATTCCAAGATGATGGTAATGTGAGTAGATGTTACATCACAGGTCGCCCCCCAGTTACAACGGCAATTGAGGACCGGTATTTAACAGTTACTGCCAAAAGAATCAGATGGAGCACAGCATCAGACCTGTCTCGTCAGCTCTCTTCAGCTACTGGCACGACAGTTTCAAGGCAGACCGTGTACAGACGCTTAGGACACATTGGTCTATATGCTCGTAGACCTGTCAGATGTGTTCCACTTACCCCAACTCACTGCCGCCTGCGATTAAGAGAGACATCGTAGTAGAGTAGAGAGCATACATCGTGGACACCACAACAGTGGTCTTGTGTGATGTTTTCTGACGAGTCCAAGTTTAGTTCGCAGTCTGATTCTCGCCGGACTTTAATATGGAGAGCGCCAGGTACCCGTTACCACCAAGAGAACACCATTGAACGACACCGTTATGGTGGGGCAAGATGGTTCTTTTGGTGAGGAATTATTACTGGTTCCAGAACTGACCTGCATGTTCAAAGTGTAACGATGACAGGCCACATCTATCGGGATGACATTCTGGAACAAGATGTACGTTTGTTTCGGGTTGCCATGGATGCCGAATTCCTGTTTATGGATGACAACGCCCGACTTCACCATGCAAACATTGTAGACGAATGCCTTCAATCGGATGATATCTCCCGTATGGATTGGCCAGCGTACTCACCGGACATGAATCCTCTAAAGCATGTGTGGGATGTTCTTAGCCGACGAATTGCAGCCCGTCAACCCCCTCCCACCTGTCTACCGGAACTTCGGAGGGTATTGCTTGATGAGTGGTGTAATATTCCACAAGATCAGATTGATAATTTGATACTCAGCATGCCGAGGGGTTGTAAGACCTGTATTGCATCGTTCGGGAGACATACTCCGTATTAACCATCGTACTAACCATGGTATACTGTTTTTTTGTGAATAGGTTCTGTGTTGAAATTTGCTCCAGGTAGTAACAATCGCAATTTTTATTAATTATGTCAAGCATATAGCATCTTTTTTTGCTCTTTACCTTTTGTTTAATAAATAGACTTTACAAATAAGTCAAATTTGTTTTGCTTCTGTCTCTTTCTTTGCCTGAACTTCATTATCCTTAATTTATGGACATGAGTGTAGTTCATTTAAAAACGTTTAAATTCTAAATTAAAGAATCAAAGGTTAAACTCCAGTATGAAACTTCGTATTTGTTAAAGCAGTCAAATTCGCAGCAATAAAAAAATCAAATATTAGACTAGAAATAATCCTTACATTATAGAAAATAATGTTTTTGGATTTTTTTTATTACATTTGTAAATGTGATCTACAGTTTTTTCCTATTAGTGAAAGAAATTTTCAAAAAGAGAACGCTTAATTTTACAAAATATAAGTTTTACCACAATTAGTCTTTTGTTCATTTAACAAAAGGCCTTTTCCTTTAATACACATTTTAAAAGATACTTACATTACTTTGAGATGAATATAAAATACATACTAATGTAAAAGGATAAAAAAAAATATTTCTCTCTCTCTCTCTTTCTCTCTCAGTAACAAATTATATTCAGTATCCAAAATTTAATTAGAAATCCTTTTCAGAACTTAATCGATAACTGAAAATAAAGTGCACAATAACTAAGTTAATCCAATTTCCAGAACACATTGTTTTATCCAAAAATTTAAATAAAATTACTCCATCCGAGATTTAATTTATTTCATCAAAAATATTTAATAGTTCACGTTTGACTCCCCGACTCAGCAAGTGACTTTAAGCGAACGAATCCTGTCATTCTAAAGCTATTGTGAAAACAAAATAAGTCATTCTTATCTCTATACTTATCACTTTTTAGTTTCGCGCCGAAACACAAAACGAATTCACGCATTCTAGTCACTAAAAATGCATTTAAAGGATTAGCACTTCTTATTTTTAGCTTATTATTTTCCCAACAATGCATAAAATAAGGCGCTTTATTCTATTTGAGAAACCTTTAAGCTCATTTTGTCGCTTCTGCATGAACGTACAAGCTTTTTCTAAGCAAGTATTATTTATGTAGTGTGATTCAACAAGATGGGCAACAAAGGATTCGCTTTGTAATATTTCAAACAAAAGACAAACTCGGGACTAATCCAGCTTTTACCAAATTTTGCTTTGTTAAAACACATTTTGTATTTTCATTCGTCCATGACGGAAAGGATGATTAAATGGCAAAGACTACTGTTGGGGCGTATATGCTATCATTTCTTTTTCCTCCTTTAAAAGAGGATATTTATGTTTTCCCCTTTGAAATGAAGAATATTCTTTAGTATTTGAGTTTATGATATTTGCATAGGAGAATTTAAGCTGTAAATAGGGAGGGAAACTAGAGTTCTTTGGTAAAACAAACACTTTATCTTTTGTGAAGAATGCGATTTAACTATTCAAATTTAGTAAAAAAAAACATGGTTCAGTTGTAATTGTTTTCCATTACAACTTCATTTGTTGTGACTTTTCTTAAATAGCATATTTGTTTGCTATTTGAAATTCAAGTTTTTACTTCGTGATTCTAACTCTCAGTATTTATGTTGCATTTATCGTGAGCATTTAAGTAAAAAATAATAATTTGTGAATCTAACCAGATATTAAGAAGGTAGAATATATATAATTTATTTCGTGCAAGGTAAATAACAATTAGCATAATTTCTATTTCACTTTCTCATAATAAAATATTGTTTCACAAAATGTGTGTTGAGCAGAGATAAATATCCCATAATAGCTAATTATTCCATACTTTATATATTTGAAGATTACAAGATTATTAATATAAATTTTTAAAAAATGACTTTTTTCAGAAGAAAATTGAGTTTTCTAAAAATTTATTAAAATGTTCTTGTCTGAAAACTTCTAAAAGATGAATAAGCTGAAATAACAATTATTAGAAAATGTTCTTAAATGTATTTTTAGTTAAAATACAACTTTTCAGGTTAAAACGTTGCATAAGATGGATGAACGAAAAATCTTGCCCTGATTTTAAAAATGCATTGTGGGTTAATGTAACAATATAACTTTTACATCACTGGGTAGGTTAGTTTTACAAGTTTTTTTGGTGCATTAGATGTTGGGAGAGCTTCTTCAAGAGCGATTTAGGTGAACATTTGTAAAGTAAATATTCTTTTCGACCAAAATTGCGTGGATTCAAGAGGAAGGCCAATACGAGCTCTTATTTCAAGAAATTAATTGGCCCATTAATGTTCAGGGTAAATTTCGTCATTGTTAAGGAAACCCTGATGCGCAAAATCAATAAAACAAGAAGTTTAAAAAAAACAGGGAGCGTAACAGAAGATACATTTGCTGGAATGTCTGACGAACTGCAATACCGCCTAGATATTCACCTTGCTATTAAGATGACTCACATTGCAATTTACTGATGCAAATAGTCTGATAAAAACATTCATAACAGTACTTCAAATATATCAGAACAATCATGTGTCTAATTATATTATTTTGAGCATAATAAATATTTTTAATTCAGACATGACTTTTGGTTCACCCTGTATTAACATGACATTTTATATGATTGTGAAAATTGTTAAGTATTATCGCAACATCAGTTTACAGTAACCGAACTATAATTTACCACAGTCAAGTATATAATAATTTTGTGATACTGAAGAACTGACTCCTTTTAACTATTAAAATTGTAACCAAAACGAACCTTTAACTGAAGCGAATTTTTATCTCACCTTTATGTAACCGATTGCCTTCAGAGATAAAGTTTTCTTACACTTATTTATGCATAAAACGCTGAAAACCTTTCATATCCCATTTATTCATTTTATTAGCCGACACTACTACTTTATTTCAGTATTCATAAAAGAAAATTGCATCATAAGCATTTCATGAAAAGAACAAAATATATCAGAAAAAATCATCTTTATTAATAGCATAATTAATTGAAATTCACGTTTAACATAGCGATTTTTTCTATGTACTCTCCTACCACTAACATTTGATACACCATGTTGAGTCAATAGCTTATAAAACGTCTTGATCAGTATCAAATCATATCTTTTCATCAGAATTTTTTATTTCATAAACTGCAGGCTGTTACTCACCACCTCAAAAAAATATTTCATAAGCACAGCATAAAAATGGATAAATTCTTACAAGAAACAAATCTTTCTTAATTATTAATGGCATAATTAATTTAGATTCACTATTAATCACTTGAAGTAAGTTCGTTCTTTTTTTTTCCTAACACATTTTTTGGAATGTTTGCAAAAGAAATGTTTCAGTAGCAAGCAAAAATAATGCATGGGTGAAGTTAATTTCAAATTTCTTCCGCGTACTCTGCATGTTTCTTTAGCTCATTAAAACTATCTAATTAAAAGATCGCGACTAAGATAATTTAATGAAAGTTTTCATTCTTATATAGAGAAAAAAAAGGTATTTTTGCTGCTCTTTGTTTCATTCAACCGATGCACACATAAAATATTTTTGTGGAAAAAAAGAAGAATGTAAAAAGTAATGTTTTTAATTTGTTGCCTCCTTTTTTACAATGTTTGTATAAAGCTTTAATTGCAGTAAAAGTTGTGATAATATTCTTAGTGCTTAGAACACACTTAAAGTGTTTTTAAATGTTAAATAAGAATCGATTTTAATAGTTTACTTTAGTTATATTACAGTGACAGTATATTTAAAGAGAAAAGTCCAAAATAAAATAACGTTAGCACTTAGTATTTTAAAGGTTAAAAATTTATACACCGATTAATGTTAATATAATCAATGCTACTACAGAATGGAATTTCTGAGAAGTACATATTTCTACTTTTTAAATGTTTTTAACCTTTAAATGTATTTTGTTTTGTTTTGTTAACATGTTGAATCTGAAGTACAATTTAAATGAATTTCAAGGGGAAAAAATTATTTCGTTTTTCGCTCTCTAAAATGAAAGCACTTAACTACACTAATTTCATAATTTTTTTTTCATAATAAAGATGATTCATCATTGCATAATAAAAACATGTCAAGCCTTATGTAAGTTCATTTAAAAAATAATTGTGACACTTCTACTTAGCGTAAAGTCCGGCGTATAACACGCACATTTAACACAAAAAATAAGATCGAAACCTAAAGGTGCGCGTTATACGCCTGGTATAAAAACATTAGCTGGAAAAATAGCAAAAGATGTGAGCATAAACGTAATTATTTCTACACAAATCGAAATACTTTTTA
Source organism: Trichonephila clavipes (assembly GCA_019973935.1). NCBI lineage: Eukaryota > Metazoa > Arthropoda > Arachnida > Araneae > Nephilidae > Trichonephila > Trichonephila clavipes. The sequence continues at coordinate 290,571 of BMAU01005380.1, read as the reverse complement.
TTTAAAAGAAATGACATGCCGTATAAACTAAAAGAGTTGTAGTTCTAGAAGTATACTATTTTTTCAACATACTGGGGTAATACCTCGAATAAATTACCCCTCTAACCGGATAGCACGGAAAATTCCGTCAGTGTAAATATGCTTCGAAAATGGACTGCACGGATTTTTCTGCCTTCAAGTAACGTTTTCAAAAGCGGATTAGCCGCACTTTTCTGAAATCCTTTTCCCCCTTTTAAAGGTTTAACCAAACTAGGTCATAAAATTGTCCCCGTTCGACCTCCCAAGTTCTAAAAGGGGGAAAGAATTGAAGTATGTTGCATTTTTGAAGGCAATAGCAAAATAAGAGTAAAACGCTTTCGGAATAACTTTTCAGGAGGAAGGTATCCACTTAGAGGGTTACTTCAAAGCACAAGAACATTGCGCAAATACAATACAGATTTCTTAGTAAAAATGGAGGGGGTGCGTTTTACGGCGAATATACCTTAAAATTAAAAAATGAAGCTTTAAAGTATGGGTGCGAGTTATGCACCGGCACGCATTATACGCCGGGTTTTACGGTAATTATTTGGAATACTTGATGTTTTTTGTTTCGTATGTTCCTGTTTATATGATGTTGGTGTTGACCTGTCTTACGGTGTTATCTCAAGGCCCGTGAAATCCATCGTGGCAAAGAGCTAGATGTGCACCTGTCGTTAACCGTAGCATTGAGCACTACATCTGTGAGAGTACGAATTTACTCAGCTTCCGTCCAATTTTGAGGGAGAACAATCAGGAGGTGCTCATGGGCCTCCTACCTCTCTTCTTCTTTCATCAAACTCCTAAGAGGACTTGTGGGCCGACCGCCATTTAGAGTGCCTCATATATATATATATATATATATATATATATATATATATATATATATATATATATATATAAATTGACACTTATGTTTGTAACCTTTAACTGAGAACTTAGATGATGCAAAATGAATGCAATATTTCGTCAGCTTTTCCCCTTCAGACACTAAACCTTCTCTGTAGATTTGGTACCACCTCTTTCTAGCAGGACAGAATCAGTAGAATCCTGGAAAACCCCATAAATCACGGCTTTTGAGGATTTTGACTATCTGCTATATCTTCCGAATTTCCCCATTTATATATTGCTGTTCACCTAAGTCTTATGCCTGTTAAATATCATTGTTACAGGTTGCTACAGTGTTCTTCGTACGAAGGAAATCCCAAACATTAAATAAACAGTTTTAACTCAACAGTTGTCGTTACTGGATCGTTGAAATATGTATATTCACTTATATCACCAATGTTGATATATGTATATGAATATTCACCTTTTATCACCAATTCGACTTAGTTTTGGAATACTAATGTGTATAAATTCATCTTTTATACAACAAAAAACTATTTTTTTTAAAAAAAAGAAACAGTTCACTATCGATGCTAAAAGTATATCGAATACTGCAATTTAATTACTTATTATTTTAATTATATTAGAGCCATTACCATTACTTTCAATATATAAAGATTCGTGTAAAATGTGGTCAGGTGTTCATTTGTTTTAAATTAACGATTTAATTTCTTACGATGAAAGCTACATCTTGAAAAGTTCCTACTTAAGAAAGGGATAATAGCTTTTTTTCTATTTCATTATTAGTATTATTTCAAATGAAATGATTTCAGCGCTCTTAGTAATGACAAACACTTTAAAAATTAAAACGCATTCAATTATTTTTTTTAATTGTCTGTTGGAAGTTTTCCAATCGAAGCATCTGTATTATATGCGATATCTTTTTAAAAATGAAAAATAAAATTCTTTTCATTATTAAAGAGGCTCATTTGGATGTATTTAACACTTACCTGCAAATTAAAATACACAAAATGCATGTTACTGAATTTACTCAAATTTAAATGCACATAATAAAATATATGTTCAATTCACTAATCTAAACTGTGTAAAAAATAAATTTTAATATAATTCCAGTTACTTGAATTTTTATGAACTCTAATTAAATCCGCTTATGATAAGATAATAAACGAAATAATTGTAGACGCACTTTATTCCTTACAATTAAATGTGATTGTTCTTTATGTAACATGTTGAGGCAATTAAATGGCTTTTAACTATTTTCAGAAATTAAGATTTACTAATGAAGCTGTAGATGTTTCTTTCATATTGCTAAGCAAAACTTACAGGGGTAGTTTTTAATCCAATAAGTACTGCTTAAATTACCGTAATCTTTTAACTATTCACATATCCCATGAGAAACAAGACCTACTGTGCCTATCTCAGTTTGAATTAGATCCTTTATATTTTTTTGCATGCCGTCAAATATTTGGAAATTTTAAAACCAAATTATTGAATGATTCATCTTTTATTTCCATTTTTCAATCGGAAATACCATATAATGTTTTAATATGTTTCATATACACATCTCATCTTAATGTGAAAAATATCTTTTTTTATCCCTTTTGTACTTCTAAATCTATCGAATTGATTACAAAAATTATATAAATTGAATTGAAAATGATTTTCAATAATGACATATCAATAAAAAAAAATTTCTTGAGAAATACCTTTTTATGTATTGAAAATTCTCTTGAACACACATACCTAATAAAGTAATAGTCCTAATTATATATTTAGTATTATTTTTGAAGCATCCAAATTAGATCATAAATGAAGAGAACACACATAATAATGTTGAATAATCTAAAATGTAAAAAAAAATTCTTTTGAAAAGTTGAATAATATTAAAATAACTGATTTTTTTAAAGTTTCCTTCCATGTTTGTTATATATATATTTTTCCTTTCATTAAAGGAACTATATATTTTAAAACATACATTTTTTATTCTTTAAAGGTCCTTTTAAAAAAGTGCTCTTGCATAATTTTGTATATCTATACATACTGAAATCTAGTTAAAATTCAATTGATGAGTGAGTGATTAAATATTAACGTCGCATAGTTCAACTATTCAGGGACTTTTAAAATTCAATTGAAACTTATGGCAATGGATATTTTAGAAGAAGAAAGAGCATGTATCATAATTTACTGTATGGTAATATCTGAATTATTTCATTGAAAAATGAAAAAAAAAAATTTTTTGTAGTGGTTGTTGCTAATTTTTTAAGGGGCATATTATGATCTTCGATAAGATGCCTATTAAACAAACACATTTTTTTTTAAAAAATAAATAACTCTGGTAGTAGAAATGCATTACATGATTTAAAAACTCTAGAGAATAGTGTTATAGCAGTTGTTTCGCATTTAGGCATTTACTTTTAAGGCATCCGTCTACGTTCGGAACCGAGATTTTGCAAAAGCGTATAAATGGATAATATTTATTATATTTAGTGTCACTTAGATTAGAAAATGTATATAAAATTGTTTTAAGAATAGTATTACAGTAAAAAATTAATTAAGTACAATATTTTGACAAAAAATGAACATAGAATGACCCATTTTCAAAATATTCTCCTTTTGTGAAAAATGCTTCTATTACAATAATATTTTGCCTGTATATAGCTCAGACCTCTGTACAGAGGCTCAAGAACTTTTGAAATATATAACTTAAAAGTGGGCTTATCCATGTTTTACGACAACAGAGGGGAGACATTTTCAGAAAAAACGTCGATCATTATTTCAAATAGTTGTAACTCTAAAGATAATGCGAATTTTTCAAAATTCATACTTGAACCTCTGTACAGAGGTCTGAGCTATGTACAGGCAAAATGTTATTATAATAGAAGCATTTTTCACAAAAGGAGAACATTTTGAAAAAAAGGTTATTATAAGAAATTTTTTTGCCGAAACATTGTATTTCAGTTTTTTTTGTCAAAATGTTCTTAAAACAAATTTATACATGTATTCTAATCTACGTGACACTAAATATCATGAAAATTATCCATTGCGCATTTTTAAAATTAGGGTTCCAAACGTAGTTGGATACCTTAAATTTATACCGCTTTTCAACAAAAAAAAGAATTTCTTTTAAATAAATTTAGTGATATGCATTGAGATACCAATTTTATTAATCAGATAATATATGACGCCTCGTCAAGCAACTTTTATATGTTAAAAATTTTAAATTAAAATTATTAATGTGAAAGGATTTACATAGCTGATCATTGTAAATATAAAACTAAAAACACTCATACATAATGAATAATAAATTTTGAATTTTAACGCCATGCAAATACAATATATGCGCTGAACTCCCCATTGCGGTCCTTATGATTGATATTACAAAGCGCAGATAGTTATCCGAAAACACAGTAAGGATATTTAGCATCGACAGACGAGATATTTACAAATTACGTATGCAATATATAATACGTTCCCCTTTCCTACGATGACGTAGGTATTTACAACAGTCAGCTACAATGCCGTATTAGCTTTCGATCAAAACAACACAACGGCGTGGTCGTTTCCCAGACCTTAAGTACAATACTACCTGAATGCCTATGGCAATCAGAATTGGCCTGCAGGAAAATTCGCAAATCTGTCTCACAAATCAAACGAGGCCATGGGAGAGGGGTACCCTTGGCAAATTTAGTTGCAGACAATGATAATCAAGGATACACGCTGGACTCCTAATTGTCTAGATTAGTTCCGAGAACAGGTTAATTGTACATTTGGTCACTGCGTTCTGTCCTAGTATACAATGGACTAGATAGGAATGACGTGATAATAATTATTTGCGTCTATTCACCCACACAATATCACAGGATATAATCTTCATAGAAGTGAATTTACTATGGCTATTGGTTTGAATTGTAATCAGGATGGATATGAGTATTGTTAATTGATATGTATAAATTTCAAAAGCATCTGCGATATGAAAGGGAAGATATAAGAGGAATATTAATGTGCGCTATAATGTGTGGCGTAGTTTTGTCGATAAAGTTGCAAGTCTATGTTGCTGAAGTGGTAAATGCATTTTCAGTCTCATAAATAAAATAGTTTGTTTAGAATAGCCTCAAAATTTTTAAGCATAAAGTGACATACAATGATTGTAATATCTCTATGGAATCAAAATAAGTTAATAATATTACTATATAATTGTAAAATGTGCATGTTGTAATGCTTATTGTGATAAAAGTGTTCATTTATCATGTAAAAGAAAAAAACACACATTTAACAAATATTTCTGAAATTCAGCTTGTTAAAATAATTTTATTAGAAGAAATGTTAATTAATACATTAATAAACAGTTTACATACAAGACAAATTTCACTTGAGCTGTTAATAACCTTAATTCATGCTAATAATGGTGGTCGAAATATTTGTGCATTGTAATAAAATTATAGTTTCCGGTGTTTATGTGGTATGACCCTTTCGAATTGTTTATCTTTTGCATTGGTATCTAGTAAAATAGAAAAACGGAGATGTAAAGTTCTGGTTTTTGTAAAGAATGCTGAATTATCTGTATTGCCATAAATATCTTAATTAGTTATAGATAGCAGAAAATGATAGCAATTTTATATGTAAAAATATTTAAATCATTATTAAGTAATATATTAATGTAAAAACAGTTTAATTCATAAGTAGGCATGGAAAACAAGTATTTTGTATTTGCATTTCTATAATGTTTAGTTCACACACATTGGGTTCTTAGGTGATGATCAGGAAGAATTAAACTTCTCTTATGAAAAAATATGCTAGAGATTTGATTTCGGTTTAAATTTTTGTCATCTTTGAAAGAAGTATTTTAATCATTTAAAAGAATATATTATTATTTTGCGACTTTGGAACTTTTATTTCAATACACCAAGGTATTTTATCTATTTGTCTTCGTTATTGAGAGATGTGAAAATCTTTTTGAATCCGGCAAGGTTTATTGGGGAGGAATAATTTAAGTATTCATTTATTTTTGTTTCAGATTTTATATTGGGGAGCAATTGAGATAAATTATTTTTAATTTCATATACTAAGAGTTTTTGTACATTAATTTTGAAAAACTAAAATACTAAATGCTTTTAAATTTGATTCTGTCCGTATCTAGAATATCCAATCGTTGATAATCAGAAAGAGATATTAACAATGATTAATATTGCTTATTTAGAAAAAAACAAAGAACTTATGATTGTCATGATATTTCAGTGATTATAAAAAGCAAGGACAACGTATGAATTTTTTTTCCTATAACTCCACTTTCGTTTCATATTTTCTTTATTTTATTTCAGATTCCCCTTATTTTTGTTTCACAATTATTATGATTATGCTAAATAATAATAATAATGCAAAATATTTCTTTTTGAATTATGCACATTCGTCAATAATGCATAAGCTTTTGAAAATTTTGAGACCTTGAGCTTCTTTCATAAATATTTATCATGAAGTGAGTTTTTTATACACTGTTTCTTGGCTGAAAATAATCGTAGGTGATTGATAACTCAAAATTCTTAAAATCAAAAATTTATATGCATCGCAGAACTTTGGACAAAGTTCGGAAGAGAATAAATGTTTAAAAATGTCATTATTTTGACCCTCCTAGTGAAAGAAATTTATAAAATAAGATATAAGAATGTGTGAGTCATTTGTTTTTATTTATACTGCTCTAACATATACAAAAATATTTATTGTATGGAAAAGCAAATAAAATGTTGATAGAAATGGCTCGATAGGATTATTATGGTAACTGTCAATATTCTATAAAAATAATCATAATTTTTTTGTGCCAAAGTTAGCAAACTGTAGCTTATATGCTGGGTGATTTGTTAAATAATAGTAGTGAAAAAATTAAAGTACATATTTTACGTGAGACATTCCTTTTGAAACGTCCGATAGAGCCGCTAAGCAGCCAGACTAGTAGGAATTTGTGGAGGCGCGATGGGGGATTGTGTATCTATATAACCATAACATATACAACTACTAACACGGCATCCTTATTTGAGCTCAGCTGTAAACATGTAAACATAGCTTGCACAAATGATGCTCACACTAAATCAATATTGCAGAGCCGATTATAAACAGGCATTACGACGACCGCGATAAGTCATTCAAAACGAAAGTAGATGAAGGCTGACTTCTGGAGTCCTCATTCATGTTCAATCTTATGTGCTGTTGTCAGCAAAAACTTTAAAGCCGTTTAAATGGGAAGCATTTAATCCACCATCATTTAACTTTGTCTTAGCATCGGATGACTTTCATCTCTTCTCAAAGCTAATTAATTGGCTAAAGAGCCAGAACTTCTGGAATCATATGGAGCTTCAAAATAATGTCCAGGTTCATATTACATCATTTGTGGTAATAATCTTTAAAGAGTAAATAGAACCAAAATCCGCAATATGACAAATTCCCGAATATGCATGAGAATTATGTCAAAAAGCCGCCAAGTTTGTCTACAGGAGTATCATGTCGGAGGTTAGAAAAAGGTGAATTGTGACATAGTACTTATCAAAAGAAATTTATCCATAAAAGATTAACAGGAATTTTGATAATTTATAAATGTAAGATTGATTTATTGATTAATTTTTTATTAAGTGTTTCGGAGCCACTCCAGGGCTGTTAGTGATGGACCTAGTAATTTTTGGCTACTCTCAAGTGACGTAAACGACACCTTTTCACACAGACCAAAATTTCAAACTACGATAATGCGCGGATTTTGCGACTCAGTAAATTAGAGTGTATTAGCCATTCTACATGATAGGTTTGTAGCCAGACCAAGGCATAAGCTCAAGATTTGATTTAAAAAAAAACAGTGTGTTCATGATCACGTCACTACCACGAACACAATCAAATTTGTCAAAAGTACTGTATTTAGTTAAAATAATGTTCAAAACTTAAAGGATTTCTTTACTGACGAAGACATATAGTAGAAAAAAGTACTTTAAAAAAACTTTTATTTGTTCATTGTTGCATCTTGGATAGGAAGTTTTGCAATCAATAGAAGCTTTTAGATTTGATTGGTTTGAAAAAAATACTTTGTGATATTATTAACATTTTTTTTTTTTGATTTTGCCTTTTCAGTTTTTAACTTTGAAACTTTCAAATAAATACTGCGTTTAATTAAAAACCTTTTATTAGCGGTGTTTGTAAATATTTACTTGCGTTATAATAGGTAAATGAATTTCATTTACCATTGATACATACACACATATATATATATATGAAACTTTTATAAAGTACTATTCAGATGAATATGACAGTTCGTTTTCGTTTTAAAGCAAATAAAAGCGAATTACAAATGCTTCCTTTATGAAGAAACTGAGAATAGATTTATACTCTTCCATGCAAAATGAAAATTTAAGAATGTATGTTTTGTAGAATCGATATGTAGAATGTACAGGTCCCAGTTTATATATCGATGCATCTGCTTCTCTTAAAGTTGTTTTTGGATACACACTACAGAAAAAAAAGTGTAAGTTATTTAATTGTATCCAAATTAAAAAAATTATCATCGTTTAATTCAGTCTAGTTTTTCTTGATAATATGTTTGATTAATAAAACATTTGGAATATAATTTGACGACTCATCTTTCAGGTACAAAAGATACGACGTTACAGACGTTTAATTAGCTCTCATTGAAAAGGGAAAAAGTGTTAATAACAGAAAATGCCTTACGATTTTAAAATCTTTTTATTCTTTATTTTTATGCAAAATAAATAATTTACAATACGAATTTTTTCCGATGTATCATATACGAAAATTTTCTTGATTTAAATCAAAACAAAATAATAATAATTCTTATATTTTTCATTTTTTAAAATGGAATGCAGAACTCAATCTTTTAGATACTCAAACTTTCTAGGATAGAAAATTTTTCCAAAAATATTTTCAAGTTTCAGTATTGTAAAGGATAAAATCATTGCAATTTACTTTTAACTTCTAATTGTAATGATTAATTTTTTTTTATGAAAAGTAAGTCTCATTACTGCAAATTGAAATAAAATTAAACATATTTTATTGAAATTTCGTTATTTTTTAGTATTATTGAGTTGTACTCAATATATTCTTCAATTACTCAGGGTACTTTAAATTAAGATTTGTGTAACAAACAAAAGAAAATAAAACATTTTTGATTGCTAAAAATGATTATTAATTTATATTAACTGATGACAATGTTAATATCCGTGATCATATTTATATAAATGAATAATGATTATGTACCAGTAACTTAGTATTATGCAAGCATGTAATTCACTTTTATATTTCTAAGCTTTATATTTAAAATATAAGTTTACAGGAATAACTATTAAATAATAATAGCAATTCCTGTTAACAATAAGAAATTTATTCCATCAAAGACATGTAAAACAATTTCAAAAGATATGTATTTCTCTCAATTCCGTATCTCGATATATAAAAGGATTCAACATCAAAAGGATTTCCTATAAAAATATCAAAAAATAAATGTAGTTTAAAAAGATTAACAATGTTTTAAATGTAGTAATGTGCAATCGCATTGTCCTGTAAATTAACCAAAATAAATGACATGCTCAAATATTATAAATAAAATATAATATAAACATTACAATTAAAATAAGAAATTAAAGTTTGTAATATGTACTATAATAATAGTTACATTTTTTTGTTCGTTTTTGTAAATGATGCAAAATTTAAATTTATATAGATCTATATATTTTTAAATCTTTTAAATCTTTTATAAATATTAAAACGAGTTTTTAATTTTCTTTTCTTTTTCCAGTTCCACCTGGAGAACCAGCCATTTTAGACGAAGAAGGCGCACAAGTTAAAGGTTTAATAGGACCTTATAACGAAGGAGACTCTTTATTGCTTATTTGTGAAGCCATTGGAGGTAAGATTTATATCCTTTATTTTCCTTCTTAAAATTACACCAATATGAGCAAAAAAAGAAACTTTGAAAACAAAAGCAGGTTTTGGTGGATGTTTATGAACATCAGATAGACGAAAAGAAATTTTGCATCTCATTTTGCGTGTCTATATGGTTATGCCTCAGAGAAAAATAAACATTTCTTATGATTTTTTTATGGATGGGCAAACTTTGCGATCGGAAGAATGGTGTATTATTTAAAACAAGTGGAGCAATATTCGGAATCTTATGATTGTATAAATCTAAACTTCTAATAAAATGTGAAGGAAATTTAGGGAAAAGAAGTCTTTGCAACTATTTCATTTTATACATATTTGTTCTCCTGTGTATACAAAAAATTCAATTATTCTTTATAAAAAATACAAGTAGATTCACTTTTTTGATGTTCCTTATGACTTTCCTTAACTTATTTAAGTAAGAAACGAAATGTTTTTTTTTCAAAATATAGTAAATGTCTACTTTTTTACAGTTATGTTTAATATTTTGTAAAACATCTCATATATGCTGTATTGTTCTCTAACGGGTATTTGAAAATCTCAATTTATTTGTTATGAAAGAGAAAATACTAAGGTTAAATTAGAGAAAATACTAATATTAAATTAGAGAAAATAATAATATAAATGAGAAAAAATACTGCTTTTAAATTTATCTTAGTTTAATTATTTAGATATAAATAATAAACAAGTTTCCTACATTACTACATCCATTAAATTATTTTGCTTATTTCTATCATCCATTGTGGTGTACTGGATTTTATGAAATTGATTTTTGACTGACATTACAGAATGTCTACATTAGTAAAATGTGGAAAAGTATTATGTGAAAACATGCGAAATAACTGTTACGTTTAAAACAATCTATGTAATTAATACTTATTTAAAACATTGAAAACTGTTGAATTTATAAACAACTGAATTATAGAAAACATAAAATATAAAGCTGATTGCTACAAAAATATTATACTCTTAAACAATTATAATTGACTTAAAATCTTAATTAAGCATATTTATACACATCTTATATTTCTCTATTATATGCATTAGAAAAATAAATAGTATTTATAGAATTTATTAATATTAATTTTTTTCTAGATTTTGTTAAGAAAAATATTTTTTTCTGTGATAATTAACTGTTTTTATAACTTATTTACTTAATTAAAATTTAAAAAGTGGATCATTTAAAATGTGTTATTGATCACCTTAACCATTTAAAAATTTACTGAGATACTTAATTTTTTGTCTGAAGAAATGTCTAAATAGAACATACAATCCACCTCAAATTTTCTTTAGAATACTTGAAGAAATTATATAAAATCTGGCTCATCTTTTTCCCAAATGTGATTTGTGTTGTTCTTTTAAAATCTCTGATACAAAGTTTTCCTTTTAGTCAAAATATATCAATTCATTATTTTGATTGAAACTTATCATTAAGAAAATATCGTTTTGCTGTCAAAATGAATCTTATTTTGGGATTTTCATTATTTCTATTTATTAATTATATCTTCTTTATATATTTTGAAGCAATTAATTTCAATGTAGCATCCTTATTAATTAACGATATTTCCTTATTAATTATTGATAACACGCTTAGTTGGATGAATGTTTAACATATTCTGTATTAATTTATTGTTAAGTTCTTAATAAATGCATAATTCCGATTTTTTTTGGTTGAAAAATTATATATAATTGTTAGTTACTCTTTATTTAACTTGATAAAAATAAGTTATGGGGATTATAAATACGATTTTACTTTTCCTCTTCTGAATACTATTTATAAAAACCAAAATTTATCACACTTGTATACAATACTTTAAAAACTTTTTAATTGCCATACATCTGCATTTAATTAAAGTTCAGCTCAAATAAATTGATTAGATTGAAGAACAAGATTATAATAAAAATTAATCTGTTATATACTACTAATGTTAAACAACATTTATCAAACGTTTGTTTTTACAAAGTTTCTTTGTAATAAATTTTTCTATTAATTAGAATTCTTGTGATTTTTTAAGAACTAATGTATTAACAATACTATTAAAATACATTAAGATATAACAAGTAAGATTATTCTTCTGCATATTGCATTGCCACCAGTCTTCGTTTTAAAAAAAGTTCTAAGCTCATTCATATATGTACCCTTGCATAAGCATTTCTTCTCAAAAAGTTTTAGTGGCCATGGTAGCCAAATGTTCATGGCCGCGAACACAAGATTGGCGTTATCGAGTCACGAGTTCGTACAGCACTGCCACTGAAGATCCCCCGTGTAGAGGTAAAGGAAATGATGCGCATTAAATCTGCACGTCTCAAAATCCTCCAGTTGTTGTGATGAGGAAGCTTATACACTGGGGTGTTAGCACAAGTATCACTATCATCAATTTGATAGCAATTCAAAATTTAGAAGTCCGCCAACAGTAGCCTTCGATTTGCTTCAAAGTACGACGTAAATTAAAAGCAAACTCAGAAATTTATACCTATAATGTTTAACTGCCATTAAAATTATTTTTTCTTACTATAGAATTTAATATTCAATAAGCTAATAGATATATTTAATATTAAATTAAATGTTTATTTAGTATATTTATCGTTCTCTATCGGAAAACATAGGTAAGAGGCTTTCCTTTTCTTTTACTTTTATTTTAATAAAGTAAATGCAATTCTATTGCATATCAACCTTTTATCGCTAAGCATAGTACATCAATTTATTGATCAATTTTGCAATGATATAACATTGACGTTGCATTCTATCAATATGACCATAATGATAGATGCATCCAAATGATGATGACAACACTTGGATGGACATCTAACTTTCTTTTCAATTACTCTGGCGATATAGCGTCCAGATTCACTTAAAGTACACAAAAATTATTATTATGTTTGACTCACTCCAGAGAGCTAGGATTTGTACTGATAGTCCATATATTTAGTTATCTAGATTTTCTTTTTTTTTCCTTTTGATATCGAGTATACATGCATACGAAATAATTATCATAAAACATCACACACAATTACAGTGAAAATAACTGTATAAGCAACCCAAGTGACTGAAATATTCTTTCATATATATGTGATAAGAATTTCGTTTTAAAAGGTGTCGCAAAAAATGAATCAACAAAATAAATTTATTAGAGTTTATTTTATTTATATAGATATGTATCTATTTAACGGAAACAAATGAAACAAAAACATTTACATGAACTCAAAGTATTTAAACAGGATTTGAAAACATAACATTTATACAGATTTTTTTAAATAATCTGATATTTTTATTTTCATTGATTGTTTAGCATCGCATTGTTCGATATCGCCCATTTTGTTATTTATTTCACCAATGGATTGTGCGTCTAAGTAACTGTGCACGCTTTTCATGACGTTCCTCAATTTGATGCATCAATGATATCTTTTTAGCTTTGAACAAACTCCAAAATATCTTTGTCTGCGATATTTGGGGCTGCACACACACATTATCAACATTTACTGCAATGAGTTCTTCCAATTATGCCATAAAATACGTCGTGTTTTCCGTATTTGCTTCGTTCCCATTAGGGTAGTTGTTTCTCAAATTGTAGGCGCACCCTCTAGGGGGCGTGATAACCCTACAAGTGGGCGTGACCATATAGAATAGTCGAAAACAAAAGATTATTTAAAAATTATCAATTTACTGAAAGCAAAAATGCAAATTACATTTTGACACAGTAAAAAATGAAATGCACATTTACACTAATATACTTATAAATTTACAAGAACTGCACAATTTTTTTATAATTAATTTAAGAATAGTAGGTTAAAAACAAGTTAAAAAATTACCAGTGAACCAATGGGCTTGTCGTATATAAAACTATTTACAAAAATTAGCACTTATCTTGATAATTTGAACGGTTTATAATGAATACCTTAAATGCCGATTTAAAATTGCGTAATTCGCTCCTCAATGCCAACCTTTTAACGCATAGTCAAGCGTATGGGGTTTATTGGGTGGGAGGGTTAGAAAAAGAATAAAGAAGCAAAACTTCTGAAATAAAAATAAATCCTTAGCAAGCACTGTTGAAGAATATTTTATTGCATTCCAAAGCCTTCGGAAAAAATTATGGATAAAAGTTCCCATAAGGACGTATATATACTTATACATGCGTATAAAAACGCAGAAGTATACGTCCTGGCTAATTTACGCATTGGTTGAGTGAGACGTTTATATACGCCGGTGGCACTTAAGAGGTTAGCGTCGAAATATTTTTATTTTTATTTTACAAATGCCAGGCCATTGACCATCAGGTCATTAGGCAACGGGCTCTCCAATACATTTTTACAATGCAGTTAAGATCATTCAGTGCAGAGCACTCGTCCAAATGAGCGGCAGTCATGTCTTGTCCACACACAAAACGCAGATAGGTGAAGTCACTAAATTAAAACGAAACAGATGAGCACAAAGACAGTCATGTCCGGTTAAAAGTCTAAATTTAGCCACAGCAGCAGCACGAGGAGAACTTGGAATACCGTGGGATTTCTTACATAGTGCACTCCAAGGCTTATCACGAGCAACACGAGAAGCTGTAAGGCGAAATGATTCCCTAAAAATCCTTTTAATTTCCAGTTGGCAGAATGAAGTGTCAGGTCTCTGCGAATGTTCTGAAGGATACCCGTTCCCTTTTTTGCCAAAAAGTCTGCCCTCTCATTTCCCCAAAGACCACAGTGGGATGGAACCCATTGAAAGACGATCTTTCCTTTTATCTTTCCCAGGAGTTCTCTACAGTTCTGCTCACGTAAACAATTATTCTCATTATAGTTGGACAAAGCCTGGAGGGCAGAAGTAGAATCTGTGAAAGAATTACAGCTCTTTCAATGGGGGGAAGACGAACAGCAAGTTGCTGAAGGGCTATAGGTCGAAATATAGGTTTAGCTTATATAGGCTTAGCGTCAGAGTATAGTATTATTGAATTCAATACATTGTTATAGAGTGAAGGGGCGCGTGACAAAAATTATGATTGAATATTGGGTCACAAATATTGAAAGTCTGAGCACTGCAATAGGTAAATCATTTCATGTTAAGCGATTTTTGTTTCGTAATAAGAGAGAAAAATACATGAAAATACATAGTAGTTTATCAAGACCGGGGTATTACTTCGTGAAACCGATATTTCGTTTTTGTGTTAAACGTATTTCATTTCATTCAACTTTTTAAAACAATTCATAAATAAATCTTCTTCTAGTTCATATTTAGTTGTCACATAGAAATACATAGGAAGATTTGAATAAAATGTTTTTATGCTATGTTAAGCTAGAAATAAAGCATAAAATGTTACTATTTTTGAGACTTCTTTAAACGATTATGCATTCGCTCACGCGTGTCAATTTTCCATTTCCAAACGCGTTAATCAACTTCTCCCGTGCAATCAAATTGTAAAACACGCTCGACACTATGTGTCACAAACATCTGACTGTTACTAACAGAAAAATTTATTCATGAATCTCTAAATATGAAATGACGCAGAAGATAAGCGAGCTCATAAAACTTTTACTTCTTTTCCACTAGATAGATTTAGAAGAAGAAAAATTCTGTAAGCCTATTAAAAAAGATGACTTCCTCCTTTTCTATCTTGCATAACGCCATATAAGTTTAGGGACTTAAAACACAAATCCAGAGTCTAAATGACTCTAGTGGATCCTTCCGGCCGTCAATTAACTTTGAGAAATTCTTTGCTGGATTTTTTTTTCGTTCAACTTAATTATTTTTTTAAATCCCATTTTCGTGCAGAAGAGGTTACGTGCGCAACGAACCAAATGATTGAAGCGTACGAAGGGCACCCTTTTATGGTTGGTCACGGGCATGTGGTTTATCCTATACGAGTATCAGTTAGAAGAGGGAAACCATCGGCTACACGGACTGGAGTGAGAAGAAAGGTTAAGATCAAATAACGGTTATTCTGGATTAATTCCTGTTTCTCCTTTTTTTCCCCGTTCCTCCCAAGACTAACTTTAATTGCTTCTCCCTTCAGAGAGTCTTTACTTGGAGGAAACTCGTATATGTCAGGAATGAGAGATAAAAATATTAGTAGGAATAATGCAGAATGACGTGGCGTTAAATTAAACGTGTGTTATATGCAATGAGATACTGCTACTTCGCAACTACTCCTCAATGAGAATTTATAAAAAGCACCCCTTTCTTAGGTATCTATGAAAAAAAAATCATTTTTAGAAAAGGGAGAATAGGAGTATTATTTTTAAAAAAAAAATGGGTTACACATACACACACATGGAAGGAAAATATATGTATCTTTTATTTAATTATTGAATGAAGGGAAATATGTTTTGACGTAAAAGGAATCGAATTTCTCTGAAGTTATTTTAAATATACGTAGTATTTTCCAGATAAAGTACCAAAGAAAGTCTGTTTTTAAATATAATGACAAAAGATTACTTTTTGCTTGAAAATGATTTTTACCGGAGGAAATTAAGATAAAAGTTTATCTTAGTCATTAAAGCAACGTTTTCAGTTGCTTTGAAATATAAGAAATATATATTTGGTAAAACAGTAATGTAAATATCTTTCTTGTATGTATTTTTTTTACATAATAATGTAAATAATAATAATTTATCATGCGATTTCTGACACATTTGATGGACCGAGAAATATACCAATGGAATGGAAATTACACTAAGTCCAAAGGGTTTTTTTTTTTTTTTTACAATTGAAAATGTTTCTAAAATTTTATAAAAACAATATTTTTCGGAACAAAGGGAGATACATGTCAATTATTTAATAATTAAAACTCTCTTTGAACACATTTATGTTCTTAACAACAATAAAATTTTCTTGACAGTCAATTTTTGAAAGATTTGTATCCGAACTTAACAGAGATTCTTCATACTAGTACTGTTAAGTCAATCGCAGGAACTAGCTTCCACACCCAGAGTTATACAAAACATTTCATCACATTCTACAATTAGTGTTTGATACACAAAACTATTCAAAAAACAATCGGAAAATAATAGGAAAGTAACAGATCTACAGAGTTTTAACACAACAAACAAAATATATTTACTGTATTCTGTAAAATGAAAGTAATGAACCGCTTTTAATACAAGTTGTGACAAAAAAATAAATTCCCCTTTATTCCCAATTGTTAAAAAAAACAACTGGATATTATTTGAATAAATAATACACTTCGGCTGTTACAAAAGAAAATAGGAACTGTTATAACATCGGTTCCTTTTTAATGTTTAGTGGGGCTCCCTCTGACCTTGAAGTCGGTTGCACAGTGATTGGGCATTTGCTAAATTAATTTTCACTTTTACTTACGATTTTTTTTCGAAATACCAAAATTGGAAATGCTTTCCTTAGCCGTGTCAGTGATTTAGATTTCCTGTTCAACATCCCCTGACTCCTCTGCCTCCAAACGTTTTCGAACTTATTTAAACCATAAGTATTACAAGGCCATTGTCAGGCAGGTATTTTTCGGTCCTATAGTTAATTTTTTACCTATGAATATCGGACATAAACTTAAAAATAAAGGCGGAAAAAACAGTAGCCAAGATATACCTTTGTATGATGTCTTTGTGTACTTGAGTATTCCCAGTAACTTGAGCAAATTCGAGTCTACCTATACAGTGGTACAAAAAATAAACCCGCAATTATCGTAGAACACAGCCAATGTTGATCCCTTCCTCAGAAATGCGGTTGATTTCATGTTGACAATGAGGATAACTGAAGTTAAGTTTTGATCAGAGATTATAACTACTTTCTACTACTCAGAAATCTATTCCGTGTATTGTTTGGTCCCCTTTAAACGATCGATTCAAATTTTTGTATTAAGTAGAGGCTTCTTTTGTGCGCGGCGTCCCATGAGTCTTTTTTCAAAGCAGACATCTGAGTATTCTCCTGCTTACATTCACTCTATACTCAGATTCCCACCGATCCCTGAGTCCCATTAATGTTACCAATTTTTTTCTAACTTAATAATGGAATAAGAATGACGCTTGTGCAGCAGTAAAACTCTTGCAGCATTCATTTCCGGACTTCCTGTTTACTGAGCCAGTGTCCTTATTTTTTTCAGCAAATGAAACACACTGCATTTACAGCATACTTTTTGGATATCGCACGTGTAGTAAACCCTTCCTCAGATTGGTGACAGCATAGCACATATTTGTTTTCTTACTCAGTATTTCTAACACGATGACACGAAAGAAGCCATTCCCTAAGATATGCAAAGCAAAATCATTTCTATTCAAGCTGATTGAATCAACGATAATGCACCAGATACACACTCATACGTTTCCTCTGACAGATAATACAATATTTTCAAGTGACTGCGTAGGTATTTCAATTATTTTAAAATGTTTTCTCTAGTTAGCAGGAAGAAATTGGAGATGATGCAATTTTTTGAATGTTTGCACATCTAAAACTGGTCTGCGTCTCTGAGCTGGAATGATGATTCCAAGTTATAAATGATATTTTTATGTTAAAATATTCAATCTACAATATACTTATTAAAATGTATAAATAAGTCGTGTGATAAATAATTTAGAAACAGATTTCTCAAATGCACATTGAATCTGCTAAAGCCCAAAGCCTTAACTTTGAAGTAGAAGCTTGGAGATTGGGTTATCAGCCTCATTGTCCCACATGATTAGAAATTACAATTTAAATGTCCAGAGTATTTGTCTTTAATAGCATAAACACAAAAATTTAGGTTATTTTTAACACATTGTTTAAGGTTCTTTTGTATACATATATTTAATAGATCACTTCAAACGCGGATGGGTACAACAAACTACGTATTTTCTTAAAAACCTAATTTAAGTTACCAGAATTTACAAACGATTAGTTTTAAAAACATAGACAAATAAATTTGTCAAAATGTCTAGTCCCACAAACCTGGAGTTAAATGGGTATTTCATACCTTTTTGCTCTGTATATGTGCAAGATTTATGTAGTTTATATTTAAAATTGAACGAAAATAGCAACATACATGACACAATTACTCAATAACGTTACTTGAAAAAACATTCTACTTTATTATTTTCAAATATATTCATTTTTACATCAATTTATGTGGGATAGTTTCCAAAACAGTGTCTATACAAACTCTATTTCACTTTATGCTAAAATCTTCTAATAATAAAAAAGGATATCACAGCACAGGGGAGAATGTGCCATTTCTCAAGTTCCTCTCTTTGAACCTCTGTTGACTGAATTCGGGTTTTTTTTTATTTCCCAAGAGATACTTCTACCCCTACTGTGAGTTTATAGTAAAAAAATATATGAAAGGAACTTTGTATTATTCTGAACTCTCTGCTATAGAAATCCACAAAGCTTACTAGGACAAAGAAGATCTTTTCTGGCTTGACATGTAACACAATATCTGTCAGAGTACATACAAAGAAATGTATTTTTCTTGACGCTTTTAAAGAAATATGACGTGATATAAAAATAGTAAAGTTATATTAAAGTTATTTTCGTGTACTACGATCTAAATAAAAACTTGAGCGTATATTAGTTAATTCTAACCAATTAATTGCTTATAAAAGAAAACTGCATATTATAATAAGAGGGTTTTTCTAAAACAACACACAAAATGCTCATGATATTAACTACTACACAGCTATTTTGTGAAAATGCTTTTTTTTAATTTCTGAAATATATGGTGCAAAGGTTATAACATAGGTTCTCAGTGTGGGTGGTAACGCCCCCTTGTGGACGTTGGAGGCTTTCAGGTGTGAAGTAAAAGATCCAGAGTAAATTAGGGGGTGTTGAGATGGTATGGAGAGCAACCACCAAATTAATGAAATATAGTCTAAAAAAGTCTAAAACAAATAATTATGTACTAACAAAAGTAAACTTTGATACTGGTTACCTTATGTTGATTTATATATTTTAAATTTAAATACATACAATTAACATAAGGTAGGTTCATCCCAGTTAGAAGAACTCATAGAACTGACAACAAATGAGGAATTAAAAATTAAATTCATGGATAGCCTCAAAGAATTTTGGCTGCAGAAGTTGATTTCGAAAATGTACCCAGGATTATGGTTGATTGTTCAGCATTTCTGATAGCATCTCCATCTTCATATTTAGCAGAATGTGGATTTAGTGCTGTAGCAACATTAGTAACCAAAAAGAGACCAGCTCCATGCTACTGAACGCAGCAACTTACGATTTTTTTTAAGTAAAACCGTGCCTGATATTAACAAACTTCTTAAAATGCATTAACTTCAACCTTAAAATTAGTTAAGTTACAAATGTGATGTCTTTAAATGTTAACAAAAACATTTTTCAAGCCGTCTGTGATCAGTAGGAAAAAATGTTTCGTACACTGCATTTCATTTCATATATTATCCAAGATATATGCTTAAAAATGTTAACCAGATATTAACGTGCGATTCTTTAAAGGCTTAAACTGTTAATCTAATTAGAAAGCAATAGTTTATTATAGGCTCCTTGTATCATTAAACCCCCTGCCAGTCCTTATAACTTGCAAGCTAAAGTTTTTATATCTCTCTTTTGAATAAAGAAGAAATTCAGTAGCGTTTTAATTCCAACAATATCCTATCTACGGCTAAAATATATAATATTACCCATTTAAATATAATATTGGTAATAGGTATTTCAGATTTGCCAGTTAAAAGAAGTGAGGGATTTAGAAAAAACTAAATTTATAAAAAAAAAAACATCTTCTATTAGATATGGAATATTTTTTAAAAAATTTAATTCTTGTTTTCGCCATGCAATATGTGTGCTCTTATTTCTCTGGAGAGAGCGGGGGTTGTATCGAAATATTCACTAGAAAAGGGGGTGCCAGTTCAAAAAAAGTCTGTTAAATTAAAGTATCCTAATATATTTAAACATTAACAATTTGTTTCAGTAATATAAATATTACAAGAAATTTATATTTTTAATAATACAATATAAATTGACAGATACATAAAGTACATTAAAATGTGTAAATATTTTAAAATTGGTTTTATAATTTAATTGATTTTATAAACCTTTTTCGATTTAAAATATTTTTTATACATTACAGAAAAAATCCTATATATATATATATATATATATATATATATATGTGTGTGTGTGTGTGTGTGTGTGTGTGTGTATGTGTGTGTGTGTGATCGTATAATAATGTTGCTCTCTTTTGAGCAACTTGCAAAAATAAAATCATACGAAGCACTTAGAAAATATTCAATAGATTTTTAAAAATCCTTTTCAAAATTGTGATCGCTGGGAAAGCTTAATGTAAATTTATTTTTCCTATGTCTTTTATATTATAATAAATAATTTCTTGTATTAATATCTGTGAAATATGTAAATTGTATTACAAATTTTCTCGTTCAATGCAAATGTCGCTAATGGTAAAAAAATAAAATATATGTAAAATGTAGGCATTTTTAAAGAATATAAAAGCAGTTATGTTTCATAAATAAATTGTAAAGGTTTGTGAAAGAATTTTCTACACATGTTTGAGAAAAATGTGTAGATAAACATCGATTTAACGAATAAATATATAAACGTGTTTGTTCAACCTTTCATATATCATTCCGTGACACATTTTGAGCTTGAAGGTTTGATTTTTATGTTTCCAAATAAAATATTTCACTGCTAGTTGCTTTTCTTCCAAACATATTTTCTGATTTTCTAAGAGACTAAATACCCATTTCACTCCGAGTTGTTTATTTTTTCCCTTCAAAAACAAGACCAAGTCATTTATTCTCTGCTTTTGTGGTTAGCTGCAACTCAGTTCTTTAAAATATTTTCTCCTGAAATACAACATAAAAACCATTCGGAGCTGAGCAAACACGGAGAATTTTCTTTCTTTTTTTAAAAGTAATGATGAATCAAGCAGGAATCTAGTCAGCAAATATTTATTACAATTGTTTGACGTAAGATTCTAGCTCTTAGAACAACTGTTCTTTCTAGCAGCGCTAGATGCACACATACTGAAAAATCAAAACATAGTTTTGTGTCATCTCAAGTAATTTTTAAAGAAAGAAAAGACTTTCACAGAAGGTTACGGGATGGAAAAAAACATTCAGACACAAGAAACTAAGTTTTCTGTGAAATGAAAATTGTTTTAAAAGTCTGACTGTCTTTCATATTAGACTGCACAAGTTCAGTGAAGCAAGTATTGGCAAATATTAGCTTAGTTCTAAGGGAGTATTGAAAGGAGGTGGAATTTCTTGATATCTCTTCTAATATCTCCCCTTTTACTTTTTGCTTTCTTCTTATTTTTTATTTTATTATTTTTTTTTTTTTAACTTTCTACTTTTGGTTCTCTTTTCTTGTTACCTTCATTTTGAAGACTTCTATTATTTAATTCCATCACTGCACTGGAAAAACAGATGAAGAGAAAGAAGAAAAAAAAAGTAGAAATGGAAAAGGGGAAAAAATAAGTTCGCAAAAACTTCTCTTGATTAAATCTTATTCCTCCGTTATTCTTCTAATGCCACTGCAAAAACCGTACTGTTGTAAGAACGTATTAGTACTGTCACTGAAATCACTAACTTTTCGAGTTAGTTCGCTCTCTAAAATGTAATAAATGAGAACTTTATTATTTTTTTCCCTTTTTGCCCTGAAAAATCTGAAAAGAATGTGTAGAGTTCGAGTTTTATAGAGATAAGATTATGTTGCCATTGCTGAAAATAGGATGCATTAAATCAATCTTGTGTGTATGCTCTTCTATTTTTCTTCTGGGAAAAAATTGTTGAAAGACGTTTAATCTAATTTTTGAACGGATTTTAACTAAGTTTCAAGTTACGGAAAGTCATGAACAAATAAAATGACAATATTAGAAAGATGTCTGATGGGAAAACGATTGTAAAAGTTTTAACAATATGGATAAGAGTTTCCAACAAAACATTTTCCCTAATTTTTCCATTCTGGTAATTTAAAGCTTATTTTTTGCAATTATAGATTGCTTATAATTTACACAAAATTATAAAAAAGATTCCATTAAATATTATTTGCTATGACATTATATCGTAAGACTAACGTAATCTATAATATTTTAACTAAAACACATTTTTTAAAGTGGATTACTTTATTTTTATTTTCTCTGCACAATAAAGTATTTTCTTTAAAAAGGGAATATTTGAATATGTGTTTTGTTTGTTAGTTTACAAACACAAGAATTGCAACAACTATTCTTCAGTTTCCTATTAAAATGATAACTTTCATTTTATCTTTATTTGTATTATTCTTCGTATTTATTAGGTACTGCAATTGCTTAAAAAATCTATTCATGAAAGTAAAAAAACGTCTATTTTTTTCAATTACTAAGCTTTCAGAAAAATCGAATGAAAAGAAAAGACTAAATTTCCGTAAAAAATAAGCACAAATTTCAAAACGGCAAGAATTTCTGCGAAGAAAATTAAAATTTCATAAATTCTGAGACTTATTATTTACTTTAAACGAAAATTGCTCCCAAAATGATGTCATATTATATATATATTAAACTAAAATAAAACTTTAGAAAAATTAAAATTTTTTTTCGAGATTATCCTAGGATTAATTCAAAGTGAAAACGCTATTTCTTATAAATGCCCCTTTATCAAATCATATCAAATTACTTTTTAAATTTTAAACTCCACGTACTAACATAAGCATTCATCTTAGAAAAATTCCACCAAATCGAATAGCAATATCCCAATCTATGTATAGTCAAAATTAGTAAAAATGTACAAAATGATTTAGAAGTTTTTTTTAAAAAAAATACACATTTTTCTTATATGAGAACAACTAATAAAACCTATAAAGGTAAAAATTTTACTGTAACTTAATTTTAAATTAAATGCAATGACCTTTTTTCTACTTAATTATCACGAATTCAGTGGCGTAACTTACACCCCAGCAACCCCTACATCGCGGGGGTTCCAGGACTCTAAGGGGGTCTAGTTTAAGTTAGGGTTTTGCATTCCTATCTATGACCCGGTTTGGGGCCCCAAACCGACTTTGTAGGGGGACCTAATATTTTTCATTACGCCACTGAGCTAATTATAAATAAAAAGCAGATTTTCTGTAGATAAAAGTCAATTTTGTGTTTCCTTATTTAATATTAATAAAAACGACGCCGTTAACAATGAAACGAAGTACAAAATATTTCAGAAAACTAATATTTTCCTGGTGAAGATAGAAAGTAATCCTGTCCAAAAGTCCTTTGAAAATTCAATTAATATAGTCTGGGAAATCCAAACAAATCCACTCGAGAGGGAATGTTATGCATAATTAATATGATGATTGCGCGATGAGTTCATATCGAAGCTAGAGTTCCTCCAACTAAAGGATATCACAACAGTCAGGGATATTAATGACCTCCATCAAAACTATTTTCAATGCTTCCCAGTAGGTATTTCTGAGCTCAAGCCTGTTATCACTACACTTCTTTGTCTCGCTGAATAGCGTTAAGCCTTCTAATTTAATCCTCGTAGTTAATCATTCATTGTGTTTGCTTGTTTTTGATGGAATGTTCTGCTAAAAGCAGTTACTTAATCATATGTGTCGTGCAGCTTTGTAATCGTTTCTGCATGAGATTTAGGTTTTGAAAACTAACATTTTTATTACGAATCGAACACCTAAATAAGATAAAATAAATCTTGCTGTTGAAAAGCAATAGAGAAATTTGAATTAATTATTAAAAAAAATTAATCTAAAAAAGATTAAAGTCAATTCCTACTTAGGTCAGAAAAGAAATTTTTTATTTTAGTTGCTTTTTATGAAATAATTACAATTAATATAAATATGTATAAACCTATGACGTAATCACAATATTAAGTGGTAATCAATTTTTATTAATTATCATTTAAGTACCGTATAATCATCCAAAACAATCGTGTATGTAAAAATTCAGTTCAAAATTGAATGTTTTAAAACGGGAGAAAACAAAATATTTCCTCAATTTTGACCCAAGTCACTAAAAATGAATCCAAAGTGAGACTGTTTTTGTAACTCTATAAATAATTAGTTTCAATCATTTAATTCCATACAAAATAATCGTGTATATAAAATTGCAGCTCAATTGAGTACTCTAAAATGTATTTTATTAGCAATTGAAAATTTGAAGAATATTTGATAGAATACTTGATAGAAAATTGTGAACTAATAGTAGGAATTGAAAAATACTCCTGAGCACAATTTATCTATCTGAAACAAAAGGACTTTGAAAAATAAGTTACTAAATTATTGAAAAAGAAAATACTTTGAAATGTATAAGTTATCAATTTATTGAAAAAGAATATACTTTGAAACATAAATTATTACCTTTTTAGAAAATAAAATATTTTTTAACGCTGTATTTTTATAGGTACTCGAAAAAGAATTTTTTCCCAAGTAGTATTTGAGTAAGATTGCCCACACATTTAGTAGGAAAAGCTTTTTTTTACTTAGTAAGTAGATGTGACGTGTTCTTAAATGAGTGTTTTATGTATGCCTTTGTGTCCTACATTGTGTTGTGGAACTTTGTCAAACTGAAATATTTGTTCTTGCATATATCACAGTCATTATTTAATTTTACCCCCCAAAAAAAAAACAACCACGAAGGACAATGGGATTGCCAAAAACATAAATTATCCTCTTTTGAAAAGAAAATATAAAAAATTTATATCATAAAATTATTATTTTTTGGAAACAAAAAAATTGACATTCCATCATATGTCTGGATACTTAATTTCAAAATAATTGATGAAAATTTTAACGCAGGTTTAAATAATATAAAAAGGAGAGTGACTAAATTATTTATTTCAGACACATTTAATATATCATTTATAAACTAAAAACATATCACTACAAAATACGAAGGTAAATTTGCTTTCTTTCAATATCTGAATTTAAATGTATATTTTTTCCTATTTCTTTTTCCATTCCATTAATTCGATGATAAACTTTACACATAGTTTAATGCATTCAATTTCCGAAGAATAAATACTTTTATAAATTATGTTGTCAGTGATAACACAAACTAACACATTTAACGAGTAACCCATTTAGGAACCCAGAAATAACCACATAAAGTATATACATTTATCTTATAAGAAAAGCATTAAGAGTGTCCATTTTATCAAGATAGTAACTTCGGTAATCTTCCAGTTCTTAAGATGTCTCTTTTCGGTTATAAGACCTGGAAGAACTCTTCTCACTTTTCCAAAGGCAATTAAGAATTACAAAGCTCGAAAATAACGTTAAGGCTACGAATCCCACTTTTCACGATTCTAGCTTTCCTAGTTTCCCATGCTAATCCCGGTAACATTTCTCACTTTCTATCTTTTAGGCTGCTTCATTTTAAATTCTGTTTCACGAAATTTGAAACTAACGTTAGCGATTTCGATCCCACCGTCTTCTTCCCATCAGCTAGCAAGTCCTTTTGGTCTCAGCAACCAAGTTTGCAATAAACCCGAAAGAATCCAAGTGGAAAATGTCTTAAAGGAGAATCCTAAAGATAATGAAAATAAAACGAGGTACTGGAGGTAGAAAGAAAGGGGAGGGTTAAAGAAGATAGTGTGGGATAAAATAAAAAAAAAAAAATCAGGGGAGGGCAAGTGTAAGAGTACATACGAGCTGAAGAGGCTTTCGAATTTTCAGAAACGGGAGTGTATGTAGTGTATGTTTTTCATTTTACGTACGAATGAACCAACGAAATGAGAAGGCACCGATAACGAAAAGCAATAAAAGATTCAGCTAATTTCATCCATGTCCGAAAATTGTGATGCAATTGCGATAGTGCAAATTTGGTGACGGCCGTAAAGTGTTGTGGTAAAACATTTCATTTTCATTCTTATCACATGCAGAAATCTAAACAAGATTACGTGATTACTTTTAAATAGGATTCTGCACTTTGTATATTTGCATTGATTTTGCATTCTAGTTCTGGAAATGAATTCCTCTTTTTTTCGCCTTGAATTATATGGAAAAAGTACATGGCATGCTAATCTTGATTTGTTTATCGAAAAAGCAATAAAGCAAGCATTTAAAATTAAGGTTTTAAAATGCAATCAGTGTTTTGAATTTTTTTTATTCTTGTTGTGAATGGGCTTGTGGTAAACCTGACCATGGGTCCCGAATATAATATGGCATCCCCTTAGAATAGTTTTGAGAATCTAGGTTGGCAGAGATCACATGATGTAAAAACACCATTGACGTTAATGGTCGAAAAACTACGGTTTTTTTTCTCTAGATCGCGTCATACCCGCACATCTTCTTTCAGAAACTGTGCGTGAATATCTACCTAAAGTGAGCAAAAGCGTAAAAGATGATAAATTATCTACTAATGACAAACCAATATATACTACAAAATTAGGAAGACGTGTACATTTTCCAAAAAAAAACAGCCACTTATTTTACATAATTTTTTTCTCTCCTTTTAGAAGAACTTTCAGTTGGAATATTTTTTTTGGTATTATATTTGTATATATTTCATTTATATGTTTTATTTTTGTGTATATATCTTATATTTCTCATATTAAAATTGTTAACATATTTCTTCCCGCATGAATTCTCAAAATAATAATAATAATAACAATAATGTTTATAATATTTTAAACGAATGTCATTCCCTTGGGTTGTAACTCTCAGTCACTGGGGAGGGGATATTCTTTGGTAAACCTGACCATGAGTTCCGAATAGAATATGGCAACACCTTAGAATAGTTTTGAGAGTCTGGACTGGCAGAGATCACAAGATGTAAACACACTAAGACAATATGTGATGAGCACCACAATAAAAGAAGATAGAAATGAAAAATGCTTCTTTCCCCATAGGCTCTTACACACACAACAATAGATCTCATTCCTACTTCAAATAAAATCATTCTGACTGGAATGTTCGCGTTCATTAAAATTAATCTTGGAAAAAATGATTAATAATTTGTTGTACCTCACAACACGAGGATTAGTGGCAATATTTCTCGTAATTTACAACTAGTTTGAGTGATGAGGAAGACAACTGAGATCTCTAATCTTGAAAATGCAATACCCACCATTTTAAAAAAAATGAATTTTCTTACAAATGAAAGGGGTTTCAGAAACTTACTTAAATGTCACATTCATCATTTATCATTGAATAAAACAAAATTAGTTCCAGGAAGTAAAAATTTCAAATATTTTAACGAGTTATTATGTTTTTCAATAATTTGTTTTTGTTGAAATTTTGATTTTTATCCTAATTTTTAGTATAAAATTTTTACTATTACCTAATTAATCATAAGAAGATATTCTGTTTAAGACTACACTGTGCCCTTTTTAAAAAATTTGATATAGTAATAGTTAAAATTATTTATGTTTTTCATTCAAATTATATTAAGTTGACTCTGAAATCACCAGCCGTGGCAGTCATATGCCAGAAATCATATTTAAAATGTAATGCCACAAGATTATCTTTCGAATAAAAAAATTCATGTCAATCGAATAATACATCGTTGTTTTATTGCAATTTAAAGTTATATACCTCTCAAAAAACACCCTTTATATATATATATATATATATATATATATATATATATATATATATATATATATATATAAAAATATAGTTTATTCATCTTAAAAGCTATATATATATATATATATATATATATATATTCATAAATGCACCATATATATATATATGGCGCAGCTTTTAAGATGAATAATTTATTTTTAAAGTAAAAATTTACCTCGAAAGTAGTCTTAATTAAGTAACTATGAGAACTCAAAAAACTCAAAAGGTAATAGAGCAGAAATGATTTTAATAATGAAAATTGAAATTCACAACCCTTTCACACTAAAAGATTTGATTTTGCTCAAAAATATTTTTATTAATTCAATTTAAGAGTGGAAAACGCTTTAAAATGAAACCAAAACGAAATCCAAAGCTCAGAAAACTTCAAAAATCGTAAAAAGTATCTTGTTAACAGATCTGAAATTTGGTTGCAAGCTTCTTAATAATATGAGCCTCATGAAAATGCAAAAAAAAAAGTTCATTATTTTTGAAGTTCATAGGGTACTGCGTATCTTAATATATCTTTTTTGTACTTTTGGTAATAATAAACTGTGCAATGTGCCCAAATATACCATGAATCTATTATGAAAATGAAATTGTCTTGTAGAAATCCTAAAATAATTTACTAAACTAGAAACATTTTTTTCTGCAGAGAACTATAATTCAAAATTGATTAATCAATGTTATAATTCTTTAATTTGAGATATGTGTTGAATTTAAAGCAAATGTTTTTAAATTTATGCAGGATCTAAAACTTAGGAGTTTTTCCATTCTCAGAGTAACCAAATTTTCAAAATCTGTACATTATCTCAAAGCAAAATTTTGTAAGCAAATCAGTTACAGCAACAAATTAAAAGATATTTGTATCTGCAAATTTAAAAAAATAAATAATCATAATAAAATAAAATAAATATCTCCTCGATATAAACTAGAATCCCTATTGTTGAAAAATAATTTATAGTAAATTATATATAATCGAATATATTATTGAATATAAAAACATTTATTACATCTTTTGTCTTTTAAAGACTTAATAAGCTATTGTTTGACATGAGATGCACGAAATTGATTTATTTGTCTCCAACTGCATTTTTTCTTGGTTAGGATTAAACGTTTCTTATGAACAGCAAGCTGAAATTAAGACAAATAAACGTACTATCATCTAAACTTCAGTATATGGATAACAAATCTAATTTTTTTTGAAAAAATATTCACTATGTGGTGCTATGAAATGAAAATGGCATATTTAACAATGAAAAGCATCCATGTGGAATAAATAAAGAATTTTAAAAAATCCAGATTCATAAGAAGCAAAACATAAAACGGAGAAAAGTTTTTCATAAATTCAATGGGGAAAAACCTTCAGAGATAAGACTGAGTTTCTCTGGTTGTAAGATAACTTGATGAATATGTTTTATCGTGGGAAGATAGCGACTTTGGACTACTTGAAGAATTCCATTATGCTTCTCATGAGTGAAACATCCATCCAGATTATTTAGGATCTGCTTTTGCACACATTATCTCTTTGAAGTTGTCCGGGTCCAAGACTATGGCATTATTCACCAAATTTCATAACACCGTCCCGAACACGATTAACAAGTGTTCATCTTGTAAAATTTGGTGATAATTTGCATTTGTTTCAATAAACTAATATTTTTTTTCATGGAATACAAGATAATTTTTTTTTATTTCCATTACTGTGCTTAATGTGGTTTGACGATACGCTGATCAAACACTAGCCAATAAATGTTCAGATTCTTTAAGCATTTCATGTGGGCCATTTTTTTGTTAAATATACCTTTTCCCACTACAAACGACACCTAATAAATACTTCTGAATCCTTTTTTAAATCGTTAGGAACATCTTTTTATCGTTCATACAGCAAATATGGTTGCAATTGAGCCCTCTAATATTAGTTACAATATGATGTTTAAAAGGGGAGTATATTTATAACTTACTTATATATTCAATTTTTTGCTAGTTTTAAATATTCAGCTATTACTACGTGCCTATTAATCCCACTTAATTTCATCGTTTCTGAATTTAACATATTTCTGTGGGTCAGTCATCAAAATAATCAATGGACGAAGTTCAACCTCATGACGGAATTTAGCACTCAAAACACCATAATAATAAGCAATGATTGTTAATGTCAAAATACTTACCTACCTTGAACCATTCATTTATACTTATTACCTTTGATACACACACGCATATATATATATATATATATATAATGATGATGCATACAATAACTATCTAAATAAGTTAAAATGAAGACAATTACCAGATCGATATCAAAAATGCATTAAACAAAGGCATCCATTGAAACAAAATAAGAATAAAATTATTTTCAGCCGTTATTGTTGATGATATAATAAAACCAAAGGAATTCATTTACGGTAAACAACTCTATCGCTTTACCCAAAATCCCATTACATGTAAAGACCCATCATGAAGGAGTGTCATAAATCCACGAAATGAGGATTTCCTTTGCTGCCAAATCCAAATGTTTTCGATATATCTCAGACTAATGTATACCAGGATAGATAATAATCTCTTTCTCCAAGTACTGAATAGGAAAAGCATTGATAAGTGAAAGTTTCACTTTAGTTTGACTTTTAATGATAATGTGGTTTTAACTAAAATCCTGAAGTTATAAGACTGGAGAAAAGATCTGAATTTATTTAAAGATTACATTAAAACTTCGAATAAAACGTCGCATAAAATTATGGGATCAATATCGTTATGCCTGTAAGTGTGATCTTGAGTGGAGATAAATCCAGATAAATAAACTCTTTTGAGAAGTAAATATTTGTAAAGTTACTTCAATTTTAAATTATTTACGAGTCTACAAAGATATTCATTGAAATTATAACGTTACATATGCATATAAAATTTAGTTATTGACAAAATTTGAATGAAAATAATAAATCCAACCATATAGTCTTAGGGATTATAGTCTTACTTCTTATATAGCTTTAAAGGGAGTTGGAAACCTCTCTCTTTCTCTATACTGACAATGTTAAATTGGCTGTTTTCGATGTACCTTTTCCCAAAATCTGTTTTATGTACATGCTTGAAATTTTTCATACTATTAAAGTACACCTCTCTCATTATACTAAAATGAGCTTTTAGCTAATTTTGAATTTTTTAATAAATTATGAAATATTTTATCAAACATTGCGAAATTTGACCCATTTTGTAGGTAAAAAATTTGTAAAAATTAAATTTTTAAGTTTTTTACAAAAAGCTCATTTTGGTATATATTAGACATCATTATTAATAATTCATAAAAAAATTTACATACCTGTGAAGAGTAGTTTCTCAGAAAAGGTACATCGCACATTAAAATTTATATTTTGAGATAAATTGATTTTAATGTATACAGTGAGACTTCTAATCGACTAGGAAATAAAAAAGTAATAGGCTCAATATAAAATAAAAGATACATGTTTTGGTTTATATTAGCCGTTACACTTTTAATAAAAAAATGTAATTTGTTTACAATTTTCGCCATTAAAATGGGTGTGGCTCAAATTCAATGATTATTTAAAAATACGTTTTAAGGGCTTCTATATACCCTAGAGGTAAAAGTAAGGTATTTTTAGAAAGGTTAAAATCTATACAGTTTGAAAATGTAAAAATCTCAAATACTCAAAAAAATAAGATTTTAGCTTTTCAACACCCCTTAAGGGTATCTTAGTAGGTATTTAAGTTCAAATTTAATTATAAGGAAAACTGCACTAAAAAAATTAGAAACGTCTAATTAGAAAGCCCTGCAAACACATACTCATCAGAAACTTGGATAATGACAAAAAATAAAGAAAATACTACTGCTCCCCTTGAGTGTTGGATCCTAAGAGAGTGGAAGGAATCAAGTTGATGGCATTTGGCACATACTTTCAAATTAAGGTGACTGCCTACCTACGGAAGAAATTTTTTTTAAAACTTTTTTTTAAATAAACTGAGTGTTCTTAGGAAGAAAAATAAAAATAAAAATATGTAAATACATAAAAAATTTTTAAAAATATTGTACTTTTAGAAAAATTGGTTGTTTTCAAGGAAATTTTACCAAATTTTTCCTAAAACGGGTAACACTGTACAAACATTTCTAACATAATCATCATAATTTTATTTATACACAATATACATATTATGGTGCTCTTCAAAACGAATCAAAATCTAAGAAAAGTATTAAAAAACAAAAAAAAATTACAGACAATTATACACAATAATATGAAAATTTTGATATTTTCTTAAGATTTTCTTTATAAAAACTACCTAAATGAAAAAAAATATTCAACCTACAACAAAACCTTATAGTCCATTTTATGAACAATTGTATAATAAACATTCCCACAAAATTTCAAAACGTTATCTGGATTGGTTTTTAAGATATCACTAGCTGCATGGCCCGGCGTTGCACAGGCTATCTGTACTTTTGTAAATATTACCTTTCTTTCACAAAATCAGAACTTCTAATACTCATTTTCAAAATGACTTTCCCCCTCCACCGCTTAACCCAGCGTTGCACGGGCTTTCTCTTTTCCTCGTGACACCAGCATTTCTGTGTGTGTGTGTTTGTACGCGCACAATGTGAGTGATTTCTAAAATTATGTCAAACAATTTCCCTTTTTCGAAATTTGTTCCATTCCACTGATTTTCTTAAATAGACGATGTACTTTTTAATTAACACAGAATTAATTTCGTAATGAAATAATAGAAATAATCACTTAATAAACATATATATATATATTTATTAAAATCAAATTTCTATAAGTAATAAATGAAAGAAAAATTAACAGATAGCTATTGAAATTATTGGTGTTTTCTGAACGTTTGATTAAACATATTATATGTATATGTATATGTATATATATATATACTGAAAAAAACATTAAAAAAAACGATCTGATAAAAACATTTTGATATTTCATTTTATCTTTAACCTTTTTTATTCCACTAAAAATAATTTAAACTTTAAGAAGTAGCGTAATGCGAAATTGAATGTCTTTTCCCTCTTCAGTTTCGAACCTGGGAACTACCGTTTTATAAAGCAGTGCTTTAAACAGCTGAGCTGTCCTTACTCCGGGAAGAGCATTGAATTGAACTTTAAAATAAAGTTAGATTTTTTTTGAGTACGCCATTTCGTTATTCGTTAAAATAAAGTTTTTTTCCGTCTTCATTTTTAAGTTAATGCTTTTAAACTTCATATATCGATTGAAAACAATGTTATTTTTTTAAGAAAAAAACTTTAAAAAAAGTAATGTTTACATAATTATCGCAAAAGGGAAAAAAATTGAAAAACACATTGTTTTTTTTAACCGTAATTTTTAAGATATTTTATCAATCTTTGCACAGATTTCGTATACTATTGTTCTAAACGCGGAAAAAAAAAATGAACTTTTTTAGAGTAAAATCTTTTTTCATTAACGCGAAAGAAAGTTCAAGCCGAGCAACTTATAATTCGTATTCAAAAAAAGGAACCGATTTCGACTCATTTTTAAAAAATCGTAAAAAATACAAAATATAATTATTTTGTAAAATAAATTATAGCATATCGTGGCGTAATAAATTATCTTTAAGGATCTGTACTTATTTTTTGTGTGAGTTTCATGAAAAAAATTAGATCGTGTTTTAAAACCTCTGAAAAAAAATTCGAAAATATTCTAAAAAAATTGTAGAATAATTAAATTGAAAGAAAGCTATGTCAATAATTTTATTATATTAATTTTTAAATAAATTTATTTATGCGCAAAGTTTCGTTGTTTTGTAAAAACAGAATTTTTAAGGCGAAGTAAATGATCTTTCCGATTTTCTCTGCAGATAGCGCCACGTGCATAATAAAATACTAATTATGCGTTTTAAATTTTTTTAATTAATATCTTTTTAACCAATTGAAATTTCGGAATATAAATGATCAAAACGGATTCTTGGGATCATTCTCAAAATTTTGGTACCTTCGGCTAGTTTCTGCGTCTTGAGGTTCGTGAGAAAATTAGGCGACATCCCATACCTACATAGATACGTTTGTTTACGTACGAATTTTAATAAATGTATCTGGTAAAGCGTTTCTTTCGAAAACATATAATTTTGAGAAAAACTCATTTAAAAATTTATCTTACTGCCCTTTTGCAGAGAGTGATGTTTTTAAAAGTACTATAACTTTATATCTGTTTTGCGTAAAGGAAAAAGAAAAACTGTTTAGGAAAGAAACATGTTCAAACTATAAGATTTTGAATTTTTTTTTTTTAAAAAAAATGCCTTTTGTTGACGAAAACGACATTTTCAAGGTAGGTAGTCACCTTAAGAACTATACCGTCCCTTCTGGGAACCAGACGTTGTCAAAGATATAAAAATATAAAGAATTAGAAGGACTGACCACGTTATTAGAATGAACAAAGTACGTTCATTTCAGAAACTCTTTTTGGACAAGTACACTGGTACAAGGACTAGTGGTCGACCAACCTCAGGTGGGTTTACTGCGTAGATAGAGATTTCCCTCCCCTAGGACTGACTAATGGAAGACCATGACCAAAAAAAAAGAGGCTTGGAGTAAAATTCTAGAAAGTCTAAGGCCACCGGGGCCGTCACACCATTAAAGAAAAAGACGTGTATTGCGTTTTTCTTCCCAGAAAAATATATTTTCCCTTAATTATTTTTTTTAATATTTTTACCGTATATTTCCTTCAAATTCTTTATGTTGCGAAAAAGGTTTTAAAAGATGTTAAGTACTGAAATCTATAATGGAAAAAATGTGAAAGATGAATTTGATATAAATATGATGAATGAGTTAATTAATGAAAAATATCACACATTAAATAAAAGTATAAAATCTGCCCTTTGTATCGCTTCTGTTATCAAAAACTCTTAAAAAGCCCCTCAGGTTCAAAGAAATCAAATTATACGGAGGAACAAATTATTAAATTTATTATTTCAATGTTTCTCCGCTTAAGATTTAAAACTTTAGCAAAACTCAATCTCAGTTTAAATTTGATAAAATAGTTTAATAAAAAAAAGTAAAATGTGGTAAGTACAACTATAAAACTAACAAAAAATTGTTATAATAAATATAAATCGAAGTATTGTCTAATTCAATTGAATGGCTTCAAATGTGGTTGACTCCTTGATTCTTTAAGAAGCAGTGTTATTTAAAACACAATTTTATTTTCACGACGATGTTAAACTTTCTGCGATTGAGGAAAGCATTTCCTCTCATTTTAAAACATGTAATTTTCGTATATAATAATGCCTTATCTGCATTTTTCATACACACTGTCAAAATTGAGCACCTGCCAAACACAAGTACGTAAACGGAAATCTTTAGAAAAAAACTGCTGAAGAAATTGGAACCAATGATAAAAGATTCGTGAACTGTACTTTTGTTCTTGTTACTTATTTCAGTTTATTTTGCCACTTAATAAATATTTCTTAGTTTTCTCACATAAATTACAGTAAGAATAATTTTTGTTAATAATAAAGTATATTTAAACAAATGATAACACTACAGATAGTTCGAAATTGAATTGACATTGTTAAGAAAAACTACACGTTGTAATGTATTTTTCTTATAATTTTTGCTTATTTTACATGTAAACAAATTAAAATAAACATTTACGAGACAATGGTTTTTTGGGCACCTTATAATCATGTAAGCAACCTTATTTGGTTGGCAACTTTTATGAGCTCGTTGAATTCATAGAACAGAAGGAAGTCACTTATGGAAATGAATAATTATAAATGAAAGGAAACATTTGAAACATAGCCAATTTGTATTTTATATCATCTATAATTTTATATGAAATAAACAGTCATTTGAATAAATATCCTTTTAAACTAGTTTGGGTTACTTATATACACATTAAATAAATTTCTTATTCTCATGTTAAACTTGTTTTGAAAAATATATTTTCATTAATGAACAATTTTAAGGTACACTATTAAACACTTTTTCAGTACTTCATTTTCAGATGTTGGAGTTTCTGCAAGCCAGACATCAATACATTTAAATGATTTTTTTAAAACAAAAAAGGGAGAAAAAAAGAAAAGATCAAGCGGACTTTTACTTGAAAATATTAAAACATACCATATCCATACCAGAAACGTTTATAAGGTGATATCTGAGATACGTCTACCCAGAGTGTAGTATAAATAAACAAATGCTATATACACTTTCTAAAAATAACAAATATTGAAACCCTATGTGATTTCGGTCAAGATATGCCAGACGTAAACTTTAAAATGGAGTTGGTGGTAAAAGTAAAACATATACATGCAAATACCTACAAGAAAAGTCACCCACATTGCTTTTCGAGTCGAGGATGTAAGTCAACAAAAGCCCTTTGAAAAGCTCTTGCGTACATTGCGAGAATTTCCCTTTTACATGCTTAGTATTCAGTTAGCACTTTCCTTCCTTTCTAACGTATGCGAATGGAATGGGAAGGAACATACGCATCAAGGTTTGTAGAAGCGAACAGTGATTCAAAGTATGTAGGATTTTTTCTTTCTTGTAGAACATACATTGAACGTGAAAGAAACTACAGTTTCCATTCGTCCGCCAAGTCCAATTTCCTTGTAAAAAATGCATGTGTTTTGTGTATTTGAGTGATTGTCTTAGAAGTCACCACTAAACAAATAATAATAG
This sequence comes from Trichonephila clavipes, assembly GCA_019973935.1. Lineage (NCBI taxonomy): Eukaryota > Metazoa > Arthropoda > Arachnida > Araneae > Nephilidae > Trichonephila > Trichonephila clavipes. The sequence continues at coordinate 253,672 of BMAU01005380.1, read as the reverse complement.
TTTGTTTCACGCATTCTGCATGATTTACTTACGATTGCACATGAAAATATAGTAATAATAGTATATAATATAATACAATAGTAAAATAGATATTACATTTTATACAGAAGTATGTTGTAATTTGGAAAAAAAATGGGCTTTTAAATCGTAGGGATACTTTCTTACTGTTTCCGAAATTCTTAAAATTGTCTTATACCAAAAATATAATGAGCTAATATACTTTGAATTCATCCGTAAATATAAATTTTATCAATTTAGCACGGATTGATTTGGAACGTTTTTTTTTAACAATGAAGTAGTAATAAAAGTGTTTAGACAAAGTTTGTTTAAAATCCTGGAAATTATCCAGCAGCAAAAAAGCTGAAATCTCAAACGGAAAATAAAACATACGTGAAGTTGCTCCCTCACCGTACCTAGCTAAGTGTGTAGGAGGAATGAAAGCAGAACCAGAAACTTCCATTATAACAATTATTTATTTACTCAAACACACTAACCAACAGCACTTTAATCTCTAAGTGAATGTCAAAGGAGTAGCAGAGAGAAAGCAAAGGATACTAAGCAAATAGGCGCAAGTAACTAATTTAACTCATCTGAATCTATCGTTGTTTACTAACCACAAAATAGACTTATTCAATACAGTGGTCAAACACCACTTTTAATCATTAGCTGCGAAAATCAACTTTATTCAATCTGACCTGCGTAGTGAATGTAACAGCATCATACCATCATCTACTACAATTACAAAACTCTGACTTTATATAGTGGAACTAATCTAAATATCAAGGTTTCTTCTTGAGAAGAATGGCTGTCAATTAAACGCGAATGCTAGCCCAAAATTTCTCAAGAAGATTAGTAAAAGGTTGCGTATAGATTCGTCACACCCAATAAAAATGTCTAATGAGTTGAAAATTCGTACTCAGAACTTATTCAAGTTTCTAAGGCTGTAAGTAATTTAGTTTAACAATTGACCCTTCATTTTAGAATATAATTGTCAGTAATGAAATTAATTAACATAAAGGGAAATAATTTCTACCCGCATAAACCAACATGACTGTAGAATAATCATAAATTACTTTTAAACAAAATGTACAGTGCAGTGAAACTTGTTTTTATAAATTATGCCATTTTTAAAGGGAAAAATAGAAATTATTTCCCTCTCATGTTTAGGCTTCAAAAATAGCAATATTAATAAAATATGCAGACATAGTTATTATTATTTAATAAAGCTATTATTGAACTATACAGATCATTTAATGAACCAATGCTGTAAAATATTCCTTACAGCTCTTTCCATCAAACTGCACTTGACATTTAAACCAGAATACTTGCATGAGTTTCAGAAATGTTGGATCATAATTACATTAGTCATAAAAATATGGAAACATATTTTCCCAAACTATTAATTTATTTATTAAGGATATGGAGAAATTCCTTCTTCTCTAATGGAGTTGAGCCTTGGTATTTAACATTTGCAGATCTAGGACTGGTATCACTTTTTAGTGTGACACCATACAGGCGAGACCATTTACCGCAAGTAATTTTGATTCCCAGTATTCTCCCCATCTGGAGATGCGAAACCGTATATAAGATTTTAAACTTGCCGAAACACCCAAACAAACATGCACTGAAGGGATTTTTTTTCCTGCCGTATAATCATACTACAAGGTAGCTGTCGTTTTTCTGGATCATGAAAATCCACTGACTTGGGCTGGGGTCGAACCTGCAACCTTGGGTGCAGAGGACCAGTAACAAAGCAACCACGCCACCCAGCCCGCAGAAATTCCAAGGAAGTGTTAAGGTCATGTTTTTGGTTTTTGCATTTTCCATACATCCTCTTTTTTATTGCATATTTTTTTATTGAATGCAATTTTAAAAAATAATCTTATAAAATGTTTTTTGGAAAATATAACTGATAAAAAAGTGCTAATGTTTGTATTATTTAATCAGTGTACTTAAATAATAAAAATACATTAGAACCAAATTTGCATAAAAGATAGAAAAAAATCCCTTTTCTGTTTTGTAATTACTCAATAATATTCAAACATGTTCTCAGTAAACAGAATATTTGCATGATTAGAGAGTTAAAATTTCAATTAATAATAAGATACGAAAATGTTCGTAAAACAGTTTTTGAAAGAAGACAACGTTGAATAATGTGGGCTGTTTGTCTAACAGATAATAAATTACATAATCAATATTAAAGATGAGTTTGTTTAAACTATTTTAAGAAATAATTAGCTTGTTTTAAGCATAAAATTAGTTTTTTGAGAAAATAATATGACACATCATAAACTTTGAAGTTTTGAACACCTCATTATATTGTAATAAATAAAATTTTATATTACCATCAATTTATGAGTATATTAATTTTCTGAAATAAGATTCATCTTTATAATATTTGAATTTAAAATTCAGATATCATGTGTTTTAAATTTGACAATGTTATGTAAGAACCGTTATTTTGCAAAAACGTGTAAAAGAGTAATTTTTTTTTTTATATTTAGGGAAACTAGAATCAGAATATACATGTAAAATTCTTTTAAGAATACTTGCACAATAAAAAAATATTTAGATGCATATTTTTTACAAAAAGTAAAAAAGGAATGAAATATTTTCAAAACGTTCTCCTTTTATGTAGAAAATATTTCTATATTTGTTTTTCTCTTACATATAGCTAAGACTTTTATGCAGAAAATGAACTAGGATTTTTAAAAGATTCACATTATTTACAGAGTTATTGTCAATTAACAAAAAAAAACCGGTTTTTTAAAATTTCTATACTGTGATATATTAAAATATGAATAAATCTCGTTATAAATCGTATGTTTCAAAAATCCTATTTCAACCTCTCTAAAAAAAGTCTTAGACATATATAAGCAAAATATTATTACTATACGGACACTTTTCATAAAAAGGTTCATTGTTTTGGAAATATATCATTATATTTGCATTTAAATAAGTTTTTTGTTGTTTTAATTATCTTAACTAATTTGTTAACTGTTGTTTTAATTATCTAAACTTAACTTAACTCAGTGGCGTAACAGCCCGTTAGGGTCAAGTTCTACTGTGCTCAACTCAATATACGTGACCTTGGGCCATGAGGTGCATGAGCAGATGTTCCGGCCAGGTTGTCAGTTTGACGTTAAACGCCAAGTGTTAAGTTCCCAAGCTAGATTGGTACTTATTTAAGTACCCACTGAGGGGATGAAAGGCTGAGTCAACCTTATCCAGTCTTTCCCGGGGTTTAAACCTCAGACCTGGGGTGTGGAAGTGCGGCAGACTAACCCCACAGCCACTGGAATAATAATATTCTTAAAATAAATTTATAGGAATAACTTAAGTCAGAAGTAATAAATGTTTAAAAAAAGTTATTTCTAAACTTTTTCAAAATCCCAGTTCTGAATGTAGTTGCATACCTTAAATCCGTATTAAAAATCATGTTACATTAAACTTTTTAACCCTTTCATTCCACAAATTCACTCCATAGAAACAATCTTAGCATTTTTACACCCCAATCGATTCTTCACGGTTCTTGTCTAGCAATATATCAACTCGAATCTCAACTTTTTTTGTCCATAGCATTATAGCTGCTTACTTCTTCTATGCTGATACACTTTTTTCATCATTACTTCATTCCTTCATTTATTTCTCTCATTTTTCCTTCTTTCTATCTCTGCTGATGAAACGTAGGAAGGTAAAGAAAATGTTCCGGCGACTTTAAAGCCTTATGGTAAACTCATTTTGCGCCTTCGTAATCAAGAATTCGGTTATTACGGAGAATATCATTAATATTGCCGTGATGGATCTTTTTTTTTTCTCTCTACCCTCTCTTCTTTCGTCTTGAATCGAGCGAAGTTTAATGCTTTAAATTATTACTTCAAAGCTTCTTTATTAAATTACGGACTATTTTCTATCATAGTGAGGAATTTCAAAAAAGGACGATCTTACGAAGGAAATTGATGAAAAAAAAAAAGAAGAGGGATCTAAAAAGTTTGAATGGGGTTTGATGGTAATCCCGTGGAAGTGAACTATCTTGATGAGAATCACGTTAAAAAGTGTACCTTTACTTTTTCAGTCTCGTCGCGTGTTTTAAATGGTTTAGTGAACGCGAAACATTAAAAATGTAGCATGTGTTGTATACTTTTAATTTTTATTGAAAGCATTAGTTAAAAGATTTATATAGAATAATTTATCTTAATAGGATCATTTAAATGCTTATAACAAAATTTTGCATTTAAAATAACCTGTGATTATTTCATACTGTTGCTTGAATGAAATACATATGTGGATACATTTTAATTCTGGTGGAATTTTTTTTAATGAATATTAAAAAAATCATGCAATATATATATATTTATTAAATTATTTTTATTTTACTTATTTTGAAGACTTTTATTAAACAATTGATGTAATGAATTACTTACAAAAATCATAAATAATGGTTTGTTAATGTAGTTCAACTGTATAAACACATTTTATTTATTGTTTTAATATTTATGTTTAGGTTTAATATTAGTTTTTGTGTGCAAAAGAATACTTTTCTTATGCATAATTTAATGAGACAATTTTTTTGGTAACTATATGTATATATATATATATATATATATATATATATATATATATATATATATATACCGTGTGGGCAAAAAATCCGTAAAAATTTAAAAATTCATAAAATCCAGAGAAATGAACGAAAAAAAATGTTTGCAGAATCAGCCTTAGTATGTCACGGGATTTTTTTTAGCTAGAAAAAAATAATTCGAAAATCATCCGGTAGGTGGCGTTGATGTACGCAAATCAAAGAAACAATGCATAAATAATGAACAGAAAACTTTCACAACTTTATTACACCAGAATATGTTCCAAATGACCACCACCACAGGGAAGAAGACATTCCAGACGAGTGACAAATCCAGCAACGGCAGAGTGCAACATGTCCGGATGTATGGATGATACTTCTCTGCGGATCGCATCTTTAAGTTCCGACAGACTTGATGGACCGGATAGATACATGTGAGATTTCAAATATCCCCACAACCAGAAGTCTACAGGAGTTAAATCTGGAGACCGAGGAAGCCATGGGTACCTGCGGCGCCTACTAACGATTCTGTCTTCCCGAACGTCTGTATCAGGAATGCCTTAACCGGGTTAGCAGTGTGACTGGTTGCTCCATCCTGCATGGACGTGACATTCGAAATCTGACCTCGTTGAAATACACATGGCACGACAGTCTCCCGCAGAAGCATTAGATAATGCTGAGCATTTACCGTTTCCGTTATCCATCCATTTACTGGGCACTGCGTTTCAAAGAAGAAGGGTCCTATGATAAATGAACCTGTGAAACCACACCATGCTGTCACTTTTGGGGAATGCAATGGCTTCTGTGTGTACTCATGTGGATTAAAGGTCGCCCAAATGCGACAGCTATGGTTGTTAACGTCACCATGAAGCGAGAAATGAGCTTCATCTGTCCACAAGATGTTAAAACCCCAGGTGGGATCCTGTTCCATTTTAGAGAAGGCCCACTTCGCAAATACTTCCCTCTGTGGGGTATCTGCTGGAGAAAGTTCATGGCACGATTACAATTTGTATGAGTACAGCTGGAGGATTCGACGAAGAATATTACGGACAGATGATGGTGGTAAGCCCAATCGTCTGGCAGCTTCACGAGCACTGCTGGTCCCTGAAGCTGCTTCGGACGCAATCGCTTCCATTTCGACAGCAATGCAGGGTGCACGTGCTTCTTTCAAGCATGGTCGTCCGGCTCGTGCTCTATCCTCCAACTTTCCAGTTTCCTCAAAACGTTTAACAAGCTTTAAGAGACCTGCCGGTGTTAAAGGGCCTTTTCCACTCTTCACATTTTTCTGAACTCGGAATTTACTTAAGGCAATGGTCGCTGATTCCTCATTCATGTAAAATAACTTCACCAACAAAGCTTTATCCGGCGCACTGAGCATCCTTGTTCACATTCACTGTTTGTAATGGTGAAATGAATGTGGATTCATTGAGAGCAAAGGTTTTTATAACCATCTAATTTGCATATTTCCACCACAGACACTTGTAACAGCGCCACGTACCGGATGATTTTCGAATTATTTTTTTCTAGCTTAAAACAAATCCCGTGACATACTAATGCTGATCCTGCAAACAGTTTTTTTTCGTTCATTTCTCAGGATTTTATGAATTTTTAAAGTTTTTACGGATTTTTTGCCCACCCAGTATATACATACATATAAACATATGTAACAGCATTGTATTTTTATGGAACTTCCATAGATTCACATGATGTGATTACTAACTTTGAAATTAACAATGGTTCAGAATAATTACTTAATGACTTGTATTATGTTGAGGAAAAAGAAATCCATTATTTTTGCATGAAATTCAAGACTTTATTTAACATGTTTCGGATTGTCCAATTTGGGTGAAAAACACACCGTTTTGTTGTAGAAATTGTTGTTATTTTAAAGGTAGCTTCATAATGCCGCTCTCATAGAAATATTGGTCCTTATTGGCGTAAAACTCTAGTGAACGATTTTCACAATCTTCTCTTGATCTAAATTTCTTATCACTCAAGAAGTTTTGCAATGCAAGAAAAAGGTAGTAATCGCTTGGTGCCAGGTCCGGACTATATGGTGGATGCATTAAAACTTCCCAACCAAGTGTCCAGAGTTTCTGGCGAGTCACTACAGACGTGTGTGGCCTGGCGTTGTCCTGATGGAACACAACACCTTTTCTGTTGGCCAATTCTGGGCGTTTCTGGTCAATAGCTAGCTTAAAATGGTCCAGCTGTTGACAGTAGATATCTGAATTTAAAGTTTGGCCATATAGAAGAAACTCATAATAAATTATTCTTTTCCAGTCCCACCAAATACACAATAAAACCTTCTGGCTGTTAGTCCTGATTCGGTCACCGTTTGAGCTGCTTCACCGCGCTTTGACAAGATCGTTTTCGCACAATATTATCATATGTGACTCATTTCTCATCCCCAGTCACCATCTGTTTAAGAAATGGGCCGATTTCTTTCCGTTTGGCCAAGGCTTTGCAGATGGAAATTTGATCCATCATGTTTTTTTATGTTAATTGGTGTGGCACCCAAACATCGAGCTTCTTTTTTAATCCAATTTTCCGCAAATGGTTTAAAAGTGTTTTATAGTCGATCTTTAGTTCCTGGGGGATGCTACGACTACTAACATGCCGGTCAACTTCGATTATTTCTGTGATTTTAGCGACATTTTCAATGACGGGTCTGCCTGTGCGAGGTGCATCTTTAACATCAAAAATACCTGAACGGAATCGACGAAACCAAAATCGCACGTAATTAGCTGTTACAGTATAAGCACCATTCACAATTTCAGCCACCTGGCTTGCATTTTTGCGTATTTTCTGTCAGAAACATTCAATAAAGTAAGCATATAAGTACGCGTTCAGTATTATAAAATTAGAGAAAAAATACATAGACTTAATTTTCAAATTAAGATAAACAATGATAGGTTAATAAAAAAAATTAAAGGAATAACTTTCAGGTAAAAGCCTATAATTGATTTTCATTCACTACCAATCACCAATATTTTAGTATTTAGAGATCACGCATGTTGCCGTTATGTGAGCTTAAAATAAAATACGAGCTTGTATATTTATTAATCATAGCTGCCCTTTTCGAGTTACAAATATTTGAATGTTCATTTGAGTTTAAATGTATTACCATTCCATCTTAAGTAGTTAATATTCAAATTTAAAAAGAGAGGAAATAGTGTCAAAATAATTATGTAAAAATAGAGAAGCTAACAAGGGGACAAAAACAAATGTCATTTCTTTGGAAAGTTTTTTTTTTTAATTTTTTTAAGTCGTACAATATGTGATCTCCAATAAGCTTGAGCCAATTTTCAACGACAATTTCAAAAGTCTTTGTAATGCCGTTTTTGTTTCTTTATATTCGGAGATTTACAAAAGTTTGATCATTTTTGTTATAAAGTTGATGCCCTATTTTCAAACATTTTTTGTCAATTCCAAAATGATAAGATAATAGCTAACAAGAAATTTTATAAGCATTAATTTTTAACCGAAAATTAGTGAGTTACATACTTTGTGTGTTTATTACATCTCTCCAAATTCTGAGCTATTTCAGTATGAATTCCAATCACATCAGTATAAATTTCAAAATAAATACTGCACAATTGTTAGCAATCGATGGAAAAATCAATTGAAATACCAAACTGTTGATGTAGAGTACGCTTAATTAAAATTATAAGAGAAAAAAAATAAAATATCAAGTTCTATTTCGATGATAAAACATTTCAAATCGTATTGAATATTTGCAAATTTCAATTTTCTCCTTATATTAAACTAACCCTTTCGTGGACCTTGGGAAGATTACTTCCCATCTACATGATCTTACAAAATACACCTCGGAGAACCGCAAACCCATTATAATATATTGGCTTTGCTATTATAGCGATGGATAGACTAATTCCCATTTTAGACATGTGATACTGCAATAATCAAATGATTATGACATCTGTAAATCAGATGAAGAAAATGGTACTAAAGAGGAAGTTCTTTGCCCAAAAACTGTGGATGTATACAACGATGTCATAGGAGGGGTTGATCGCTTCGATCAAAGAAAAGAAAGATACCAAATTAGAAGAAATCTGTAATATGGTGTAATCGTACCTTTTATTTTTCATTGACCTTGGTATCATAAATAGTTTTATACTGTGACGAGTGAACAAAAGAAAAACAAGTTTAGGCCAGCTAACATTCCTTATAGGATTAGCTCCTTAGCTAACAGACGGATATTACTCGGGAAAAAAAAAGGAAAGGACGTCCCGCTAGTTTCCAAGCAAAGAAATATACAGTTCCGGATGATGTGCGCTTAGCCAGTGTGGGAAATCATATGCCAAAGATGGTTTCCAACAATAGACAATGTATTAAATTTAGCAGGAAGGAACATGAAAAAAAACGCTACATGAGTGCAGAATGTGATGTTACCTTGTGCAGAGTAACACCTTCTTGTCTTTTAATGGCTAATAATTAAATTTAATTTTCTTTATGACGGTGAATGGTTCTTTAAGAAGTTTTCTTCTCACCCCTAAAATTTAATTGTAAACATAAAAGTCGACAAAATAAAATATATTTTCTTAAATGCTGTTGTTTAATTGTTAATAAAACAAAACAAAAAAAAAACTGTGAGAAATTCAAAAGATAAATAATTGGCCTACGGAATCTTTAAAACAGTGTTCTACGAATATCGAAACAATATCAATAACGTCGTCGTAGAAATTTAAAAACGGTAATGCTTAGTTCTTTCTTGAATTATACACATAAAAAGACATACCAAAATATTTTTTATTGAAATTTTTTACCTTTGGTCAGTTTATCGAGTGTAAATAACGAAATATTCAGTCTGCTCAAAGAATTTCAAACAGAAAATTCAGTAGTCGTTTCACTTACATTTCGGCTTTGCAGGGACTTACATGCATTTATTTTTAACGCAAAGCTGGACGGAACTTAAGATCGTATCTAAACAAGTTTGCATTGGCTCCTTTTTCCCCTTATTCTTTGTCAAGTGCTCTAACCTTTCCAAATCGCATTTAAGATTACCTCTGCGACCAATAGAGGAGTACCGAATGAGAAAGTTCACAAAAAGTGGCAGTTCAAAGAAACAGATTCTACAAGAAACTGGCATTTCTTTTCGCGACCATGGAAGTTCATTTCACGGTAGAAAGAATTTGTTACATTCCAACCAAATAGAAAGTAGAGTGCAACCAAGCCGAAAAAATAAGATGTCCGCATAACTTTTTTTGGTCCGAGAACATTTCCGGACCTCTAACTTTGCTTTACATTCAGCCGAGAAAAGATTGATTTGGGGAAAAACCCTCAACCACACATAGTAATAAAAAAAAAAAGTTGAATATTTTTTAATTATATCCACAGAAAATACCATGAAGCATTTTCGATATTTTTATCGTGACTCTTTTAGAAAGATTAAAAGCTAAAATTAAAAGTACTTCATTTTTAGAGTAACATGAATGATTTAGAGAAACTAAGAAATAGATTTAATATCAAATGTCGAATGTAAACTCGGGCTGATTCTTTGAAAATTATATCGTAACTGATAATAACTGTACAAAGTAAAATGCATTTGATCTTAAATAGTAAATGAAAATCGTAATAAGAACACATATATATATATATATATGTATATAGATCATGCTATAGTTATAAGTTGCTATATTTGTATCAACATAGGTAGTCGTGCTGTATTTTGAGGTTCCAACCCAAGACCTAAAAGCCGTAATTGTTTACTGAAACAAACCTTATTTATTCACATGTATTTTCTCTACACGACACATTTTATAAATAATTTCTTTGTTTTAATTATATCAGGAAATTTACAAGTAAGTTCTGAATGAATTTCAACATTTAGAAGGTGTTTAAGCGAAGATACATAAATGATACCGCTTTCATCATATCAAATATTAATCACAGTTGGGAAATCTTTTCCAATTGTACCAAGTGTCTCAGGCAAAGACATTATAAACACAAGCATTTTTTGAATATGGCGACATTAAATATCAGTCTTTTGAAACGCTTTAACCATTGATTTCTGTGTCTCTTTAATAGTAACTGGTACTTTTTTTCGGAAATTGAGCTACCATTTACCCCATGTTTTTAATTACTTGGTTCAACAAAAGCATACTTGAAACTAAATGTGTCATCTGTTTTTAAGGAATCTTTGATGATTCCATAAACAACTTGTAGATTCTCTTCTAAGTCAAATCAGAAAATTTGAAATTGTAAATTTATCGGCTGAAACTTACTAACTATACCGAAACTGGTTCTTCACAACTCTATGTATATTGGTAACAACTAGAATTAAAAAAAATTGTCTACACTTGAGAGAAGCATATTTTTTCTTGAATATCATTATCCTGTTTAAGAATGCATAACAAATATGTGTCATAAAATGGTTTAGATTTGGGGATTTTCTTTTCTGAAGTTGACAAATTAATTCATGATATCTGAAACGATTCCGTTGCAGTCGTAGAAGTAGATTCCAATTTCAGAATTACATTATTAAATATTTAAAAACAAAATGTCGAATTTATATGACTAAAGTTTTATAAAAGCCTCACCAGTCATAAAATTTTAAAATCCATGGACATTTTTGCAATTCCAGACATCACTAAAAATCAGGACTATTCGGGTTAATTCCCGACATAGGTAAGCCTAAGCATGAGGTATACACATTAATGAAGCAATTGCCCCTTTTTTAGAAAATGCCATACGGTTGTATTCATTACGCATTTAAAGAAAGCTTTTATCAAGACAATTGAAATATTTAACGGTGACGAACGGATAAATACTAATTTATTTGAACATAAATAATGCAGTAAAAATGAGTTAAAAAAAATGACTTTTTTTATTAAAAGTTTTTGATCTAGGTAAGAAAGCTTGCTAATTAAAAATAAAACTAATTTAGAACTAACTATTGAAAAAATAAAAATAAAATTAAAATGTTAGTTTAATCGAAAAACCACCAAAAAATGTTCAAAAAAATTTTAGAATGTATTGCTGCATTTTCGCAAAGCGAGTCTTAAAATGGCTAACTCTCTAATGTTTAGTAAATAAATTATAAATACAAAATGGAGATTATAAAACCATAAATGCTATCGTACGGGATAACTACTTTTGAAATAAATATCAATTTACGAATTTTTAAAAATTCAAGAACTAAACGGGGAATGATATACTTAAAGTTTCAAATTTATTTTTACCCACTTCTGAAATTTCTTATTGCAAACACGTAAAAGTGAGGCAAACTGAGTTTTTTCGAAAATGTAATGACCATTAAAAAAAAAAAAAGGTTTGTGAAATAAAATCTGTGAAGTTTTATATTAAAGCGTTCATATTTATTGTTAAAGTAACTTAATATTAACAGACATTAATTTAAATTTCAATGTTTCCGTGAAATATAATTACGAATTATATACTTAAAGACACTACGCAAATATTTACTAACCTGCAATCAAGAGTTGTAATAAGTCATAATTGCATACCCCTGTGTCTCTGTTGCTTAAGCTATCACGTCATGATAACTTCTCGGACGAATTTACACACTCATGTTTTTGATAATTCACTATTTCCTTGGCGAAACTCATAAATGATCATTCGAAGTGCAAATTATTCAATTTCCTAAAGTTTTATCCGCTTTCGGTTGTATCGATCGAACCATAATGATAATAATTCTATCTTTCGAATGTCTGAACAATTAACTCGCGAACTAATAGGCACCGGGCAGAAGTTCTTCAGAATTTATTACCCAAATAAAGACTAAATTCACGTTGAAATTACGTCCCTCGAATTGAAAGCTTCAGCATACTTTTCACGCATACATAAATTAACCAAAATGCGAAGTAGTAAAACGCGTCAACAGATTCAATTTACTCCACAGACGTGGTTTGCAAAGGTTAGATGGTGAACACATTACCGAAGTTATTAACAGTAAGTTATACTCAAAGGCATTTATTAAGAATCTTACTGAAAAATGCATTTGCAAACAGATATGGGTTAGTGAAGAAGCAGAGAGGATACGGAATATATTGATTGAAGTCATTAATTATGGATTATGTATAAATTTCTGGATTTTCGTTTGTAAAAGCTGTTTAGTAAATTAAAAAAGATTTAACATTTGATTAGAGATTAAAGATTTTAACAATATCTGTTTTCGGAAATTTATTTCTTGTAATTAGACAACATTTGTGAAAAATCGGACTTTATTTTTATCCTAATATTACAATTGTGCATCAAACGTTTTATTCTTTACTGAAATCTTTATTGAAAATTTAATTGAACGCAGTATGATTAAATTGACAAAAGTCAATCACTAAATCAAATATTTTTGGCCTAAATTATGTTTTAAATAATTTTCTACAATATCATGATATTTCAAAGTTCTAAGTTTGAAAAAAACCTCTAGAGTTATGATAAATTTTATTTTCTTATTTATTCACATCCCAATGGCAAAGGAAAAACTTAAAATTATTTACCTGACAAAGAAAAATCACTAGTTTTTCTTTATTTTAAACACTAAGGCATTTTTCTATACTGTGCCAAATGTTTTAAGTTTTTCTAACTGGTGTTATTCGGACATTAACAGAAGTTGGTAGCCGATTTTGAATCAAACAATACTTTTTACAAAAATATTTTAATTTAGAATTTATATATTTTTAAATGAATTTTTAGTATAAGCATTCGCAATATATATATATATATATATATATATATATATATATATATATATATATATATATATATATATATATATATATATATATATATATTCTTTTTTATACTTTCGTTAAGTGCTACATTTCAGCCATTCACATGCTTTGAATCTGTATTAGGGTCCAAAATCTGGCAATAACTTTTTATTGCACTCAGATTTAGCGCGGGCTCTGCATTTTCAAGTGCAATTTTTATGTAAGTTACCTCTATTTTGTATGGATTTAGATACGTCTATCCATTACTTTTAATAGGTTTTTGCTCAGTATTATTTACATAAAGGGGGAAGGTTGGCTGTCCAAAAAAGATGTTCAACCCCACTTTTATGTAAAAAATTTTTTTTATATATTAGCTGTCCTAAATCAGCAATGTTTATAATACTGCAGCATTCATTTTATATTTTTAATCTAGTGTCCTTCATTCATTAAACATGGTTCTACGTACAAGTACATAAAATTTCCTGTGTAAGCATAAATTATTCTAATAGTAGTAGCATTATCACTTTATAAATTTTTAAATATGTCTTTTAAAATCTAAATTGTTAGCTTTTGGGGTATTTGAGCACAAAAAGCTGTTTTACATCATTCATATGCATATGAAACAATCAAAGAATTTGTGAAAACGATTAAATCCAAATTTGTATCATAACAGGATCATGTTCCCATAAGAAAAACTAAATACAGCCAAATGAATTATTCTATATTATCAACTTGTTTGCTAATTTGCTTTTCAACTTGCCTTCAAGAACTTTCTAATGAAACTAAAAATTCTGTAAGTCATCATTATATTAAACTAAAATAAAGATGAAAATATTTTTGTACACAGATTTATTTAAAAACACGATTACGACCAATACAATATATTTTAAATCTAGGAACTTCTTATAAGCTGTCAAAAATAAAGAAACTCAAAACATTAAACTTACAGAAATAATACTTTAAAAGTATTATTAATTACTGATTATTGAGCATTTAAAAGTAAGAAAAGTTCTTGAAAGGAATTGATATATCTTTTTTTTTTTCCTATTTAAAGCTGTTATAAAATTTCCGTGCACCACTAAGTATCATACGGGTCTTAAATAAGTAAGTATTAAGCAAATATTACAAAGGAAAGAAGGAAAAAATTATTTTTGAGGTTAATAAAGATTATAAATATTTACAACAAATTCACAGAAATTTTTAAACGCAATTCTGGTAGAAATTTGTTATTTATATCTTTAAAGAACTTCTGAGATTGAAAAAAAAGGTTATACTATTTTATGAAAACAAGTTTCTATTTTTTTCCAAATTAGGAACTTCAATGTCTTTGTCTTTTTTTATATAATATAATTTAAAATCCAGACAAGTCATTCCTTTCTTTGTAAAGATGAAAAATCAAAGTAATATTCTTCATAATATTGAAAATCTGGAACATAATTTTATTTTTATCAAGATTTGAAAATTAAAAGTCTGTAAAGGACAGTTATTATAAATCAAAATTGAAAAATAAATGGCAATAATTCAAGACTTTATTAAGATACTATCTTATTACAGCTTCTAATGTTATACAAATTTATTGAGTTATAACTGGTATAAAAACTTTTACTAATTATAGGAACAAAAGTAAGGACACCTTATGTGTAGGAATTAGCTGAATGACACAGACAACTAATTAAAGTTTATCTCATTTTAAATTAAACCATATTTTTATGATTATATGCAAATAAATAATAACACAGACCTACTCAACCCCTCCATTTAAATTCTTGAATCTTGAAATTTTCAGATGTAAATCTTCCCATTCCTGTTACAAGTTTTTGTTTAATTTGAATGTATTTTAATGCTCGTTTTCCTCTGTTCATTCACCCAGCTTTGAAACGAGAATACAAAGTAATTTTCAATTTCCCTTCTCTGTAAGTGCTTTTCAGATATATTTAGATTTATATAAATTCCCAGTAAAATAAAAGATTTTCCTTTTCCTTAACAGCCTGAATACACTGTTTTGAAAGTTTTATTCTATCTACTAACGTATATTATTTGGTAATATGTTCAATAATTTGCAATGTTGCTAAAATTTAATAAAAACCTGATGTAAAACCATAAAGTTTTTTTCAAAAATAGTTTCAGATAATATGTCCATGCGATGGTCTTTAAGTTTTATGTGTATTACTAAAACAATTTAATATAAGAAAAATATGAAATGGTGTATTTTTAAAGGTTATCTTAAGATCAATATAAATATATATCACTCTTGTATTAAAAAATAAAATTTTACTTTAAAAATATATTGCATGGAATTGCATATCTAGTGCTGATACAATAGGTAAAAAAAGTTGTATTGCATTGAATTAAATTGAGGTTAGAACATGGGTGCAGTTGTTTAACGTAATAAGATAAATTATAGTAATCCGTATTTGGAACCTAATCTACACATATTATGATCCATGCAATACTTTATTAATTTTATAGCGTCTTTCAATATTCTATCCTTTCATTATTTTTAATGTCAAAACTTATAAATTAAATTTGTTACTACAAAATGTTTATAACCAGAATGAACGCAGTTTCTTTTATTTTATCTCTATATGCAATGTGTACGTAAAATCTAAGACAAAATATTTTCATTTCAATAATTACAGTTTACTTGACTTGGTATGTATATTAGTCTCTTTAGAGAAATATCGAAATGTGAGTCTCTTTGAAATACTCTCTAAGAATTCAGAATTCAATTACATTTTCGAGTTTCCGGAATACAATTAAACTACAACAAATTATAAATATAATTACTCATATTACATAATTTTTAATTTTCTGATAATATCTTACAAAATGAAAGTGTGAAATTTGTAGAATAGCTTTAAACATAAGTAACTTCTAGTACTCAAATAAATTACAATTTTATAGTAAAGATAGTATAATTCATCTATTCTTATCATGCACTATAGAATATTCATTTTACGACCAAGTTAATTTAAACACTAAGGAGTAAGAAAAGTCCACATATTGTTTTAAATGCATTCCTTTGAAAACAAATTCAAAAGCTGTACACAGATTTGATATGTTTAAAAATAATAAGAGAATGCGGCACATCTAAAATGAAACACTATCAAAAATTATACTCAAAAAATCAACAAATATACTCTTAGGATTATATATAGGCTTGTAAAAAATTTAATACAAATTATGTGAGATGTGTTATAGATGTGCAAGTAAAATTTATATATTATGAAATTTATAGAATTGTAGTGTGTTCTATCTAAAATTTAAATTTTTAAAAGTCCAACATTATGCATAATGGAAACAGATTTCTTAAAAAGTTTATAGTATTAAATATATTACCAGATATTAACATATTTGAACTAATTTGCGGTTTTAAATGTAAGTTAAGAGTAATACTTTGGTACTTCTTTTGTTTCGCCAGTTTTAAATCCTTATTTTATTTCAGGTGTATCTTTTCATTCTTAAATTGATTTATCAGTCTGAGAGAGAAAGGCTTATTATCTGAATTTTCTGCTTTATGGCTTATGATGATAATGATATATTTATTGTTCTTTTTAATTATTACGAGCTTTGAAGAATTTATTAAAACATTACATCCACATAGATTGAAATATCTGTTATTATGTAATATTTTCAAAAAGGAAGTTACAATTCAAATATTTCAGAGATTATAATATAAATTAAAATATTGCACACTTTACTGCATTAATCAAAGAGTTTTGCTTTATTTTTCATGTAAATTAAAATAATTATTTGAATCACAAACGCAATTCTTAAATTCATGACTTCATAATTATGTTTATATTATTTGACGAATTATATCCTATGCATTAGATGTCTAAAAAACAAATATCTTTAACTTTAAAAGTTTTGAATAACTATTTGACAAAATGTAGTAATTAATTACTATGATAGAACAAAAAACATGAATTGGTGTAGTGCGTAAAACAGTGAAGGTCTTCAAAGAATTCAGGAAAATGCTTTTATAGGTGTATAAAAACATTCATACTGCATTGGCTGTAGTGTTGTATTTTCAAAAAAAAATAAACGTGAAAAATCTATATCAGTACCTTCTGAGGCGTTTTATTTATAAAAAAAGCATAAAATATTTATTTATCGTTTATTTGTTCATTCATAAGGTCATTGTTGATGTTCATGAAAAAAACTATTAGAACCAAATTATTGTTAAACAAATTTGTATCTTTAAAATATCTTGGTAAAAACTTCGAAATCTCAGATTTAATGAATGCTTGTTTGTATGTGCTTGAAAGTAATTAAAAATTGCGTTATGCTTGTGATGTATGTAATTATGCAAACAATTTTTTATCTTAATAATTAAAGAATTATCATATATGATTAATTTCATTCTTCATATTGAATTACATTTGAGGTTTATCGAAAACAAATACCGTAAAATCCGACGTGTAACACGCACCAATACTTTCAAGCTGTATATTTGAACTTTTAGGTATATTCGTCGTATTACGCGCATCTTCTATTTTGCAAAGAAACCTAAAATGTAATTATGCAATGATCTTATGTTTTGAAGGCATTTACTCGCGGTATTATCCCAGGCTTTTGAAAAAATAGTATATTTCTAGGCCCACAATTTTTTTAGTTCGTAAGCTATGTAATTTCTTTTAAATAAACAGCATTTCAATATATGTAGAAGTCTAATTTTTGTATAGGGTCATCTCTTCTTTTATTTTTAAATTTGTCATTTTTATACCCAGGGAATAACGTGCACCCGTAAATATAAATCTTATTTTTAGTGTTAAGACAGCGCGCGTTATATATAAGTGGGATTTTACGATAATTTCAATATTGAATTAGTTTATGAAGAAACAATTAAAAATAAAAACATGTATTATGTGCAATATTCAAAAGTTTCATCTTTATAATCCTAAGTACTCGAAGTTGTGTAATGTAAATATTTTGTTTATTTCACTCGGAATTTTAAATTATTTCCAAAATACTCCTCTACTCGCTTTTAAAAGATTTAAAATTCCTATTTTCAATATGAAAAATGTATAAAAATAACAAGCCTCATTGAAACTGCCTTTAGCTACGAATCTTCTGCATTTAACATTTTATGATAGAGCTGTTTACTAAACATTAATGCTTCATCATGGTAAAAAGTATATCCACGGTTTTTCAAATAAAATTATTTTGCTTTATAATGCATTGCAACAAAGCCAATTTAAGAAGGAATACTTTTTCTCTAAATATGTCATTTCATCAAAGATGAAAGTAAATACTGTAAATATTAAAAGTAAAATCTAACATTCCGATAACTATATGCTATTCACAAAATTCTTGAGAAATGCAATTTAAGAAATTCTGTCTTTTATTTGATTGTACTTTCCTGAGCTTATACCATTTTTATTCTGATTTTTAGGCGAACGCTTTTAAGAAATCTTTCGAGAAAGAATTTAGCGTAACTAGATTTAGTATATGTCTCATTCAGAATATTTAAAATAGCAGACCTGTCAGCACAGCTGGTTTTGACGATCGCTCCGTGGTTTAAGCAAGCTTTACTCTTTCGAAGAAAGTTTTGTTATTAAATAAATTCTCGTAGTTACTAGGGATTTTAACTTAAATATTTGGCTTTCTTTATTTTTTTCTCGTATTCTTTGTTATTTTCTAACTTAAGTTTGTTGGCTTGGTTCTTACACAGAGTTCTAATTTGTTCCAAATTTTCTAGATCATTTTTTTAATGAAATGAACCAATTAAATATAGTTATTAGTAAAAATGTTTCTTTCTAAAAAATAATTGTGTCTGTAAGGATTTGTTCTACTACTTAGTAGTTGTTACTTACGCTACTTGATCGACAATAACATCAGTTCAAGACCAAAGAACTCTTCGTGGCAAATGATTACATTTACGCCTATCGTTATTCGTAGCTTCCACACCAATTTTGAGGTAGAAACCCCTGGGGTGGTCAGGGGATTCTAACCTTTCTGCCCCTTCCACCAACCTCAGAAGAGGACTTGCGGAATGGCGGCTATTTAGAAAAACTCCATTTCAGGAAATCTCTAGACATTTACAAACATCCATATCTTATTTGGGACTCGAATCTAAGCCCAGCGTCACTAACCACTATACCGAATAGGCAGAAACGTATTATTTAGAGTCAGAGTGTAATGCATTCTTTGTGGCTACTATAAGCATTGTAATGTAGCTTTTTGGGGCTGCTGAAGGCAAGTGGTCATGGTCGTGAACTCGTGGCTACGTTATTTCGATTTTGTTATGGGTTCCAGCTCTATTATCACTAAGAATGCAATATACAAAGGAGGATGCATTTTAAACCTCCGGAGGCTGAAAGTTCTCAAATTGGTGCAGTGTGGAGGTTTGAAATGTAGGATATGAACTCAGGTATTGATCTCGTCAGTTAAGGAAGGCTCGGAATCACACACACACAAAGCTCAGCACTAATAGTTCTTGTGATGGTTTTAAGTGCGTTGTTAATAAATGATTAGTCATTAGTTATTTTTAATTGGTTTTTTACATATTTTTAGTAATTTCTGCAGTATAAGTTTTAATTAACGTATGAAAATCAAATAACTGCTATTAAAAACTCAGTTTCTTAAATTTGGAAAAAAATTAAAGATATTAAGCTTTGAGTATATAATTAGTTTTTATTTACTACTGGTAACATGCAGTGCAGTTTTTGACAAACTTTTAAATTAATAAATGCTCTCTAAAAGTAAAAAGCTTTTATAAATAGTTAAATGCATACAAAATGTAACCGGTAAAATAAAATTTATTTACCGTAAGTGTTTTTTGCTGCGCTAATTTATTATTTTAGTGTAGTGTATATCAAAAAAAGTGTTTTAAAATTAGTTCTCTTTATGTGCCAAAATGTGAACACTCTACTTACTCATTTGTGATCCCCGAATATATATATATATATATATATATATATATATATATATATATATATATATATATATATATATATGTACATATTACCTTTCCAATGTGTATTACTTTCGTAGATAACGCTACTAAGAATTTTTCACGTAGTGAATAATCAAAAGGAAGCTAAAAATTGAGCTTTATGTTATACTGAAATTAACTTTTCCAAACGCAATACTGAATTTGAAATTGTTAGAAAAAACATAGGATTTCTGCCGTTCCTGATGAAAATTTATAAAGGAAATGAATGAAAATAACATTTTAAATGGAAATCAATGAAAAATCATAAGAATCTAAACAATGAGTATATTTTGCATCAATTTATTATTGTCAGATTCAACAATAAAAAGATAAAATTTTAAAGGTTTTACTTTTTAAAATTTTATCTAAGCAAATTAATTATTTAAGCAAAAGAAGAGTAACAATTAAATAACCACTTTAGAAAACATTGGAAATGGGTTGTTATATATAAAAGTAATTACTTTAAATAATGTATTGTATGTAGATAATATAACATAGATAATAATAATAGATAATATATATTAGATAATATAATTTACGCTGTAGAGAGTTAGAAGATATAATTATATTCAAATATAGAATTTGTATGTAGCTATAGTTATATATTATACACATTTTTCATTAATCAAACACACTTGAAAAAAATAATTTTGAATTGGAAATAATATATGTCATAAAATTATTACGAACTTAAATGTTTTTATTACAGTTTTTAAAAAAAAATTACAAAACATTAGAAGCAAACGTGAAAATTTTACAATAATTACTCAAAAGTTGCCTTTCTTTAAAATTAACGCTTATGAGAAATTTTAAAAGCTCTTCTGAAAAATCTTTTGATGAATTAGTTATTCAATATGAAAGAACAATTCTTCAAAGCATGTGTAAATATGAGCTTGTTTGGTGTAATAATGCTTTTATTTTATTTAATTTTTACAGCAACATAAATAAAAGTAAAACCATGAACACTAACTACAACTTCTTTTGTGTAAAATTCATTCATTTTATTCATAAATCAAAGAGCTGTCATTATTTTTAAACTGTCTTAGATTAAAGACGTTAAATGGGAAAAATTTCAGACGTGTTTGTATCGAGCAATTTTTATTTTTCTTTAAAACTCAATTGTTTTTAAAAGATCCGTTTTTAAAAGAAAAAAAAGATTATTTAAGAAAAGCGTGGAATAACACATTAATCAAGATAACAGTTTCATTCTGGAAACGTATTTACTTCGTGTATTGCATATAATATTAGTTTATAATTTGTCTTCAAAGCTTTTACGCATTTTGAATCTGTTAAAATAATTATCAAATAAAATATTTGTCAAAAGTATTGCAAGTTTGAATAATAGTTTAAATTATTACTTATGAAGATATTCTTAGAACCTTGTTTTGCTATGTAATGTGTAAATATTGCTCTTCAAAATGCCACCTCACAAAGGGAATAATATGATTTCATTATTGTTATATTATTGTTATATATATATGTTATATATATATATATATATATATGTATATATACATATATATATATACATATATATACATATATATATATATATATATATATATATATATATATATATATATATATTTAAATGTATATAATTCAAATCAATCACAATTTACGAAATCAGAAAAAAATGAAATTACATGAGTCTTATAATACTAAATCTCATTTCTCTCTCTCAAAATATTAATGACGAATATAAAAAATAAAATTCCAATGTTTTTTTTCAAAGAAAATTAAAAATTTATAAGATAAAAATATAAATTATCCAAGTGCAACCTCAGATTTAGGACCGATAAGTTGGGTTAAACCAGATTGACAGCGCCAACCATCCCCCCATTGCAACTTGGTAAATTAATCTGGAAATATCCAATTCTGAGAAATTTAAAATTCAAAAAGTTAATGCCTAAAACTATAATCTATTCTCCATCGCATTCTGAAAGATAATATAACATAAAAATATTAAAACTTTAAATCAATTAAGTGCATAATGTAACTGTACCATCAAACACCAAAAATGATGCACTCATCTTTAAAATAGATGTATAGAGAAAGAAAAATATCTAAAATCCGAGTGTTTAAGTTAGGAACCCGATATATTTACAAATGAATTATCTCAAAACATTAGCACACACATATCGTAAATCATCAAAAACTCACCCACGAGCATCCTATTAATACTTCAAATTAAATAATGGTATTCACAATTTCTGAACATTTTTTAATATTTCCTGCAGCAATCATCACTCCTATGTTGCCTTAAGAAGAGAATGTTTTGAAAATATATCATTTTTTCTTCATTTTTTTCCAAATAATTGCATTCAAAACATTTTTATTCTAATAATATTCTCAAGACAATTTTATATGTTTATTTCAGTTTTATATGTTTTTTGGACACAAAAGACCAAAATTTTAAAAAAATTAGTTTTATTATTCATTTACACGCTATGTAAAATCATGGTTTTTGAACGTTGCCAGGTACCTTAAAGAAATAATTTTTTTTTATATTAAGAAATGAGTATAAAACTGAATTAATGTATACATAAACATATGTCTTTAATATTATTTATTTGATATATTTTCTAGAGGAAATAAATTCAATTTTGAAAAGTTAAAAAAAATAGTTCAGAAATACAAAAAGAAATAATAATATGGATATTCTAATTAAAGTTAAGATAGTAAAATGCTAAAAATTGCATGCTGTTGTAAATCACTGTTCATTATCATCGAACCATTCTGTAGAACAGTAAAATAAAAAAGGTCTGAACACATTAAACTTCTATTTGTGAATTTCATTTATCAAAACTTAAAAAATAAATATATATTTTAAAGTTTTCTTCATAAGTATAGCTGTATTTATACATAACTGTATATATTTAAATCTAACTGCGTATGTATTACTAACATATTAAATATTCTTAGTTATATCAACTTTCTTTTCATGGGAAATAAAAAAGAAACATAACTTTTCATCATCTGAATATTTTTATAATGTTTTTTAAACAAAAAATAATAATTTAATAAAGTTTTAACAAAAACTTTTCTCCCCATTCATAAATTATAATTATCTTTCTGCTTTCAACTGATTTAGAAAATACTTGCGAAAATAATGTAACACTAATATCTCATCTCACAAAAGAACGAATTCGAATTTGGAATGAATTCGTTACTGTAAATTAAGAACTCCAAATTTCGGTCCAAATTCTTGTACTCCAGTAGTAATATTCTAATATTTCTCTTACTTTTATCAAATTAGAAAGAGGAAGAAATAATGTTTTGCATTTAACTTATAAAGGCATTCTGTTCTCCACTCCTAACTCTTTTATAAGTGAGCAAAGGCGTTTAAAACATATTAAACGAATTCATTCTCTGCTTGAAATCACACAGCACGCTTATTTGCATCGTAATGAAATAAAGACAAAAATATCGAGTCAAAAGAATTGTATAAAAAAGACCTGCATTCCCTCATGCAGATTTCTTAATTGTATTTTTCTACTTAGGCTGACGCAGTGCGCCAAAGCAACTTCTCTACTGATTAAAAGACGGGGTAAAAAATCCCTTCTTACATATGCAATCTTACAGTTTACTTTTGATTATATCTTTATGCTGTTTTTAAAACTACTTTTTATGTCTTGTTACAGAAGGAAAATGTTTCATAAATTTCACCCTACAGAGCACTCAAAGTAATTTTTTTTAGGAAAATTAAAGGCACTCTGGAAAATTTTCTTATGTTTAAAATAACAAGATGTCTCAACTGCATGACTTCAATTTATACAAATGCATTTGGAGAATACATTTTTAAAGCAAATCTTTTTAATCCAATCTGAGACGCCTCCAAGAAAATCATTTTAGAATTTCTTTTGAAAAGCTGAGATTGTTTGATACTTACTCGGGAACAAAATGAAATCTTGCTTTTGGTTTTAAATTATATAAGATGTTTTCCCCATAGTGCTTCAAAAGCTTTTAAGACTACACCTTGAATAGTCGATGTAATTAATCAATTAAAAGAGAAATACTCTATGAAATTTAAAATATAATCACAAACATATTTTCCACTTCATATAATATTGTTAAAGTGCCGTGTTTATTTAAGTGAAAAGCAGATTAATTGAAGTTCTCCGAGCCATTTTACTGGTTAAACTAATGCAAAGTTGCAGAATTCAACGGAATTACCTTTCATACTAATGAAGATGGTTTTCTGAACTCTGCACGCTAGAATTTACTTTAAAACTATAACATTATTCAAATTGTTATGGGCTTTTAAATTCACTCTTTGATGCTGTGTCCCGGAATTTCCGGAGATATTCTCTGAATGTATAAAGCCATTATTTAGTCGGTGCACGCATGACTGATCATTGAAAACGTAAATTATGTGCAACAGTATTTGAGCTCTGCATTTACAATAGTGGACGATAAGCAGTGTAAAGACCTAAAAATGCATGAAGAATGAATATATATTACTACTTAACGGTAGATTAATGCATCAAAATCTCACCAGATTTAAATAAAGGGAATCCATTGCGTATCGAATTAATCTAATTCTTGCAGAAATGAATCAGAAAAATCAAATTATATATTTCATAAACTAAAAGCCACTTTCAGAGAATTTTCTGTTATTGTACTAGACGCATTACATTAAAAGTATATTAATAAAACTCTATGGAGATGGATATATATTCCGACCCCGATATAGCAAAACCCTATTTGACGAATTTCATGATATAACGAGTCTTTATCTTTCCTGATTGAAATTAAAGAATGGATGACCCTATTGAGCGAATAATAAACACCGAATTAACGAATTATTCCAGCAACTGGAAAACTTTTTTTACCAGTTTGTATTAGAAAATTTGAATTTTTTTTCAAATGACATTTCTTTTTGCCCGGAACAGAAACAAAATTTTTGTATTAAGCAGCAAATTTCGAAGGGGAAAAGTGAAGACCATTATTAAACTTTACAGGTGTAGACGAGTCATGAGGGTAACCTATCATGTGAATGTTGAGCATGACAGATTTTAATGATTATGATACATCGCATGACGGAACGGCCTATCTGTGCAACCGAAGTTGAGGTAATTCTTTGATTGTTGGAGCCAATGAATAATAATTCTAATACAAAAATTGATAATAAAACTTTTATAAAACTGTTACCTTTTCTTGTGTTTTACATGGTTTTGAAACTGAAAACATACAGGACACTTACGCAGCAGGATGTAAATGATAATTCATTTTCTTCCCTGAATGAAGTCGAAAAGAAACTATTTTGAGTAAGGAAATAAAAATATCTTCAAACATCTCTCTGTGTGTGTTACTCAGTTTTTAAAGTTTCCAATTAACTGGTACTTGATAATTCAGCATCAGTATTTTTAGCTGTTGAATAAAAAGTGTGTAATTTCTAACTATGGATATATTTTGTGTAGTTGCTTATAGAATTTCCAAAATGTTGATGCAAAAAAATTGTATTTTGCTTGGACCCGATATAAAGAATGAAATTTTCGATCCCAATAAATTCATTAATTCTTGGTCCAACTGTATATGTATATAAGATGGCTTACAACACCGTATTGAATGTCTCAAAATATTCAAGAAACTTAAATTTATTTAATATTTCTTTAAAATTAAAAGGAATTTTATTTATTGGTCACTTATTATATAACTAATATACGATTCTAAAATATACATATGAGTATGGGTGATGAAAATTATGACATTATGGATATACTTCAATTAATTATAGTTAAAATTTTATATAAAAATTTCCGATTGAAGCATTTGTGCCTACTTCATTACCATTCGTATTTCTGAGACTTAACAAAAGACATAAATAATTTCAAAACAAGTTTATATTTAAAATTTTATGGGGTGCTTTGCTTAAATATTAAGTATTTATTCTTTAAATGTCGACAAGAAAATGTTCAAAGAAATTATCAAAATAACAGTATGAAAAAAATTGTGTTTAAATGATTTGGAAAAGGATACGCAATTTTGAAACCATCAAAGTCTATTTTTCTTGGTACTATTATGCAATTTTTATCCATAATGTAAGGTTCCGTAAGGATTTTAGTAAGATTAAGTAATCGCAAATCTTCCTCTTTTGCATCATTGTGTTTCATACTTAGTTTTAGTCTCTATATAGAAAGAAAGAAAATAGTACAAAAAAACTGTGTACTCCATATACTAAATAAGTTCAATAGTATAGTATAAGTTCAATAGTAAATGATAAAAATGTGCAATACTTACACTCTGCTGCTCACAGTATAATGTAATAATCATTTCATGTTCCCCTTCACTTATCACCGTTTGTGTATAACGTACCCACCCACTTCACTTGCTCTGCCATGATATTGTGTGATGGTATTTTGTTTTTAAGTTTTTGATTTCTGAAAGTCCTAGTATTTTTAGGTCATATTCAAAACCCTTCTTATAGCCCTAATCCATCGATTCAAAATGAAAGCATATTTACCTTTTTCGCCTCCACAACTCTCCTTTAAAATGTGAATTTCAATAAAACCCCATTGTTACTGGATCTCTACTCAGCAAAAGAAACCATGTTTGCGAAATTTCCAGTTGATGTAATAATTCTCAAAAAAGTAATCTTTGCCTATTAGGCCCTTTCCCTCGCAACACCTCTTTGCAACTGATTTCCGCAAAAGCTGTTCTAAGTAGATTTCTACTAAACAAAAGAAACATGCCTGTCATATTTCGTTTGTAAGTTCAGGGGATCTCATGGCGAGTTTAAAGACCCTTTTTCTGCCATAGAGACAGATTTATTTAAATTTATTGTAGTGTATTCATAAAGAAATTTTATTTTTCATAAGTTTCGAAATCGGATTAAACATGTTTCTTAAAAAATCTTTTTTTTTATCTTCTTTATTCAACGATCAGAAACTACAAAGCACGTAAATTACAGGTGTTTACTTTATAAGTTAGCCATTTTCTAATAATTCTCATCTCCTTTATTCAGCTATTTAATTAAAATTAAAATTTAATTTTAAGATTCCATTTAAAAATACTTTTTTCAATTACGATGTTCCGTTTCTTATACAGATTACCATTACTGAAAATTATTTTTCAAAGAAAACTGTTAAAATAGGTAAGATATTTTTCAGAAGCTGTAAATTATCTGAAAGCGCTTTAACGATAATTTGATTGATAAATAAATAAAGATTATTTGTATATATGTTTAAGGATTTATATATATAAATGTAAAACTCTATTTAAAATATTTAAAAAAATGTTCTAATTGCTTGTTTAATAATCATTTCTTTATCGATAAATTAATAGATTTAGAGTTCAAAATTAATACATTCCTATATCATAGAAAGGGGAGGGGGAACCTAAAAATTCAATATTGTATAATTATTTAATTGGTGATTTTATTGTCACTGATCTTTAATGTTGATTATTTCAATTCTGAAATTGATAACGTTTTATAATGTTGATATCATAAAAATATTTATTGGGTAATCAATTGTGAATAGTAGTCAAGGAAACAAATATTGCAAGTTGTTTTTTGTTTGCTTTTTAAAAATATAGAACAACTTTTCTAGGGTTTTTGTTAATGATACTATTACTTCTTTATTATTGGAACTAATTACCAATCAGTGTCAATATTTACTTCGTTTATTAAGAAACTCTTCAGTAGGAAAAAAACACCAAAGTTTCAGGAGAAACATTTAAATTAAAAAAATAAAATACTTTATGATTTAAGTGGTAGTAAGAAATATTTTCATTTACATGAAAATATTACTAATTAGTGCATTTTAGATGATTTTTCTAAAATTTTAACATTTTTATCTCTAATAATATTTTTAATAAGATAGCACAAATCAATAAAACTAAAGCATTTTTTAATCATTAAAATCTAAAACATGTACCTCAGATTAAATTTCTGACAATAACTTGGATAACAAACTCAGATACGAGAATATTAAGTTGTATTAAATTCGTTTATTTTGAAATATATTTAAATAAAATTATTTTTATAAAAAGGCAAGTTATATTCAAGATTCTTTACAACATACACAAAATTTGTTTTTATTTATTAAATATATGATAATAAATACAATATTTTTATAACATAGATGATATGTTTAATGCAAAATATCAATAATCAATAACACTCAACTGCCCACTTTGTATATGCTATTGATTTATATATGTGTGTGTTGTAAATTTAATGTAAATCAATACACTCAACACACGTTATGGATTTACAATACGTGGTAAATGCGATGCAAATCAATAATATGTACCAAATGGAACTGAATTGGTTTATATTAATTTAAATTAATCTTTTGGGACAATAATAGTTCACTTCTTTACCAACAGATGGCTGCTATATTTCTGCTTATTTACTTAACTGATTTCTTTAAATCTAAGTAAATAAGCAGAAATATAATAAATGATTTTATACCTAGGCATTTGTAATTTTCTATTTCGTGTACTGTATTCAGATTTTGAATATTTTTATTACATTATTTTATAGTTAAATTTTAAATTATAAATGTTAATTTTTAAAATAATGCTTGTAAATCTGGAAGCAATTTATTTCTAACTTTTTTTTTAGTTTGCCTGATTTGCAACAGACTATTGCCATTAGCTAACTTGCAACATTTTTATTTTAGTGTAGCACCTAAGCCTAACGATTAGAAAGTGTCCCATTAATTTTATGCAATTTTTCTATTGAACTATAACGATGAACAAATAACTAATTTTACTCTACTTTAAAGCCGTATTTCTAAAGAAGTATGCAATCAGTTTTATATAAGTTTTGACTATTTATTTAGAATCTAACTTTATATTCTCGATTTTCAAGGGGGAAAAAAGCTCTCAAATTTATAAAAAGAACAAGTATTATGGATAATTTTGAAAGACAGTAATATTCATTTGGAAAAAAATGCACCATTCACTCATGACAAGGAAGTAATTTAACTTGCAGAAAAAATTTTATGAATTTGAGATCATAATTTTTTTTGTGTGTGTTTCATGTCAACACACTCATCTTTTTTTACAATGTCCCTTGAAAAACAGATGTTACCTTCAGGAATTCGCACTCCAAATAGTAAAGTAAAAAAAATTCAGTTTCATTAGTTTAATAAATTGCTTTTTTAGAATTGGGAATTTTGAGGGAAAAAAGAAAGGAAACAATTGCAAAAGTAACAAATGTCGTTTATAAAATAGTCACAATTTTTTTAAAAAAATAAATGATAGATGAATGTAACTTTGAATAAAATTCAGAAGTAAAAGCATAATTTACAGCATGATAATAATTTGACTTTCCCTTATTTGAAATGCAACATTTTTTTTAAAAAAAGTTTCTTTTTATATCTCAATTTATTTTGTATGTTTTCAAAGGTTAAAATATAGCTACTATATAAATATACATCTTCAGTGTTTTTGCACCCCTTTATGAATAAATTTTCTATTGAAGGAGAAATTCAAGATCCTATAATGCAAGTTTATCCCAACTTCTTGCCCTATAAATAACTTAAAGTTATAGAAAACTCAATAGTTTTCCATCTTGGTCAATGAACATTTTTTCTTGTGGGGATTTTTCGGTCTTTTTTGGATCTTGATTTCAGAATTCAAGCCTTATCTATTAAGTAAGGTATTTAATTTATAGATCATTATATCTGTGTGTATGTGTGTGTGTGCTTGTATGTGGGCGTGTGTGTATGAGTGTATAAATACGTATATGTATGTGTGTAATGAAGAGATGCATTCACTTAGTGAACTGTGTGGCAATTAAAAAGCTTTTTGATTTTGATCCAATCATCCTTCATTTAAAATATCATACAAGGGGAATTTTCAGAATGTTCTGTACTCAAGCGCCAAACAAACAAAGGGGAAATTATCCCCTTTCTTCATTTAAGTACAAGGAAACATAATGGGAACAAACATAATCACAAATTCAAGTGAAGGGTAATATTACTTATTTTTAGAAATTACTTAAGGATTTTAGGAAAAAAATTACAACTGCTTCTTAAGGCATGTGTTGGCTATTAATATGGTCGTTTAGTGGGTATCACGAATGAATCAGTCAAAAATTTGTCTTATCCTTATAACTCCATGTAACGAGAAATCATGAATAAATATGTCAAAATAGATCTTAATCATTTAATATTAAATGAAATGAGACTAGAGTTTTCGATACGGGGTATCCGTAACTATGGTTTATATGTTCTAAATAAATAAAATTCATATTTTGAGTAAATATTGTGTTATGATTCTTAGTAAAAATGCAATTTTATTCCAGTTTTTCATTTCTATGTAAGTTATTTATTTTATTTTTAAAAGTAAAATACTTCATAATAAATTTATGGATGTATGGAATCCATAATGTATTTCAGTGAATAAGAGTAGAATTATTATGAAAAATTCGTTATAATATATATATATATATATATATATATATAAATGGGGAAAAATACGTTTAAAAATTGTGAAACCAAATGACATGTATACAGTTACATCGTTTTAAACGCTACATTGGTTTAATCAACCAGTATATCACATTGCTGACATGAACGTCTGCTTCAACTGAAGTTAAGTTACACAATTCGAAGCTTTCTCTTGAAACCAATCAGAATGTAGTATACTCTAGAAAAGCGAAAATCCTTTTTTTTTCGTTCATTCTTTGGCAACACTACTCTGTAAATCCGGCACGTTGTGTACATACTACGTATATATGAAGAGCAGAATTTTCCAAAAAATACACTCGCTCTCTATTGAGAAAAAGAAGAAAAAAAAGAACCTCTCATGAAATTTTAAACAGTGGTTCAGATTTCATGGTTATGCAGGATTAAAGCTCGGAAGTGCATCGCGGCACTATGAGTTATGTTTGACAATATTTTCTATGCGGAGATGTGGTACGGAATATGGAATGGAATTTTTATCCAACCGTATCCACAGAATACTGTCTTTTTAAAAGTCCTGAAGAACACGGGCATAAGTAACTTGCTGATTTTATTAAACTAACTGAAAAAACTGCATACTCTGCTACATATTCTCTGATAGCGTAAATCTCAAAGATTTTCATTTGTTATTTTTTAGCAACTGACCCGAACTAAAATTCTGAAACAGATACAAAAAAAGTTTAAAATAATTAATATTTAGAAGAGCGAGAAAAAATTGTTCTAGTTTTATTTATTAGTAATTTATTTCACCTTAATTATTATTACATTATTCATCTTAATATTATAATGAAACATATTTGATGTTACAAAAATAAGTGTATGTTTCCTAAATACCATAAAATTCGATGAACAGCGAGAACTTTTAAAACAAAAAAATAAGAAAAGACGGATGAGCGTTATACATCTGGTATAAAAATGATAGCTTTAAAAATAAAAATTAAAAGACAAGCGTAGAAAAATATTAGACTTCTATTTATATCAAAATACTATTTATTTAAAAGAAATGACATTTATTTAGAAGAACTTAAGATATCCAACTACGTTCGGAACCGTGATTTTCAAAAGCGCATAAATGGATATTTTTCATGATATTTAGTGACACATAGATTAGAATATATGCAATATGCAATATCGATTTTTAAAATATATAACTTATAAGTAGCAATATCCATATTTTACGACAACAGACGGGAGCATTTTTAAGAAAAAATGCGAATAATTGTTTCAATTGGAGGTAACTCTGAAAATAATGTGAATTTTTCAAAATTTCTAGTTGAGCCTCTGTAGAGAGGTCTGAGCTATATACAGGCAAAATATTATTATAATAGAACCATGTTTCACAAAAGGAGAACATTTGAAAAAAAAAAAAAATTTTTTGATTATTCTAAATAAATTTATTTTGTTAATTTTTTGCCAAAATATTATATGTAAATAAATTTGTTTTGTCAAAATGTCCTTAAAACAATTTAATGCATGTATTCTAATCTGAGTGACACTAAAAATCATGCAAATTATTCATTTATGCGCTTTTTTTAAAATCACGGTTCCGAGCGTAGTCGGATATCTTAACGGATTGTAGTTTTAAATGTGTGCACTATTTTTTCTAAAGCTTGGAATATAATATACCTCAATAAATGACTTCATTACATAACAGCATTGAGCAAAAACATTTCAGGATCCTTCGTAAAAAAGGGGGTTCTCGTTATACGGCGAATATACTTAAAAATTTTAAATTGTTACTTGAAAGTATAGATGCTCCTTGTACTCCGGATTTTACGGTAATTATTAAAGTTTTAGACTGCGTTACAAATTTAACATTTGGTCAAAATTTCCAATATATATACATTTTTTATTTTAATGGAATTAAAATAATAGCCTTTAAATAAAATAATTAATATAATTAACTATTCAATTAATTAATTATCTATACCACTCATCGTTATCAGTCATAAAATTAGAAAGAAAAATTATATCTGCCAAAACAAGACCTTTTTTAACATCGCAGTTGATGTTATTTTAAAGTAAATTGATTTTTTCACACACGTTGACTTTTTTTTTATTATTACTCTTGCATCCAGTTTTGGAAATATTTTATTACTTTCTCCAAAATTTAGTTAAGAACTCGAAATTAACATAACAAGATCATATTGTAAAAAATTGCGTAATTATTTTATTCTGAATTAGATTTTATAATCTGTTTTTCTAGATATGTTATGTTATTTATAAGTCTTTTCTTTAGATCCATTTTTTATCTATAATAAATCTTCTTTATAAGACTCGTTAATATTTTTTGTTGCAACATATATATCTTAATTTTATTCGAAAGATTTTATACAACAATACTATAATTAATTGGGTGATTCGATTTTTTTTTCAGAACTTCAAAACCTACTTATACGGAAAAGATGTTCTCTGATATTAAGATGAAGGGAAAATTAAAATTAAAAATTAATTTTTATATTTTGAGTGTTGCCACAAAAGGAATGAATCTCAGTGTTTATGCATTTTTATGGTAAAAAAAAAGAAGATATTCTAGTTAAAGTGAAACACGCATTTTGATGATTTTTGATATTTATTGTGATGTTAGGACGCATAAAAAACAGTTACAAGAAATAAAACGCTGGATGGCTATAACAATTTAAGTAAAACCTACTGTCGAAATTAAGCTTACGATTAAAAGGAAGAAGAAAAACTTTAGATCTGGCTGTTTCCAAGGTGAGAAAAGAGAGACAGAGTCAGAGCTTCATGAAAAGTTGCAATACCTAGTCCTATTCACTGTTCAGTACTCATTTTTGAATAATAATCTTTTTTGGTTATTTATATTGTAGAAAAATAATTTTATTTGGAATTAAAAATCATCAAGCAAAAATTGGTATTTTTCCATTTTTTCGGAACTAAGGAAATACTAAATTTTGAAATTATTTTTTTTAACAATTTGCCTTTATTTTCTCCGTCATACAACATTTTTTCGGAACTTAGGAAATACTAAATTAAAAAAAAAATTTTTTTTAACAATTTGCCTTTATTTTCTCCATTATACAACATTTTTACGACATAGGCAGGTCCCAATTAATAATAATTTTTATCCTTCATATAATTACAATTCATCCCAATGATTATGCTTCTTTAGTCACTTATAAGCTATCACATAAAAATATTCCTTAAAATGTGGTGTAGTTGTTTTAAGTGAAGAAAATATAGTTTCTTACAAGCTATATCAGTTTACCAAAACCCTTATATGAATTAAATATATCAATTTAAAATAAAAATCACAGAAATACTTTTCCACCGA
Organism: Trichonephila clavipes; assembly: GCA_019973935.1. Lineage (NCBI taxonomy): Eukaryota > Metazoa > Arthropoda > Arachnida > Araneae > Nephilidae > Trichonephila > Trichonephila clavipes. The sequence goes on along the minus strand of BMAU01005380.1, from coordinate 219,753 downwards.
GCATTTCGCAACTCACCGGATGCAATCATATTAATTTCGTTCAAATTTAATATTGAATTGAAATACATTCAAATGTCAGAGGTTTATAATATTCTTAATCCTTCGGGATACATTAACGATTGTGTTATAGAAACAGTACATAAATTTCTTAACCTGAAGGAGAATATTTTAAAGAAAAGCAAACCTCAAAAGAATTTTTCGGTATTTAATTATCGAAAAAGTCATTTTTTGTGCTGCCGCGTATCCCAAACCAGTTTCCGACGAAATATTCCCCCTAATGGGAAAATATTGAAAGAAATAATAAACAACTTAGATATACTATTTTCACCGTATATTTGTTCTCCCTGTTCCCACGCACATATACATATCTCAGATCAGATATAAATTTTGCCCAAACATCTGATTGTACAATGCATTTCGAAACAAATTCAAATCAATGCAACCGATTTGGCTGTGTTTCTTCATACAGCGCTGATGTCCTTTTAAACAGCCTCGGGCCTTTTCCACAGAATATTTTCAACAAAATAACAAAAAAAAAATTTTATCGACAGACAATTTAAGCAAAGAATGCAATTTCTTGGATGCTTCTTCGAGCTGGCTCCTCCTTGAATTTGCGTTATCAGTGTTCAACGTTTCTCAGTCTCTCCACCCTCCCCTTTATTCCTTCTATCCTCAATCCCTCCTCAACCCCCCTTTTTTCTCTTATCCGGATTTCTGAGGAATGCATATATCGATTTCGGCTTCTTGATATCGATTTTAGAATGAAGTTGTACTTTTGTGACGTACTGGAAATGCATTTATAAAAATTCCTTTTTTTTAGATTTTTTTTTGTTTGTCATGTCAGAAACGAGTATGAAAGTGCTTCGGTTTTTATAATAGGTAGAAATCGCTAATATATATATTTGCATCAAGATCCTCAAGACCGATCCGATCTTTTTGTTTAAAAATTGATGTGACAGCGAATTTTGTATAGGAGAACATTTTTCCTCTCGTGTATAAAAAACAGATTATACCATTTGCATAATCTGATTTATTTTCTTTGTTTTTACTGTGCCGATGCGTGGTAAATCACTGTAAAAATAGTCACAAACACAGATAAGACCTTCAATATGAGTTACTTTTTACATTATTGGTGTATACTGAGAATCGATATTGATAGCATTCCCATTTTAAATTTAAAATAAAGTTCTACACAACTATCTTTAAGATTTGCAAAACTGAACTTTTTTTATTCAGGTGGCTTATTTTTGTCATTTCCCATCTTATAGTCAAAGTCCCCCTCCCCTCATACTCCCTCATCCCCATTTCTGTAAAAGAACTTCGAAATGTAAGAGTTCTACAATCATAAAACGGGACTGCCTAACTCAACCCATAGAGCTTACAGATACAATACTGGTGCCTGGAAAGCCCTATATTTAGAGAGAAACGATTTGTGTACATATTTACAGAGACATTTATGTTAACAAAACACAAATATGTAATTAGTTTAGAAACATGTGCAGATTGATTTTAGCAAAATATATCGAAAGATATTAGTAAAATAAAATTTTTAAAATGATTTTTCTCAAAAAAGTTTAGTTTTACTAATTACCTTTTGCACCAGAGCTATTGTAGCATATTCGCAAAACTGAACCTGTGAAACTTTTTAAATTGATAATTATTTTTAGGTCGTCACAGCAAAAGTAAAATTTGTGAGAATTTTTGCAATTCTAAAGCATAGATGTGATTTTTGAATTGTTTTACGATTTATAAATATTTTAAAGAAAAACATATTAAAACTTTTAAAAAGCAGATGTTGTGGAGAAAAAAAGAGCACGCAAAAAATTGCTATGCTTAAGATGGTGGGGCATTAGAATATATGCTTACAGTCAACTCATAGTAAAATTTTGTAATTCAAACTTTCTTCCAACTTCAATTACTTTGTACAATTTATTACCAATTATTTATAAGAAATTCTGCTACTATAATTAATAATAAAATTTCAAATAGTATATCTTTCAATAGCAATAATAAGGAAAAATTTACCTCACTTTTTTCTACAATTTCATGCAAATTTGTATTGAAACGAAATCTTTATATTTTATTGAATTCTAAGTTGGAGACTTCAAAATGTTCTCATTGTCACTAAATGTAACATAAAGCATTTAAAGATAAACTCTTATTTACTTGGAAATGTTTTGAGGACCAGATAGGATATAAATAATAACATGGCATCATCTTTTTGTAATTCCAAGAGGGCATCCTTGATTTTTTCAGACCGATAAGAATATAATATGCACACACATTTAGCCAAATATTACGTGCAGATAAACAGACCTTAGCTTAAATACTTAATTTATATTTATAAGCAAATTAAACAAAAATAGTTGATTTACATTTCAAAGAATTCGCTTTCTGGAATTCATAACTTTCATTCTTGAAGCGGCCACTGTAGTCAAATGGTCATGTTCCCGAGCCCAAGACACGTTCTCGGATTAAAAGCAAATGTCACTGAAAACAAAAATCTGGAGGGGTTGATCCAATTTAAATCTGTCGGTACTAACATATTATCGCAGCCTATTGGTGACATTAAATGAAATGAAGCACATGATTGCCAATGCTGCGCATAGGACACATGAGAAATTAGGGTTTCCGACTTGGCGAATTTTCTTGAATGTTGTCGATTGTTGTGATAATTCGTAAGTACCAATCTGTGTCTAGGTCAGTGCTTCTCAAACTTTCAATATTCGCGACCGAATTTTCAGTCGTAATTTTCATCGCGCCCCCTCATATAACTGCGTATGGAATTCCAATAATAATATGATAATACGAAAGCTATGTTTCATGCGACTTAAATTATAAGCTGCACAAATTATCAAGATAAGTGTTATATTTTAGTAAGTAACAAGTCGATGGAAGTTACCAGTAATTACTAAACTTGTTTTTAATTTAGTATTGATAAACTAATTATCAAATACTTTTTGCCGTACTGATACATTTATAAGTATCATTTATCAGTGTGAATACAAATTTTATTTTTTATTATGTCAGAATGTATTTTGATTTGCTTCATTTCAGTAACCCCCTTCCTCGTAGGGATAATCCGCCCTCCTTCGGGGGTGCGCTTCCCAGTTTGAGAAAAACTGGTCTAGGCTCAATGTCACCGTCTTTGTCACTTGATCGTGGTTCAAAATTACCGTGGCTCTCGTACCATGGTAATTTTTTTTCATGTGTGACATACATTAAACATAAACCAATAAATTTCATCTTTAAAGAAATGTTCTACTTGTTAATTACATTAATACCTATAGTTACATTTCCGGACCATACAAGAATGATAATTCAGTCAGAAATAAGCAGCAACTATGCGCAGTTTTCAGAAATAATTTTACACAACTTTATTTTATTATGTTACAATAGATCTCTAAATAAATAATTATACTTATTCTTAAATGTTTATAAACCTGTTTTTCACTTTACTTTTAGGTAAGCCTCGTCCGACAGTAACGTGGTGGAGAGAATATTCCCTACTGGATGACACGTATTTGTTCATACCTGGGGATAATCTCGTCAGGAATGAATTAAAAATACCTGAATTAAAACGACACGATTTATTGGCTGTGTTAACATGCCAAGCATCCAACAATAACATCACTGTTCCTGCATCTACGACAGTCACTTTGGACTTGAACCGTAAGTAAAAGTTTTAATAGATATTACTGTATTCACAAATTCAGTTTTTCCTTATTGAATTAATTATGTTCTCTCCCCCTCTCTCTCTCTATCTCTTTTTTTGTGAATAAATTTTTTTATTAAAATTTCTAAAGAAACTTATGTTTTATACTCATAAGAAATATGACAGTTAAATAAGTTTTTAAACTCACAAAATATTGAGGTTACATGAATATAAACAAGAGGAAATATACATAAAAAAATTAAATAAAATTTTTTTTTTTCATATTGTGAGTATTATTAGCAAATATTTAGGAACATATTAGCCTTTTATAAACTATGTACATATTAAGAATAAAAATTCGAATATTTAGAATGTATTACTAGTTTCATAGAAACTAGTATATTTTAATAGTTATAAAGATAAATGTATAATAGATTCCTCAAAGAAGCATTTAAATTTTTTATTCATTTATATTTTATTAATTTTTAATCTGAAAAGACAGTTTTTGAATTGTTTTTCCTTGACTCCGTTTTTAAATTATATTGCTAACCAATAAGAATAATGCGCGAGTCCATACGATTGGTGAACTTATCCCTTTGAAAGTAAAGAAATTAATATAATTAACTATTTTCCCAATTTTTTTTCATTTTTTTAAAAAAAATAATACAGCTAAGCAAAATATTATTTTTAATATTCACGCCCCCACATAGATAAACATCGCATAAAATATTTTCCTCAAGAAATTTTAAATTTAATTTAATGCTTGGTTTCAAGATTATAGCTTTACTTTCGTAAGTTTTCTTTATGGTTATCGATTGAAAACATTTTTCTTTTTAAATGGATAAATTAATATTTCTATTATGTTCCAGTTTTCAATATTCATGGAGATTTTGACTTTTTAAATATATACTTTAAAAATTTATAATTAATTTCTGTGATTCCAAGAACTTGGTATTTGTTGAAATAATGTCAGCTTCCACATATATTGGCTGAAAGTGTAAAAAATAAATACATATTACTAAAACATTTATTTGATTACATTTAAAGTAGTTTTTAAATTTACTTTAATATAAATAAGAGCGTTTCGTTTAACCATCTTTACAAGTGCCCAAATGTGTTCCTAAATATTTTATTTCCACTTTTCAAGTAGCATATTTTATATTTAGAGTTACAATGCGATACTTGTATTTTAATTATTGTTATTCTTAAATACTATAAATAATTTCGTAGAATTTTTTTGTATAATACAGTTAATTTTTAAAGAACATATTTTCTTATAAATAACAACAAAATGAATATGTATAATAATAATTCGCTTCAAATTAAATTGTAGTATTTTTGGTGGGATAATTTTCCATTGAAAAATATTTTTATAAAACTGTGTAAAAATACATATAATTATGGTTTCAAAAATTTTAAAAAATGCATTTAAATTTCATTGTTTTCTACTACAGTTCCAATTTTTTAGTATCAATAAGTATATTGAAGTAAGAAAAAAAATGAAACATTTAAATTTATATGATTTAATTTCATCCTCGTAAAAGTGGGAATTCAAATAATAAAAGTAAAAGTAAAGAAAAAATGAACTTATTTTACTGAAGAAGTTAAAGTAGGTTCCTAAAATGCATTTCTTATTTTTCATTATGCAAATTAGTTTTAAAATTCATTAGAAGCAATTGATACGTCTAGATATAATAAATAAGTATTAGTTAAATAATTTATTAACGATATAAGTACATAATTAAACAAAAAAGATAACTATTTTTTTTAAACTGCTTGAAAGATTTTACACTTATTTCTTAGTCCTCTAATTTAAACGCATTTTTGTTATTAAGAAAAATACACAATTAAAAAAAATAATCATTCCAGTGAAATTTTATATCATTTACGACAGTTATTCAAGTAAATTGGTGCAAAAAATATTTTTAGCTTTAAAGATTTATGTATTTGTATGTTACAACTACATTTTTAAATTAATTGAAATGTTTAATTTTGATTCTTAATGCACCAAACATAAGCAGATTATTTTCATAAAAAAAAGATAGAAATTATTAAATAATTATTTCCTGTACTCTTTTGTTTGCAAGATCTATCCAATTAAATTTGACATTAAGTATATTTCGTTTTGCAAAGGAAAATTCAAATAAAAGTGTTCCTGATCATAAAAAATTAGGAACTTCAAATTAAAGTTCTACAAAATAACCAGACTTGTTATATCTATGCCAGTGTTTCTCAAACTGTGGGCCGCGCTCCCCTGGGGGTGCCCGATAACTTTACGAGGGGGGCGCGAGCATATCGAAAAATAAAAGATTTAAAAAATAATTAATTTACTTGAATGAATTAAAACAAAATAGTTTCAGACATAATAAAAAATGCAATTTTACTCTGATATAATTTATAGGCGCACGCGCGCGATATTAAGTCATCAAAAATAAAAACTTCTTCAATACCTAATTAGCTATCTTTCATCCTATAACCAAATAAAAAAACTTTTATTTGATTTGCTGCAATCCCATGATAAGAGATTTTTTTATCACGCTTTCTTTTTAATCATAACATACTACTCTTTCAGAGAAAAAACGGATCCCAGTCCCAGAATCGAAAAAATTTAGGAACATAAAAAATTCATCACTTTCATTATTTTTGAAATGCTGCGCATTATAGCTGCAATCTGTTTGACCTTCTAAGTTATTGGTACAGTTAGTAATGACCTCTGTCTTATGTGTTTGTTTCTCATTTAGGGAAGTTGTAAGTAATGTATTTTTCTGTTGCGCTTTTTTCCATGCAAAAGAGTTTTATGATATTCGGAAAACCATGGAGAGAGCACTTTGAAGGATTACTTGGCCAAGACTTCATTTTATGAGTATTCTCAAACATATAAATCAAAACGAAAAACGTTTTACACATTTTTTAGCAATAGCATACATATTATCATAATGAATATACTTTTACCCAGAAGTGGACGCGCGGGGCACACAGATTACGAAATCGTTAATTCTGGCAAAACTGTTTATTTGTTACCAAAGAAAAATAGAAAAGTCCTTGAAAGTACGTAAGTAAATTTTTGCTTAGTTAAATTATTCACTGGAATCACGATTTGTATCATGTACAATAAAATAATTATTAAAAAAAAAAGGATTGGGGTGACTCAATAACCCTGCTCGACCGTATGGAGTACGCGTCTGCTCCCGGGTTAAAACATGTTGAAGTCTTTTCGCTTTAAATATTAAAAATAATACGATTATTCTTCATCGGAATTTTATATTATTGTTCATTATTCAACATCAATTCTAAATGCTAATTATGTGAGGTTTAAAATTACAATTCGCTTAAAACTAATTATAATTTTAGCAACCATTTTTAAAAAAATCTTTTTAAATTTTTGTAAACATTGTCGAGCACTTGGTTTTTCTCTCCTTACAATTCAGCTATTATATCAATAATGTTTTATTTTCTTATAAATGAACTCGTGCAAAGAGCGGGTACTTCAGCCGGTATTCTTTTAATGTATCAGTGCTGCACAGAGAATTTTATAACTATTTAATTAATACTAAATTAAGAACAAGTTTAAAAAGTATTAAAGACTTCCATGGGAATGTCTTGCAAAGCAAAGGTTTTATAAGGAATGCTTTGTTTAGAAATTGACCCTCTGAGTTCTCTGTCTATATTTAGCGCAGATACCTATATTTTGTCTTCTAAGCAGCCACCGCATTTTTAATATGTTCAATTTAAAAATTAGAGAAAGGAAAAATAACATAATAATTATCCTATTATTTTATTTACTTATTAATTTTTTGCTTAAAATTAGCATACAAAATTTAATAATTATGTTACTAATTTGCATGGTTTATAATATTAAGATCGCCTATTGTAGCTTTAGCGTCAAAGTGCATTATTATTGAATTCAGTACATTATTCATGCATAAGGGGGGTGCGATAAAAATTGTGATTGAAAAGTGGGTCACCAGTATTGAAAGTTTGAGAAGCACTGATCTATGCAATTATATTTATTTAAAGTAAAAATAATGTGCGGTCTAGATTGTTTGCAGTAAATCGTAAACAAAAATTGTAAAACTGCTTTTAAAATATCTTTTATTGCCTTAAAGTGACGTTTTTAAATACAAAACGCCCTTTAATAGTTCCACAAAATCTTTTTATGGCTCATAAAAACTAACTCTCAAATTCTATTTAACGCTATTCCTTTAGAGAAAATTATACAAATACTAAGCACTTTTATGTTTCTTTAAATCATATTCAGGATTTTTGAAAAAAAAAATGTTATAATGATTTTTAAAATGTTTGATATTTTCTAACCTATTAAAAAAAGCTCAACTTCGTTTGAATTAGTTTGAGTTGAATTTTATTAGATTAAAGTTACTCGAACAAATAATATCATTGCCAGGGGAAAAAATAGAGAATATTGATGTTATTAACACGTTCTGTGTATTAATTTTGATGGGTTAATTTTATCCACATTAATTTGTAAGACTTCCGATATTAAATTTAATACCGAGCTGCTATCATTCCAATCCTATACAATTTCCGTTGAAAAAAAACATGGCTTATTTTTACCAGAATAACTCTAAACCACTTATCTCTCTCTGTTATTGTTGTGTTTCTGTTAATACAATTTATTACATTCCAATATATACAAGAGCACACGATATGGAATTTTACAAACTTCTTCAGGCATCTTGTGTCGCCTCGTCTCTCCATCCCTCTGCAATTCCATCATTTTCCAACTTAAAAAGAAAATCAGTTCCTTAAAGTCGCAGTGCCCTTTTTTGATCAAATCAGATTGCATCTTTATGTTAATCCTTTACACTATCCATAACAAATTAAAGGCAAAAAATTGTTTCAAATATTCCAAAAGACATCTTGTTTACGGTGGGGTTTCCATCGTTTTCCAACTTAAAACGAAAATCAGTTCCTTCAAGCCGCAGTGCCCTCTTTTGATCAAATCAGATTGCATCTGCATGTTAATCATTTACACTATCCATAATAAATTAAAGGCAAAAAATTGTTTCAAATATTTCAAAAGACATTATCTTGTTTACGATGGGGTGATCAATGCTCTCGGAGACTGAATATAAGAATTAATTATACTACTTATGTTACATAACCGGAATGGATGAATTTTAACTGGTACTGGAATTACACCTCTGATAAATCCACACTGTTTAAGATCATTATATCTTAGAATCCTTATTCTAAAAGTAAAACCGGAGCCAATGAAAATTAGCTCCACAAAATATTGTTGGAATAACAGCATTTCATTATCATGCGCTATGACCTCAAACCCTCTTTACTTCAATTAAATCTAAATTTTTCAGTCTTTTACATATTATATATTCTTTGTAAGATAGCAGTTTAAATTTGTAGTAACATCAAAGAGAAACCTAAAGTCAATTTAAGAGGGAAATCTCGCCAGATAGTTCATTACATGGGGCTAAATTCATGTAACGTGACAGTCACATTACAGCTCCAATCACGTGTTTCCAGCCAATCAGTTCATGCACAACGTTGTTACCAACTTTTGTTTTTTGCCTCAACTTTCTTTTAAGAAGAACACATTCGTCAACAATAATAATGAACTTAGGTAAACCAGATTTAACTACATGTGTAATGTAAGAATTTTTTTTTGGTTTAATTATGAAAAATATTTGAAGATTAATACTAAATTATTAAATTTTTTTCTAACAAGTCTAATGCCAGTTTTGAATTCAATGGAGAACTCACGATTGCATTTATCAAAGTAACCCCCATGTATTTACCCCTGTAATCCGCAACATTTTTATCGTTGCAGAGCGGTCTACGTTTGATAATTTTACAGCTGCACGCTGAGGTAGGGACACGTTAATTGTTTATATTTTAGATTGTTTTGAATTAACAATTTTAAATTAGTTACATTTAAATATGCCTTCAGAATAAAATATAGTTACACCAAAAATGAATAAAAGTGATTTAACTTCGAATATAAAGTGATTTCTGTGGAAAGTTGCACAAATCCGAGAGAAATGTACCACATTAAATAAAATGGCAATAGTTTAATGTTCTTTAGGTGGTCCGGCACCATTTGATCCATGGACCTGTACCGGTCCGTGGTCCGGGGGTTGGGGATCACTGCTTTAGCCTATTAGAAGCATAAAAGATGTCCCATAGAGCAAATATTTTATAATCAATTTCTTTGAATCTATTTACTTAAAAAAACAGTAAGCAAAAATATTCCATTTACACTACAGTACATATTTGATATGTTGTTCTAGTTTTGGAAAGGAATTCAAAAATGAAAATTATAGGTCAGAACACTTATATTTACTTAAAATAAGGTTAACATCAAACGTTTTATCTTGATATTAACTTAAAGAGATACATCTTCTGATAAGCAATTTGCTTAGCACTCTTTGCATGAATGGAAAGGATAAAAAATCTACAACTAATAGTGATGGATTACTTAAGTCTATGTAATATTCAGAAACTTAAAATACTGACACGCAATCAGCAGATTTGGAGGTGGAATAAATGATGATTTTCCCACCTACCAAATTTCTCATACGTCATTTATATGTAACATATCAATCATCAGCTATGAAATTAATGTTGGCATGAAAAACCGCACTTTAACCTTTTTCTGAAATTCTTTCGAAAAGGTTCTCGTTAATGTACAGTTTACGTCGAAGAAAATATCTTTCAGAAGATTCTGCTTGTTTTTTTTCCCCAGCATTTTTATAAAAAGAAATATTTTTGTGCGATTGAAAAGATTTATATCTATGATCAATTATTTTATGGAATATGTTTATTTTCGATAATTTTAGTTATTGATGACCCTTTGAGTACACTATAAAGTATTTTTTGAAAATATGCAGCTGGAAGTAATGAACAACTGAATAAGTATGTGGTAATTTAGATAAGTATACATCACATTCTTCTTTTTCCCATTCTATTTAATTTTATTTAAATTCCACAATAACTGCAAGGGAAAAATTGTGATAAATTGTCTAAATGTACAAATTAAGAAAAATAATTTATATTTTGCCTCAATCAATTAAAAATAAACCTGAATAAATTAACTACTGAAGCAAAAATTTCATTTACAAGTATTTGAAAAGGAATTGTGAATTTTATCAATTTACATAATTAAATTATCATAACAATTAGTAACAGTAATTCTATGCGTAATGCAATTATGCATTTTTAATCTTAAATACTTCGAAAAGGGGTTCACATGTTTAAATCTATGTAAAAATTAATAGCAAAAGGATTAAAATACCTTAAAATCCGGCGTATAACGCACGCTTTTAACTCATAAAATAAGATCGAATTTTAGGGGAGCGTGTTATACGCCGGGTATAAAAATAAAAGCTTTAAAAGTTTAAAAGTTGAACATAGAAGATTAGACTTCTACAAATATCGAAATACTGTTTTTTTAATGAAATTAACACTTTTTATGAACTTAAAAGGCTGTATTACTAGTATACTATTTTTTTTCTAAAGCTTGGAATAATGCATTGAATAAATTACTGCAAAACATAAGAACATCACGCACGTACATTTCAGGCTACTTCGTAAAAAAGGAGATGCACGTTATACACCGGATTTTGCGATAGTTTAAGTCCCATACGTTAAGTAACACAGGTGACGCCATATAGTAAAAAAGCAAGAAATATAATTACCTTTTTTTGTTATTGTAGCGTTATTCCAGTTGCCTTACAAAAATTTGGAAACTTATTTTCTTAGCAATTCGAATTATTTTTGTATTCGGAGGATTATTTCAAAAATTTTACGTGTCAAAACTTTAAGTCATTGAACTTGCTAGTGTATAATTTAAAAAAAAAATACCTGTTTTTTAAACTTCTATGCTTTGTTCCAGATAATTTTTAATCCTAGGTATGGCATTGGTTTCTGTGTGTGCTTCCATGAACTAGTTAATGGCCCTGTGATTCGAGTTCAGATAATAATTTCTACATTTTACAGCATAAAGCCCTTTATCAGAATAGCTGAGTTGCTTAAACAAGACGCAAATTACATGGATTTCTTTCATAGAAGGGCATTAACTAGTATAATTACATACTTAAATAAGTATATGGTCACTTTATTACGACGCAATCACATTGTGTATTAAATTAATGAATTATTAAACTTAATCTCTTTACGCGTAGAATATTATATATAAACCCAGTTATCAAAATGGCAGGCAATAGTTGAATCTTTATTTTCAATATAAATGTCCAAAATGACTTCGTACCTAGTTCCTTGAGTAAAATAATTGCTATTTTTATTACTTATTGGGTAATGCCACCTGAAATCTTTTTTCAGAATCAAATTATCAATATTGTCATTTATCTGTCAGATCAGTTATATCGTCCAATAACATCTCAAATAGGAAAGTCTAATGTGACTTTACCCAATAAAATTGTTTTTGCTTGCGAAGAAGAGTAGTACGTGCCTTCAACACATTCCTGTAGTTTTCATAACTATTTATAATTAAGTAAAAATATGCATTTTTTATCTAAGTATGTCAAATTGCTTTGATTGTATTGAAAAATTTTAATTATATTTACACATATCATTGGTTTCCTTTTAAAATATTTGTACAGCCTTTGCAATGTGATAAGTTTCCGAGTAAAAACTTGAGGTTAAATAAATCATAAACATGCATTTATTTCATTCAATCGTTTTATTAAGTTTTGGAAAGAAACTCATTATTAGTATAATATCTAATCAAAGTCTCTCTTTCTTCTATTATTTAACAATGTGAACTGAGTAAAGTTTGGAATTTATCAAATTTCGCTAATCTATCATACTTCTGTATGCATAATTCATACATATTTCAGATAACTATCATAAACCATCAACTATTATCATAGAAAAACATTTTTTCTGCTTTAATTCATCACAATTTGAGGAAAATTTATTTTACGACACGAAATCTATTTTACATCAAAAATTAAATTTGTCTTGAACCTATATTGCATACATATTCATCGTTAGCATTCAAGGAGCATTCCCACTATGAACTAAAATTTCTTAACTCTTTCTTAGCACTATTAAAATCATTTTTCTAATCTACATACATAATTTGCATCAACAACTTTTCTGTGCTGTTCAGCATAATGAACAGAGTGAGGAACCACTTCTAATTGACTTCTCGACAACGCTCTATTTTAATGCAATTTGGAAGATGGATTACTACCCAACTGCAAATGAATCAATCGCCTGACCTTCAGTTTTTGCCCACGTAAACCATGAGAAGTGCTGTCGTATTAGCTGTCTAATGTTAAAAATGATCACGAAGACTGAACAATTTCTTTCGAAGAATTTAACTGCCTTTTATTTGCATTTGGGGTTGCTTGAAGGACATAACATTCATTACGATTCGCTTTTCCATCAAATCTGAGATCCAATTTATCTTTCTGATTGATGATACAATAATTCCAATACAGGACGAAAGCTTCTCAGTGGAATTGTTTAGCTATTTCAGCTTTTTAGTGATGTATAAATCCAACTGAATGTATTTAATTTCTTTCCAATTTAGAGTTGCGTATTTCAATAATTCTCTGTACATTTATCAAAACAAATTTGTAATAATGCAAGCTTGTTTAAAATTGTATATAGAAATTTAGAAAGGTAATCAATCATTAGAATATTTTATGGATAAGGAATTTAACGAGATATTTATGTTACTTCTCTTCCGTTAAAATATATTATATGATTTATTATTGAACTATATTGTTAAATTATTTACTACAACTACACACAGAAGAATATGCTCATATTGAATCCCGTGAAAAATAACTCATACGATACCGTTTTTTGGCACCGTATCAATTTATATGGCACCATGAAACCTTTTTTTTTAAAGTTCCTAATATTGAAATATTCACTAGAAATACTTAATCTTGAAGCTGAAATAAGGAATTTTTCATATATTTATGTTTCATTTTTTGTTTCGAGAGAGGTGTGCCTTTTATATTGAAAGTAATTGGTTGGCAGAATTTCTTTTCTATGATTGTGTATCTCTTTTTGCCGAGAAATATGGTACTTGAATTTGCTTAAACGATCGAAAACAATTCAATATAAAATGAGTTTTAAAATTTTACGAGGGAAACCATAATTTCAGTGAAATCAAATTATGGAAACATATTTCCTTTTATTGATTCGGTTCCTTCACTGATTCAAAACTGGGAATATTATTACTACACACCCTTTTTAAGAGGTCGGATACCTTGATAAAATGACAAAAAGTGAAATAAATATGAATATTTTTTTTCTCTTGGAATATGTCTTTATTTTGTAAAAAGAGCAATAAATTTGAAAGTAGGTAATTCGTAACCTATTCATGTAAAAAGTTAAAGCATAAAAGTTACTTTTTGAAAAAGTAATTATATTTTAATTTTATTGCTAGATAACTAAACACGTAATACAGTGCAGCATTAATGGATGTGTATTTATAAATGATTGTAATATGTAATAATGTAAATCGAACTGATTACAAATAAGATTAAAGAGAAAAACAAAACAGGTACATTGAAATTTTGTGTGCCCTAAAGTATTAATTTGGGGGGGGGATATATGCTGTCCTCAAATTTTTATTACATAAATTTCATACTCCCATTATATATTAATTACCGAAATTCAAAAAACACATTAACTACCACTCTCTAAAATACAAAATGGACATAATGTGTCAAATCCAAATTTATTAGGAAGACAAATTGCACCAAAAGTTAAATAATCAAAAATATAACTTTTTGCTAAGTGTTGAGGACGATGAAATCAGTAATAAGTGTTGCCACTACAGTTGGCAACCACTACTACACGCTTCAGCATTAAATGAAAAAAGAATTAGGACCTTTAATTGAAAATAAAATTTCCTGTGCTTAATCCATGCATTACCTAATTGATTTGGTATAGCAATGGGTGGAGTATGCTGATACACTCTTTCTTTAATAATCGACCAGATGTGTTCGATTGGTGATAGATCACGGGAAAAGATAAACCAAGCCAGCAAAGTAACTTGGTGGGCTAAGAGAAATCTTTAACGCTGAAATCACTTGTAGCCACACATTTTTCTATTGCAAAGTGGTGACAGATAAGTTCTGAAGCTAAAGAAGATCATAAAACACAAAATGATACGAATTTATAAAGCTTTCCGGTTATTGTATGGGACATAAATATTACAGGTTTGTCACACACAGTGTATCCAATACCTTTCTAAGCCATAACAGGGAGCCAATATTGCAAACCATAGGTCACCTCATTCTGCAGTGTCTCCAGTGTATAATCCAATCAATGACGTGTTGCAGGTAGAAGAGTGATTCGTGTGTTAAGATAATGCTGCGCCATTCAATTGCCTATGTCCTACGTTCCATGTACCATTGAAGACGAAAGTGTCTATTGTTTTGAGACAAAAGTAACCGCAGTAATGGACACCGTAAGAAAAGTCTATTGCACTGCATATGACTCTAAATTATATGTTTGGACAACAATTTTTGTACTATAATTCTTGATGCAATAGAGAATTCCGTCCTTGATATTCCAGTGCAAGGTTACGTCCTTGGATGAACAGGGCTTCATAATGCATAATGATGTGGTGGATTGGTTTGGTTGTCGTCAGCTATTTGTTCTCGTCTCCCATTTTACGATTACACATTAGCATCACTGTTTTTTTGGTTAGTCCAATCTATAGTTACTGATTTTTTTAAGGATAATCTACATTCTCTATTGGTAATAATTTTTTCGTTGGGAAACTTAAAATTGAGATCGAATGGTATACATATTTTTCTTCGAGGCATACTGAAGTAGCTCATATGAAGAATGTATGTTCTTTTTAACCCCTTGAGTACGATGTAACCACTAAAGGATACATGTTACGTATAGGCCCAAATCCCTTTGTAACCTCATGTGGGTACATGGCTTATTTCGGTGTATCAGTACAACCAACACAGGAAACATTATAAGGTATATTTTGTTTTAATAGGATTGTATAGAATTACAAAAATCATGTTGCAAAATGTCTGGGTTATAAAAGCATTTTTAAAAAAATAGGGAAAACAAAATGACAAATCTAAGTGAAACTGCTCGAAATGTTTCTTGGAACAAAAGTTTTTCCACTTTTGTTACATAAGTATACTTTGTCATTTTTGTTCCAATTCTTCATCTTCATCATAAATAGATGATCCCGCATCAGAGTCGCTGTCTTATTCATCGATTTCCGGCAAATATTCCCATTCAATATACCTTTCCTAGAAATTCAACGACGGTGCAATATTGCCAATAAAAAGTAAAAACAAGTAACAAAAGTAGTTATACAAACTTTAGTAAGCGAAACAAAGCGCGAAGGAAGGTGTGTCCTAGTCAGCATCATAGTCAAAGGGAAAAATGAAAATGTGCATAATGACATCAAGGTCCCCCAAAAATCTGGGATTTCGAGGAATATAAGAAAGCACAGTCTGGTGCTCAAGGCGTTAAACATCATCTCTTACAGCATACCCTGTTCATATCTTTATGCTGTGATTGTTGTTAGTGCAACAGATACCAATGGTACCAGTGCACGCCGAAATGCTATTTATTTATATTTCTCATCGCAGTTTATACATAGGGAATATTTCATTATGTTTCCTCCCTTCCCTCATGATGCTGCACATTAGTTGGCCACAAATGTATTAGAATGACATCAAGCGATTGAATGAATGTTTTTTAACACTTGTTATCCAAGCTTCTTGTAACGCTCATAATATTTTTTGCCTTCATTCATTCGACTCGTGGTGTTAGAATACCTCTTCAAAAAATTGCAATATATGTAGTATAGTATATGCATTTGATATCAGCATAAAATCCCTTTCTTGAATCTATCCTGTTTCTTTGATACATCTACCTTTGCCGAAAAAACACCATAACCTTACTAAAAATAAATTAATAAAAAAATGTGTTGCTGGTTGGCAAAAATATAAAGAAAATTCATCAATATTTCTGAATTTGTAAAACATTAAGCAGATCATGGCTCTTAATATCAACGGATTGATAATTACAATAACGAATCCTAAGATCAGGGGTAAGAATAATTATGATTGATTCTTTTAAATAAACCAATATGTTTAATTCTCAGAAAAAATAGTACTAGTTCGATTAAAAAGTTATAAAGTAAAAAATCTCTTTCAAATAAATATGTTTAGAGGTATGTCATTTTCTATCGTTACCATTAGAGGAAGTTTAAACCTTTATTTTATGTGTATGAATATTGAATTGGAACTCTTCACTTTTTTGTTAGAAAGTTGGTTTTTTTTTGCAAAAACGTTTAGATTTTTTACGTAAAAAGAAATCTGATTCACTATCTATTTCAAATTCAGATCTGAATTCCAATATTAATAATCCATTAATACGTATATTTTTTCTCTCTCTCATTATCTTGATCCTTTTTTGAAAAACGAAAAAGAAGAAATTCTCTGAAATATTTTTCTTAGCTAAGTACGTAAACTCATGTAAGTTGTCTCCAAGGCACATAAATAGAGATATTACTTACTCAAAATGATGCATAATTGAACATTTTTCATGAAACAAATATATTTTAATAACTTTTAAAGCAAAAGTTGAAGTTTCTTCAGTCTCAAGGGCTCTACTTTGTGACGGTTGACAGCACTTAACAATATTTGAAATTTTTTAAAAATGTATGCATGCTTTCTTCATCCATGCATTGAGGAATTATACCATAAAATATATGATGTATATCTTTCCTTTTTTGAGAAAGATACTTGATAAATTGTTTATCTTCTTTGAGAGTACACAATTCATTCCAGATAAAATAATGAAAATAATGTTTTTTTTTACATGAGCAAGCAAAATTAAATGTTTAAAAGGTATTTATTAATAGCTTTACTTTTCTTATAAAAAGAAGCAATAGGAGTATCTATTTAATATTTTTATACCTAAAAGCTGATTAATAAGCTAATTCAAATGCCTTAAATTCCAATGTTTCTTTACATTATTTTTAAGATAATATAAAATCGTTTGATTAGTTTTTCTTTGAATCTTTTGAAGAAAAACCATCTGAATTTAAATTTAATTAGCTTACTTGTACTTTATAATTATATTTCCTCAAAATATAACTTAAAAAAAGACAGTTAAAAAAGGGGGAGTATAAATTTCAAACTTTAGTTAAATTGAAATTTTTCAAGACAAATTTAAACAAATTATGTGACAAATATTAAACTAATAAAATCAGCAGTAATCCACAATATGAAGCTGTGTAATCCTCAAAAAAGCTTTGTGTCTGTAATAAACGCATACTAAAGCTTTATTAGCATTTTAATTGAAATATATGTAAAAAATATTTTTCTCTCTCTCAAAATGCAAACTAATATTTAATTTTTTAAACTTTTAACTAGGTTCAAGGCAAAGATAACTACTTTTTTTACTTCAGCTACTGATTTATTTTCTTAAAATTAATAACTTTTTAATTTCGTTCTCATATTTTTTTTAAAAAATTTCTTTGTATAATATTTGAAAAAAAAATCTTAAAAACACAGTAATGAGTCAATTTTAACATCTACATTGCATGTGCCCAAATATTATTTTTAAATCATAAATCTCTGATCACATACGCTTACAGCTTAAACACGAAAAATTGAACTTAATTTTAGCATTGAAATATTTTTCAACAAAAAAATTACGAATTTATGCCCTAATCTTTATTGTTGTACAAAGGCTGGTTTAATCAAAAATTTTATACACAAACTATAAATATTTCTAAACAAATTTTAGTAGCCCGTGAACTTAAATTCTTTAGTCAATAGATTTTGTAACCTTAGTGATTGATGAACCATAGTTTGAAAACTCTTCCTTATTTTGCAGTAAAACCTGTGGACGTACGGATAGATCCTACTCGTCAACCTTTAAGTGCTGGCCAAGAATATGAATTTACGTGCATGGCAGCAGGCTCAAGACCTGCAGCAGTCATCACTTGGTGGAAAGGAAACAAGCAACTCAAGAACCCAGACGATAAATCTACACAAGCTGGTGATGTCACAACAAGCTTTTTTAGGTTTACTCCTTCAGTCCAAGACAACAATGTGCATTTTTCATGCAGAGCGCATAACCCTGTGATACCAGGAAGTGCTGAAACAGATGGTTGGACATTGGAAATTCATTGTAAGTAATGACTGTAACAGTTTATTTAGTTTTGTTAATGATATGCAACTATAAAATGTTCATAAAATAATCTTTCTGAATACCTTTAAAAAGCACATTGCATTTTGTGCAGACTGGATGGATTTCATGTCTAGTCTATTAAATTTTATTCGTTCAGTATTTTTTAATCTCATAATATAATTTCCTTTCATTTCCTTTAAAATTATTCACTTCTAAAAATAAGTATAAACAAATATCTGATTTTTTTTTAACATTTAAAATATATTATGATTTATTAATAAAAAGAAATATATATTTTTTAAAAAATTGCACTCTTTATTAGTGGCATGCAATATGAAAATATGTACATCTTAATTTAAAAACAATGTTATTTAAGTTTGTTTTAAACTTAAATTAGAAAACATTAATAAATTCAAAACTTTGCATATAAATAGTGTTACTGAGATAGAAAACGTATGATATATAAATTCCAGATTTTTCAATTTTGTAAATATTTGTTTATAAATTGCTTATTTATTCTAGTTTATCATCAAGCTCGGCATTTTTAGTGTAGATTGTCATCCAACAAAACTAAAGCAGCTTTTTAATTTTTTTTAAAATTTCATTTTTATCAAACAACAACATGCCGTATCCATGATACGGGGCCCCTAAGGTACAGAGGCCACAACATGTGTAATTATAGTCCCACCAACAGGTCTTTCATATCTAAAATAGGCCCCGAAGCAATTTTGATATAGGGCCCAATCACAGCTAGCTTCACCAGTGTTCTTCAATCCCATTTTCATGGAAATTTGACATTGTTCAATAAATAAAACAAGTTATATTAGTAATGAGTTCACACCTTTGTTTGAAATTTATTATTCATGGACCATAAATAAAATAATTAGTTTCTCACACACATGCTCCTATTATTCCTAGAGAAGATGTCATGGTTTAATTGCTCAAAAAGTTACTTAAAAGAAAGAAAAAAAATCTGCAACAAATAAAATAAACTGCAATGAAAGTTGAAACAATTTTGAAAAGTTTTCAAAAATAATCATAAGCTCGCACTCAAAAAAAATACTATTAATTTAAAATATTCTTCTTCCTATATTTGCGTAGAGTGGAAGTTAAAATTTAAAAAATAAGCAGTGCAAATATGAGCAGGAAGAAATAAATATATATAGGCTTATATATTTACACTGTAATAAGTAATTAATTAGGAAATAAAATGCTATCTGTGTGCATGTGTTGTTTTATACACTATTAAATAAATAAAGATCTATACTCGCTAAATACATGGAAATAACCAGGAAATGCACCGATATCTTGTGAAAATTCTTTTTGCAGATGTACCGCACGTCTCTCTCCAGTTAGGAAGTACATTCAAGAAAGGTGAAATTCAGGAAGGTAATGACGTCTACTTCGAATGCAATATCCATGCCAATCCATGGGTCACAGAGGTAAGCTGGTACTTCAAAGGGCAAGAGCTGAGGACCAATACGTCTGCTGGAATCGTGATCAGCAATCAGTCGCTGGTTCTCCAGAAAGTTCAGAGGACTAATCGAGGTCTTTACTACTGCATGGCCACCAATGCTGAAGGCACTGGAAGAAGTAATGAAGTATTCCTGAGAATACGATGTGAGTAATGCTTCAGCTTAATTCCTTTTCTTTTTCGCAGTGAAGTGAAATAGTTCAGTGATCAGACATGGTGGAAGTATTAACAATGAAAGTTAGAAGGGTTTATTTGCTTTTTGATGGTACCCTTTTTTAAATTGATCAGTTTCATTCTGATAAGTATATTATGAAAGCATTGCTTCTTTTATTAACGTGTTAATTTTAAACGTGGATCAGGATTAATAAAGCGAAATATTAATCAAGGAAACATTCTTTAATAAAGAAATAATTAAAATTTTATTTATTTAAGATAAATATATTTTATCATATGTTCGTATAGTAATAAATAAAAAAAAATCCGTTGGCTTTCCAATGTAGCTTACTTCACGATTTCAGTTTCCAATGAGATTGAAGGCTGGAAATTCGATTGTATAAAAGATTACTGCGAAATAATGGTATCTGTTTCATGTGAAAGTGAAAATATATACAGAAATCCTAAAATGATAGGATATTGGGATTTTGTGAGTTTGATACAATACAATTTTCAGATGTCGTCCAAGCCATCAAATTGTTATATCAGTTTTTTACGAATTTCTTAGAGAGTTTTACGGTAAAGTTACATTACGTTGTAAGTAAAAAAGTGTAAGAAATTAAAGGACATTTGCTGTTGATTCAAGTTAATGTGTTTGTATCATACAACTAAAATTTGCACTACCGTGCTTGGAGAGTTCTGATACTGAAAATTTTCATGTAAGTATTATAAGATGCTTGAAGGTATATTTTACAAAGACACGAGTGAAAAAGTTATCAAACTATTCAAAATTATATTTTTAAAACTCCCACATAACTGTCTGTATCGTGAAAGAATACGATAAAAAGGCTTTAAAATGCATACTTATATTTTAGCTCGTTCATTTTTAAATCCGTTTTCATTTTAAAACAATTTTTAATGGAATAATAATCAAAAAACCTAAAAACATTTTAAATAAGTTAAATATTCTATGATCCTGAATAAATATAATGAAAAGGATTGATAATAAAAGTAATAATTTATTATTCAAGTACTGTTTTTTTAAAAAAATAGTTTTTATTAGACACAACTTAATTAGAATACGCAAATTTAAAAAAAAAGTGTTTCATTAATATTTTCTATAAAATTTTAATAATTTACTTAATGACAATTAAATAAATTCCTAAATGAAGTTATACCAAATAAAATAAATCGTTAACTGGAGAGATTCATGATTTTTGTGGGTATTTTGGGAAAAAATAAGGAATTTGTATGCTCTCAACATAAAACTAACAACAATAAATTTCTAAATATCAAAATATTTTTTGAAGAATAAATGTGAGAAAAGAGAGGAAAATAAGAAGAGAAAACATTAAGATTATATGCAATGTTAATGAACTACAGATTGAAAATAAATCTGGAAATATGAATAACATTATATTATTTTTATTTTTTAATTATATTGATGCTATCTCGAAATAATTTGATATCATTAAGAATACTTCAAATAAATTTTCGAAATTTTTAACCACTATTCACTATACTTTAATAGACAAAAAAATCCATCATTTGATTTAATATTTATATTAAAATCTTTTCTGAATAATTCATTTAAAATACATAAAGAGTAGATTATTTTGATTAACTTAAATTAATGCAGAGCTTGAAGCCAGTCACTTAGAAAGAGAAAGAAAACAATATATTTTTCTAATGTAAATCGATACAATATATATGCTAGTTTGTGAGATATACACCAAAACAATCTTCAATTTGAGGTTAACAGAACAATAATAAATACCTAAACAGACACATCCGCACAAGAAGAAAAAGCAAATTTTAACTAAATTTATACTTTAAAAAAATTCCAATTATCTAAGATCAAATTTGAAGGTTTCAGTATTACCTCATAACTGCAAATAAACAGTTTTAAATCTCACTTGAATTCTTCTTTTTTAAAAAATTATTAATTGGAATAAAGGCAAATGATGTGGACAAAAAGAAAAGAACAAAATAAAAATAGTTTAGATATCTATTAAAGCTTTTTAAGAAATCGTATTCATATTTTTTTTTAAATAAAAATGAGATACATTTTTATTCATCAGAAGTAAATTCATTTCTTCTTAATTTTTATAATTTTTGTAAATATTCTATATAGATTATTTTAAGGTTAAAAGCAAGAAATAAAATAATGTTCAAAACATTTTCTCGAAAAAAAAAGGAACTTTTTAAAACTTAAGGTGAACTTCTGCAATATATATAAAAATAGACTGTACATAAAATGAAAATAAAATATAATACATTTCTACAAGAAACGCGAAAAACAATTTTTAATATGGAAATGCATATTTTAATTAGAAAAAAAGATGGTTAAATTGAGAATACTTATTTTAAAAAGGTAACTTTAATGAAGGTCAATACATTACATTTTAAATAAACTCGTAGTATTTAATGATGAAATGTTTTTTTTTCAAATGTTGTAACATTGAGTAGAAAAGTAAGATTGCAGTAGAATTCTATAATATATATTATATATTTTAACATGAATAGGGAGGAGAAGATAAAACCTAAAACAAAATTTATTGAATTAATTTTTTAAAAAAATTAAAGATATAGAAATTTAGGAATAACTAAATATTTTAAAAAAAAAACGATAGAAATATAATAAATTATTTTATTTTTTTTATTCATTATAAAAGTGGAAAACAAATATATTTGACTCAAATTTCGCATTTCAAATTTTGAATTCAGTATTTCTCTGATTCTGAAACCTATTTGTTTTATCGAGAACTCGAAATTTTATTTAAAAGGCAGGACTTTTATAGAATAAACTTCCTTTCAAATGCTTTTTCGAGTGTGTTTTCAAATCTTCTTGATAATTGAGATTTAGTTTTGTGACAAATGCTGATGTTGTTATTTTAAAGAAATATATTCTTATAATGAAAAATTTTGTACCTTTAGTAAAAGAGTTGTAACAGTTTTTATCTTCAGATGCAAGTTAAATAAATTTGTATGTAATTAAATTAGACAATAATGTATTTTTATTTATTTGTTACCTACAGTATTAAAGTGAACAAAGAAAATAATTTGATTAAACTTTACATAAAGCAAATTCTTTTTAAAGAGAATTTTACCTGTGACCAATTAAAATTGTTTCTCCTTAGAAATCAAGAATGCTTAAAAACGGCAAGAATGAAAGAAATAGTTTACTGTTGTTTTCTTTTAATTGTTCTTAATGGATTTTTTGTGTAAATGGAAATAAATGTTTTGTGCTCAGAAGTAAAACATTTGTATTATTTAAACTCAATCCCAGATTATTTGTCCTGTCAGTTTTGTTACTTAATAAACAAGTATGGATAGAATAAAACAAGCAGAATATCCCTATTCTTAAGAGGAAAAATGGATAAAAACCATTAAGTCTGTCTTAATGATAAATTTCAGGATAAAAAAAGGGAAAACTTTTATCACAAGATTCCTACGGTTCTGCTCATAAATTAAGGAGTGCCCTGCATAAGATATAGATGTCTGTCTACACTGGTTTTCAGTTACGACTGGAATAATTTATTGTTACGACTTTAATGCGTTTCTGCAGATGTGGATCCTATCTGAATTTATACTTAATTTCTCTTGAAGTCGTTTGTATCAATGCATTACGTAATCGCGTTTATCTAATGAAATATTTGGATCATATTTTATTAGATTTTGCACTAAAATTTATTAAAAGAAACATTGTTCATATTACATTATTATTTCAAATAAATTGTTCATTCTAAGATATTCATTTCATCATCCCGCTGCTTTACGGATTTTTGCACTGAATAAAAACATTTTCTTTTCTTATATTTATCTTTAAATAATAAATCAATGCTTTATGTAATTTCGGAAATTTTTCGTTTATTCTATAAGGAAAATGCATTTAAGAAAAAAGCATAAAATAAAAGCTTCATGAATCCATGTAATTCACTGTACTGTTTGTTGATGTTGTGTATTTTGTTATCTTAATCAAAAAACTAATAACTTCAATTTCACTTTCAACTTTCGGGTGGAATAAGTTTTTTTGTAAATTAACTTAGTATTTTGTGGTATGTAAGGTGACAAATCGTCCTCCTTTAGGGAAGACAGTCCTTCTTTCATAGCTTCTGTCCTTCCTCGAAAAGTCTCATTCTACTCTTGCCCTACTTTTCAATATTTTAAAACTAATCTGTTATTCTCTGTATTAAGATATGCCTAACCAAAGGTCCACGCGTCATGTGCAAGTACAGTATGAATTGTAGGGATTATTTGTATGGAAGTATTTTGTTCATAATCAGGCATCTATTTTCCACAAAACAATTCAAAAGATTGATGGTGATGAACCTCTTAAGTGTCGAGGACGGCACCTGAGCTGGCTACCCCCTCACCTTACTACCACACCATGCCAACGGGAGGACGTTGGAGCGTTCGATAGATATAACGTACATTACTCCCCTACACTGAGGGTCTTTAGTGGTACTGGGCTCGAACTCGTGACAAGCCAGTCACGATCCGATACCTTAACCAATAGACTACTGCGGCTACGAAATCAAGATTAAATGTTGATACTGTAGAACTTTGTAGAAAGTTAAATATGAAGGATATTTCTTGTTTCAAAATTCTCGATGTATTAGAAAATTATACATTGAAAAAAAATTCATTCAGGGGGATAATACTCATTTAAGTAAGTAACTAAAATAGATGTAAGTGCAAAAGTTTATGATTGTTTGAATTAATAAAATGCTTCCTATATTTTTACGTTGTAATTTTCTTCCTTCCGTCCTCCTTTTCATTGTAAAAAATTGGCTACCGATACTAAGTGTAATGTAAAATGATCATATATCCCGGATGTCTAAAAAGTATGACTACGCTCTAACTTTTTAATTACAAAATAACAGACAAAGATGTTCACTTGCGTTTTTTATGAAGAAAATGCCAAATTTCTTTTTACAATGTTTTTGTTTTATTTAAATGTGTGCATCATTAGTCGAGCGCAACTCATCCATTTTATACGAGTAATGCCGTCTCACCTTCTTCTCAATCTGGGTGACCAGGTTTTGTTTTTGAAA
Organism: Trichonephila clavipes; assembly: GCA_019973935.1. NCBI lineage: Eukaryota > Metazoa > Arthropoda > Arachnida > Araneae > Nephilidae > Trichonephila > Trichonephila clavipes. The sequence continues at coordinate 194,267 of BMAU01005380.1, read as the reverse complement.
ATACGATACTTATCGCCATAAATCTTTCATTTACACATATTAATAAAAATGAAGTGTCTGTTTGTAATTTGAATTTAACAAATTTTTAGTAAATGCATTTAACGTATAACGGTACTTATATGAAAAAATCAATTTTTAAATTTTGTCTGTCTGCCTGTTTGTCTGTCTCTCTGTTTCTTCAGGCTAATCTCTGAAATGACTGGACCAATTTTGACGGAATTTTCACTGGCAAATAGCTAATGTTATAAGGAGTAACTTAAACTACTTATATTTTAGAAAAAAGTTAGTGTTTCACGAAAACAAAATTAAACCAATGAAATAGTGATCAATATCCAATTCAAATAGGGATTATTTATTTCAGTAGGGATTACTTCATTTCGCCAGCCTTCTGTCTCAGCGATTTCTAGCACTTATATCAAACTTTTTTGTTTTATTAGGTAGCTGCCACTCGCGACATTTCCCGTTCATATCCTTTGATCCTAATGATTTTACAGTCCTCACTTTATCGACATTGCCAAATGTCATGCGTTCCTCTCACACCTTACTTGTGCCTTCGTTTGTTTTCGTTTCACCCTACTGCTACTTAGACCTGTTTTGATCCTAATGAATTTGCAGTCCTCACCACATCGATAGTGCCAAAGGTCATGCGTCCCCCTCACCCCTTGCTCAACAAAAAACAAAGAAAAATAATAAAACAAAAAAGAAACTTCGATTCACAAAGTAGAGATATGACATTATTTTTATACCTTAGGTATTTCTTTACGTGGTATACATAATTATTAAGTTTTCGTAAACTCTGCGAATTGAATAAATACGTTTTTGCTAAATTCCACGTGGACAAAGGCGCGTGTAACAGCTATTTAGCATAAAATAAATGCATCAGAAATTAATTTTAACGCATTACACCCCCAGATACAAATTGTTTACACTATTTTCGCGTTTTTTACTCAAAATTTGTAACAATGCGTTACTTTTGCTGAGCAGAAGGAAGGTGTTTTCAAAAATCGACCCACAAGAGAGTTAAGGGGCGCTATAAATAAAAAAAAATCTTTTAGCAGCAATTATATCTACAGACTTAAAATTTAGCAAACATAGTTTTTGTTCAGCTGAGATATGCAAGAAGCTTTTTTTGTTTAATTTACAATTCACTTAAAATTAATTCATTAAAAATTTCTTTATCCTTCAGTCTGAATTGTTTAATTTTTCAATTCGCCCATGTGAAGAACGGGTATACCAGCTAGTACTATCTATAAAATGAGAATCCTGAAGATGGACTCCATTTTTTGGTAGTGCGAAGTTTATATACGGCATACATGGGATGCAGATTTAAATTCAATAAGCCACAATACATCTTGCACGTGTTCTTGGTTGTTTGTTTTTAATTAATTTTTGAAAATGTATTCATACTTTTCGGACGCCATGTGACTTTTCGAAATAAGCTTCATCTGGTAAATATAGGTACTTAAGTTTTCTTAATTTATCTTAAAGTTTTAAACTTACAAAATAAATAAAATAAGTTTGATTCTTTCATAGGCATTTTAGTGAAAAATGAGATATTGCAAGATAAATCAAATCTCAATATTTCTCAAAGAATAGTGTGCCTTTTAATGAAATTAGGAACCAGTTCAATCGTCGTCCTCAACATTATCTTTGGCTCAAACATTTCTAAAAAAAATAGGTCGACAATGCTTACGATTGCTTTAGATTCACTGAAAACCTCAATATAAATAAATTATATTTCCTAGTAACTTGAGTTTGAAGATTAAAATTAAAAAGAAACATTCCTTGAATAAAATCTGTTTCACACAAATTCAATTTCAAAAATTTCAAATTTTTTCTATTTACAAATAGAAAATCCCTGGAGATGAAATATTCAGTTACATTCTCTTCATACACATATAGACTTATAAAAAAATTTATTAAAACTGCATAACATTGGCGGGAATCCAGATAAAAAGTATTTGAACTTCTTTTAAAAAATGACTGAAATAAACCACTCTCCAGCTATCGAAAGTAACAATGTTTCCCTCCGCATTCTTTTTATTATTTTTTTTTTCTCTTAGCAGTTCTCAACAGACTGATAAAACAGTATATGTAAATCACTTCACGAACTGTATCAAAAATGTCGTTTTTAAACAATTTCTAAATATATTTCGGTGACAAAGCGCATTCACAGTTTTTACCTCCCAGTAATTCTGCGATCAATTCACTATTGTAGATGCACCTGAATGCAAGCCAAATCAAAAGAAAATTTATGGTGTGGCATTGTTCGAGACGGTTGGGGTCACGTGTGAATTAGATGCCGACCCAGACAATATCACTTTCCGCTGGAGGTTCAACAGCTCTGGAAAGAGCTTAGACATTACGAACTTTCAGACGACAGGAACAAAAAGCGTGGCCAACTATCGACCCCATTCAGATGATGATTATGGATCCATTATTTGTTGGGCTAGTAATGATGTAGGACGTCAAAGGGAGCCCTGCGTATTTACAGTCATCCCAGCAGGTGAGATTCTACATCACTCTGTTCCGTCTTTTTTCTCAACCTTTTACTTTTGCTAGGTGTAAGGATACAATGCTTTGTCACTCAGTACGAATAATTTTAGGCTCGTAGAGTTTTTTGTCAGTTTTATCGAAGTTCAATAAAAAGTGTTGACATGTAATATTTTTTTGTTTATGTATCTGAATTTTGTTTGTACTTGATAATACACAATAATCTTATAAATGTATAATTGTATAGTTGAAAAAAGAAATGCATTCCGAGATTTTTGAAAAATTATTTCAGGATGTGTACCAGAATTTATCTATGGTTTTGATAACTATAGATACTCTGTTAAATATGCAAGATATAGTACATAATTCAGGCGTTGTGGTATATTTATTTTAGTAACTTATTTTTACATTCTAATATTTTTGAGTATTATTTCAGTGGTGAGATTTGTATTAATATTAGTTTCCAGCGTATTAATGTGATTTGCAAAAAATTAATTTTGTTGAGGTTGCATATGCAAAAGCAATTTTCGTGATATGCCTGAAACGAAAAGAACTTATCTCGTTCTTATACAATGTCATGTATGAATGTATGTTTTTGTTTGTTTGTTTTTAATTTATTTGCAGCTTCATCATCGTGGAATGACGGCTGAGGTTGTAAAGGGGGAGGTATAAAGCTCGAAGCATTGTACCTAACACGTGCCGTCTTTTAGGCTGGAAACGCCACCAACAAATACCAAAGTATTGTATAACACCCCTTGGTTTGGTGGCGGGGAAAATAATTGTATATTTGGTGGAGGGAAAAATAATTCTATATTTGGTGGCGGCTATATATAAACATGTTCCTTTGTGTTTTTTTTTAATGTTATATGCTTCAAATTTAAGCAACATGTCTAAATCCTTTGAACCCATAATCATAATGGCTTATTTAAAAGTACAGTTGAACCTGTTTTTGTACGGTAGATAGAGACCGCATAAAAATAAACGCACAAAAAATATTCGAAAATTTTATAAATTCTTAGGTATAACAAACTAATTCGTGGACATATTACAAACAACTTTTTTCATGCGGTGTAAAGGAACCGCATAAAAATGTAGCCTTTATAAAATATGCTAATTATAACGAAATTTATATGAGAGAACTTCTATAACAAAATTAATAATTAAAAATCACACATGGAAATATTTTAAAAACATGTAATTTCTCATTGTATATACGGATAAGTTATCGAAATGCACATACGTAATTCATTGCTATTCATCGTAATCCAAAGCCCTGTAAAGAATAAGTTCAAAATCGCTTTCGTCACTTGAAGGTACAAATTCAATTGATTTATTTTTTTGGCAACATTAAGTAAGAGATAAGTTTTTGTGATGAAGGTCCGGGGGCCAGTTGCTTGTAAATGTCACGATAACCAGCTATACATAATTGAAGACATTTTCAATTTTATACTACTTTCTTAATTGGTATCTACTTGAAAAATATTTTCCAATTTGTTGAAAAACTGGATCCCTGCAAATTTTTATCCACTTTTAAAGAATCCGGTTCTTCTTGTCCGACTTCATAATCTATCAAATTATTCATAATGTCAGTGTGATTGAAAGTTTCGTCTTCAATCAAGCGCGGGCTGCTGGAGCGTTGAAAGAAAGCAACTGAATGCGCATTGTCGGGAGACTATTTATAACAAATGAGTAGAGCGTCTTGAAGTGTCTACATTTCAGTGGCGTAACGTGCACTTCCGCATCACGGGGGGGGGAGGACTCTAGATGCCCAACAATGCCTGACTTTTACAATAAATATCCATTTACCCAATTTATAAAATTATTAAGGCAAAACCTGACTTTCAATTACCAGTTCTGTAACATTATCCGTTACAGAACTGGTAAATACACTGCTGGACAATTGCTAAGGACGGATAACACTATCATCCATAGCAACCACTAAATGAAAGGAAGCAAATTGTGGAAAATTAGAATAAGTGCGGGATATTAGTAAGAAGAAGTATGAGTATGCAAATTTTTTCCCACGTCTGTTCATCACGTGATAGTGTTCATAAGAGCTTTAAAGTTTTTGACGCGTGTGGACAGTTGTTGTTTCAAGTCAAAGTTTTATGGGAAAGACTTAATAGACGAACTTAAAATTTTTGGCATGTCTTCCCGACATCACATAGATGAATTTATGCGTGGCCAAATTATTGGAAAGATTGAAGATGGGCGAAAAATAACAGATGTTGCCAGGGTGTTCGACATCGCTCACAGCGTTGTTTCACGGCTGTGGAAGTCATTTAAAACTACTGGAATGTGTAGTAGATGGCACGGGGGAGGTCGTGTTAGAAGTACGACGCCTGCTGAAGACAGATACATCGTCCTATCAGCAAAAAGGAACAGGCGCACCACAGCTCAGCAGGTGGCAAATCAGTCTCTTGCTGCCTCAGGAAAGCAGATCTCCCGAAAAACTGTTGCCAGACGTTTGAGGGGAGGAGGACTATACGCACGCAGACCTGTTGTGTGTGTCCCATTGACCAGACAGCACCGTACTGCCCGTTTGCAATGGTGTCGTGAGCATCACAATTAGACTGAACAGGACTGGGCATGCGTACTATTCTCAAATGAGAGTAGGTTCAGTCTGTCATCGGATTGTAGACGCCAACTGATCTGGCACGAGAGTGGTACTGCTTATCGTCCTGAAAATATCCAGGAAAAGGACCGATATCCGACATGCAGTATCATGATGTGGGCCGGCATCATGATCAATGTCCGCACGCGCCTACATGTGGTTGCGAATGGGACTATGACGGGCCAACGATACATTGATGAAGTTCTACTTCCTCATGTTCGTCTTTTCCGTGGTGCTGTCGGTGATAAATTTGTTTTTATGGACGACAACGCAACATGTCATCGTACACTCGCTGTTCAGGATTGTCTAGACAGCGAGGGTATTCAACGTCTCGTATGGCCAGCGCGTTCTCCAGATCTAAACCCCATTGAAATGTGTGGGATGCTTTGGGGAGGCAAGTTTCTGGTCGAAACTATCCCCCGACAAACAAGAACACCCTCATCCGTGCACTCACAGAGGAATGGGATAAATTGCCTCAACAGCTGCTGGATAATGTTGTGGAAAGTATAGTACGACGTGTGGAATTTTGCATCACACTCCACGATGGACATATCCCGTACTGATACCTTTCTTTAAGGTGCCTGCTGACTTTTAGATGCATTGTTCCATTTCTCCGTACGCAGATCAAATGAACATTTTTTTCTTTCAGATGTTTCACAGCTTTTGTACTTTCCAGAACAATAAATATTCTTTATTCTAATGTCTGAACAGTGTGGCAACTATATTTTATCCTACTAGGCCTCACGTCTCGCTTAATGTTATGCTACATAGCAATTTGTGATCCGTCCTTAGCAATTGTCCAGCAGTGTAGATAGAAGACATTACAGTGGAGCCAAAGCCATTGAGTCCTGCCACGGAGGGGGAGGGCAGGGTTCTAGAGGCCCAAGGCTTGATTAACGTTAAATACGTATTTACCCAATATATAAAATATTAAAGGCGAAATTCGACTTACGGGGGAGGGGGTCCCAACATTCTCCATTATGCCACTAGTAAATAGATATAAAACATTACAGTGGCGTCAAAGCCATTGAAATTCATACTCCACATAAAAAAAAAGATCGCAGATAAAAAATCGCACAAAAACAATAAAATCGCATAAAAAAGACTGCACAAAAACAGGTTCTACTGTATTGCTCTGTTTGTACTTTTTATATTACAATGGCTCAAAATACTTTAATTTTTAAAATGTGAGCCAAAGCTTGTTATTTGCAAGCATTTATGTTGTTTTGTGTTACAATGGTTCTATGGTGCGGGAAAAATGCTATTAAAATATGTGTTAAAATGCTTACGTTACTTAAATTTTACGTTCTCTCACATTACACAAAAAACTTTAATTAAGGTAAGTTTTACACACCTAAGAACTTAATTAATAATTAATAAAATAGTAGCTTGAAATAAATTAATTGGCTTTATAATAACTGATTATTAACGCCTAATAATTAACAATTAAATTTCTTAGTTTCCAGTTTTGTTTTATTTTGAAGAGTAGGCTTTCAGCTTTAAACATTTTGACATAATCTTTTAAGTACCATTATTCACTGATCAATGTCTGCATGCATTGCAGGAACTTTAATTTATAATTCGCCTTACAAGCAGTGCGGAATATTAAACAGTTGAAATAAAACTGAGGTATAAAATTGCGTTGTTAAATCTACATTTTCTACTACAGGTCCTCCAGAGCCCCTACAGAATTGTAGCGTGGTGAATTATACAGAGGACTCCTTGCAAGTGGAATGCGTGGAAGGTTACAACGGAGGCCTCGTTCAGATATTTCAACTCGAAGTTTACGACGACACCGGACGGAAGCTACACGGTAACTTCACCTCGATTCAACCTCAGTTCTACGTGTCCGGGTTGCCGAGTGGCAAAATTTTACGCCTCGTTGTCTTCGCCAAGAATAGCAAAGGGAAAAGTGCGCCTATAGTGCTTACGGCGAATACGTTGCAAAAGCCGGAAAAGTTGACAGGTACAGTTTAAATTATAATTATATCAAAAAAGCGGAAGTTATAAAATTTGAAAAAATTGATGATAACGTATAACTATATATATATAACTAATTATAATTGATTAGGAATTCTCATTTTGAAACTCTTTGATGGATTATTCCGCGTCCAACTGTTTCAGTAGATTCTAATGGAGTGTGTGAATTGTATTCTTATTTTTTAAATATTCCTATGGCATTGACTTAATTTGTGCTAAAATCAACGTTGACTCTTAAAAATACGATGGAATTTTGAAATATGCAATAAGTATTAGAAGATCTTTCTATAGACCATTTGAATGAATGAAATTTACACGGATATCGAATATGATTGACTGAACGCGTAATTTATCTTTGTTGACAGCATAATGATTAATCTTGCATACTGCAATTAATTAATCAAAATAATTTCTGCAAAAAAAGTCATTTCCGGAGACACACAGAAATACTTTCATCCCAAGATTGTGAAAGAAGATCCGGTACTCATATAATAATAATAATAATAATTCCTTTTTGAAAAAAAAATATTATAAGGCATTAAAAAGTTGATAAAAAATTTAAGTTTCACTATTTCGCTGAATTCCATTAAAAATCTTTATTATAATAGAAAACAATAGCTTATAAATTTTAACTTGTAATTATTTTCAAAGTGTACAAATACTAAGAATTATAAAAACGATTATGAATTAATCTTGTAGAAAATAATTTATTGTCATTATGTGCAATGTATTAATTATTATTCTCAGAGAGTTTTACTTGAAAGAGCTATTCAGAAAACACTTTTATGACAACATAATCCATTATTAATTAAAAATAATGACGACTCTTTGTTTTCTAGCAAATATCTGTACCAATCTCTTATTTATGTGACTCATTTATTTATCTTGTAATTTTAACCATCAACATAGAATAGACTCATCCCTTTGATTTAACATGAATCATTTATTTATCTTTTAATTTTACTCTTCAACATAGAATATACTCATTTAAAAATCAATGACTGAAGCATACGTCAGCCACAACACATGCGTTCATGAAAATTTTCTTATCTCTGAAAACAAATTTTTGTATCTCATTCATTTACACCTTCGAAATACACTAGAAGATGAGATAAATAGCTTTTTTTAAAAAATCATACCTAAGATTCGGTTTTCAAAAGGCTTTTGAATTAGTTAAATAAGTTTCTCTGAGACTGATGAATAAACTCACGCTTCCTTGGGAAATTCATATAATATTTATTAAAAACATGATTACTTTCTCCCAAATTGCCTAATTGCTTGATCATTTAATTATTTGAAAGTAAATTATGTCGTTAATGAAACTTGTTTCATCTCTCTTGGTGCCTAAGTAATTGCTGTTACTTTACATATCATATTTTGAAGAAAAATGAGAAACGTATTTTTCTTTCTTTTTTTTATTGGTTTTAATTACGACCGCATTTTGACAGCATTGTAACTCCAATATAAAATTCCTTCTAATATTAAACGAATCCATGGTAAAAGTTTATTTCATTTTTTTTTCCATTGAGGATCATTTTTTATAACGATTTAGTGTGTTTCCTTTTTCTGTTCTTTTTTTTTTTTGGTGTCGGGAGAAACAGATAGAGAGGAAACACTTTCAGCTGTAGAAACCATTCATAAAATACTTTTAAACTAAGGGAATTAACTTCATAAGATTTTTTTTTTCGTCATAATATGTAAATATTTTATAGTAATAAATACCTTAAAATCCGGTGTATATAACCCGTATCTATACTTTCAAGCTAAATTTTTAATTTTTAGGTATATTCGCCGCATAACGCCCAACCCCTTTTTAACGAAGAAATCTGAAATATTAATATACATTGTTTTTATGTTTTGAACTAATTTATTCGAGGTATTATCCCTGACTTTTGAAAAATAGTACACTTCTAGAACTACAACTGTTCTTGTTCATAAGGCAATTCGTTTCTTTTAAATAAACAGTGTTTCGATGCATATAGAAGTACATTTTTTCTATGTCCATCCTGTTTGTTATTTTTAAAGCTATCGTTTAAATACCCGGCGTATAACATGCACCCTTAATTTTCGATCTTATTTTTTGTGTTCAAAGTACGCGTTATACGCCGGATTTTACGGTAAATGCAATTTTTCATCAATCAATTTAGAATGCAAAATTGAGCATAGAATTATTTTATACGTTTAGAAAATGTTTTTCTAATTGAGTTTTTCTTTTTATTTTGTTAATTGGGTAAGAATTGTTAAAAAAATTATTTGTCGCTTTATATGTTTGATTTGTCGGGTCCATTGGATTTTGATTTGTCGGATCTATTGGATGTTTGATTTGTCGGATCCATTGGATATTTGATTTGTCGGATCCATTAAATTTTGATTTGTTGGATCCATTGGATATTTGATTTGTCGGATCCATTGGATATATGCTTAAAGTGTCCGCTTCGTATGCCTAAATTTGCCGCTTGCACCTCAGCTGGAAGTCGATAGATTTTCTGGATACAGAAATCGTAAGCACGCATGTCATATGATTAAGTGCCATGTAAAATGATCCCTTGAGTATAAATTTGGCTCTGATTTTCTAAGCAAAACTAAATCATGGAAATATTTAGCATCCGACGAAATCTTAAATTAAATTAATTCAAGCATCCAAGTCTGGTAGCGAGATCCACCACTGAATGGCTTTCACATTTGGGAATTTGCAATGTCTGCAAAGGCTCAGTTACTAATATGCAGCCCATTAAATATACAGTCGAACGTCTATATAACGAACAATTATATTGCGAATTTTTCTATACAGTGAACTTTTTCCTGAACTTTTGAACATTTTACGATTTTCTTCGTAGAATAACCTGTCTATAGCGAATTGCATTTTCTATACAATGAACTTTTTCTTTTGTGATTCAATTTTTGTTCTTACCTTATTTCAAAAATATTTCTGAAAAAATTTCAAGTTATTCTCTCTTTAACATATTTTATGGTGGTCATAAATCTTTAACTAGTTTTATTAGATCCTAACTCGCCAAGAGCAATACAGTTCTGGACGTTTCATCCAAGAATTGCAACCTTCAACTCCCAATGCCAATTCACTAGAAATATCTTCGATATCCTCTTCAACCCTCGGTGGAGTTGTCCCATTTCCTAGTGTTTTAATTATAAATAATGTATGTTTAATATTACTTGTATGCTTTAAATTATAAAATGTCCTTAAAATTCATTAATTTTCCTTTTAAATTATTTTTTTAATATTGAAAGTACAGTGAATTCTTCGACAATTTTTTTCTTTCTTTTTTGATTTGTAAGATATATAAAATAAACATATATTAATTTTTAAAAAAGGTGTGAATAATTACTTTTTTTAAAATATAGTGTTTATGAATTCAAAATTTGTCTAATGTTGTTTATAAAGTATATTAAGAGATGAGAACCTCTATGCAACGAATTTTCCAAATAACGAACTTTTTTCCGGGATTTAGTAACTGCGTAATATAGAGGTCCGAGTATATATATATATGCCTTTTTCAAATGAGACTCAGGTTAACAGACTTCTGTTACGTCAAATCTAACCTTATCTTCAAGATTTATGCACGGGGAATGTCATCCGGTCCTCCTATGAATCAATTACATATTAGTAGACTCTTTTGTCGAAATGTGAAACATTGCGTAGAAAATTTTATTCTGAAGTGTGGTCTGCTGCATGCTACTTGGTCTATACACTAATGATAAAACCATATAAAAGAATAAATAATTATTTAAAAATCTTTGTTTAATTCCCCTGTTTTCAAATAAATTGTACAAATAAGAGAAAAAAGAATTTTAATGTATTACCTGGTCACAAACCACATAACAAACACATAACTCAATGGAACCACATAATTTATTACAAGCATTTCTTAGCCGGTGTTAATTATTGCATTGGTAGTTAAACATATATCTAGATTTAGGAAGGATTAATTTTTTCACATCCAACATATTTTTATCTGCCACATTCAGTTAAAAAAACTATTTCATGCATTTCACTATCAGGAAAATCCATGAAGTTTTTAAAAAAATTTCAATGGGTGAATGATTTAATATATAATTATTTTAGTTTAATCAAAAATATTTTTAGGCGAGTTTTTACGCAGAGCAAAAAATGTTAAATATTTTATCTATATCACATTTTTGTGGAAATTTAATACAAATAAATACAAATATTTATTTATTTATTAGATCGCAACATCATGTAACTTATGAATAAATGTAATTTTGCAAATACTCCATACGTAATTTCAGTGATTATTTTCTTACGTATTGTGTAACGATCATTACGAACTTAATTAGATTGCATATGATTTACCGTTTGTTCACAAGCAATTCTAAATAGATAACAATAAGTGGAATTGGATTTTTGATTTAGTAAGAAAATTAATATATATAAAAAGTGCTTCTGTCTCTCTCTCTCTCTCTCTTTATATATATATATATATATATATATATATATATATATATATATAATTTCACAAACTACACGTATTTCTTTACACGAAGTTTACATAGAAATGTGCTAATATAATTTTTATTTTTATTTTAATGAAAACAGAGGGTCATAAAATAGCTTGAGAGAAGAGATTTCAATATAGTAATACATTTGAAACTTTCGAAAAAGGCATGGTTGCTATTATCCCTTGCTTTTCTGGAAGAAATTTTTCATTTCTCCAATACATTTTTTTGTTATTAGTAAAAGATTTTTTCCCAAAAGGTCCACTCATTTAAAAATGAGTTGCATTAGTATTTGAAGAGTAAGTAATTATGTATGCCTAGTCGATTAAAAACAAATATACGAATATACATTGGTGTTTTTCATGATAACTTCATTAATTAACTTAGAAATTTTAATACATTTTTATAGCACATTTTCACATTTCAAATAATTTTACTAGGAACAATCTATCCAATTTATAAATGAAAAGCGATTCAAAACTCCTTCTTAATTATTTTAACAACGACTTACTTAAAGTTTCGTTTAAGAGTATACAAGTATTCTTATGGTAAGAAACTCAATTTTATGATTTAGTCCAATTGTGAAAAAGCAGACATTTAGTATTCAGTATGTTAAAACTGAGAATGTATTTCTTTTTTAATTAATTATTTTTATTCCATTTTCGTAGGCATGCAAGGAATGATAATCTTTCGACCTGTGCTGGGATTACTTATAGGAATTGTTGTTGCATTAATAATTGTAGCCATTGTTGTCATAGTTTATTTACGAATGAAAAAACACCGAAAGGATAAAGGTAAGTTTTATTTTTTAAATTTTAATTTTATTTGCAATCTGCATTTTCATAGTGCAACTAAGATTTCATTCTATTGAGGTTTTATACTCTTATTTCTTCATTTTAACATTTTGACAAATACAATTTATATACTTCATGTTTATTAAAGTCCATAAGAATTAATGAAGTTCTTAATTACTAATCACAATATTTTCTACATTTACAAAGCTCTACCCATTTTACAGAATAAGTAAATTTTATCAATAAATCGTTTTATATGAGGGTGAGTTGGAAAATAAGTTTCCCCTATCAACTGTCCTCAGAGTTGTGTATGAAAGTCAAAACGTAGAATGAGACATTAAAGATAAGACATAGCTTTCTTTTTTCACAGAAGTACGAAGTACATTGAGACATTTGTCATACCACTTGATAAGCTTCAAAATGCCCCCCAGGAAAAACTCAGGGTTTTGCGTACGGAAGCAGCGTTTAACGGATTTCAGCATTGCTTCCAAAGTGCCTTCAGAGGAGATTCTTCTTCAAAGCCGAAAACAGAAGAAAATTACTTGGTGCGATATTAGGACTGGCGGATGGTGTAGGCCAACCAAGATTTGCAATATGGTTTTGCGTTGCCGTCGCCGAATGTGGTCTCGCAATGTCATCCAACATCCGAACGCCACATCTAAGAAGCCCTGGCTGCTTTTTCCGAATAACCTCTTTCAATTTTCAACAGGGTGTCACAATATCGCGTAGGCACTGTGACACCCTGGTTCCAACTTCCAAAAAGTCCACTCAAAACTAAATGCATATTATGTATGAAAAACCCTGAGTTTTTCCTGGGGGATTTTTTGAAGATCATCAAGCGGTATAACAAATGCCTCAATGTACTTGGAGCTTATGTGGAAAAATAAAGTTGTGTCTTATCTTTAATGTCTCATTCTATGCTTTAGCGTTTATACACAACTCTGACCACAGATATGACAGGGTTAATTTATTTTCCAACTCATTCTCGTAAATTAATTTATTCAGGGAAATCATATCAAATAAAAAAAAATTACCGGGGTAAGAAAATATTTATCATTGCACGTATATTTTCTCTGAAAAAAAAACGGAATGTTAATTCAGTACTAAGCATAAGTGTTATTATAAAACTCTTATTTGTGAAAATATTTAGATAATATACTATTTCCGCTTTAAAGTTACGAATTTCCTATTGTTTTAAGAAAATAAATATCAAATTAAATAAAAAAAAAAAGTTTATGTGAGTCTTTCTGATAAAAAAATAATAAAAAAAGTTACAAATGCTGTATAAAATTATTAAAGAAACGTTATTTAACATTAAAATAAAAATTTTAACGTAGTTTTTATATTAGTTTAATAAAATTTAAAACAATGTTTTGTTATTTTTTATAGTGACCAAAAGAACACCTGAAGTACCTGACAAGTAAGTTTTAAATTTATTAATTTTTCTTCAAAAATCAATAACTGAATTATGATTATAAAACATGTACATTTATTATATCGTCATGCAGATCTAGGGTTTGAGGACTTCATGCAAATCAGTCGCAAATAATAGGACACTTCTTTAAGAGCGATGATAATTTATTGCCGAAAGTCCAATCCTTGAAATACAGGATTCAGCAGCAATACTTGCAGAATAAATCTCAGAAGATCTTCACGCCTTCAACAACACTCAGACATAAGAGATTATTCACAAGCAATCGCTTGTTCAACAGCCGAAGTAATCACTAATCGCTTCAATAATCAGAGAAATACTAACTGATCGCTAGGCAAAACCAGACTGACTGACTTTTGGCAAGCATCTCTCTATTTATATCCCTCGCGGATAATTCGAGAAAGATCCTCTTGCGTCATAGGTCTTGAAATTAGTTTATTTCTCCACTAATTTCTAGAAGAATCCAGAGGGTTCCAAACTTGCCCAAAATGTTCGCCAACGTAATCGCCAAGTAGCCAAAACTGACACCAATTTGGCTACATCGCCAAGTTCCCATTGAATCACCATCATTACGAAAGGGACGGCGTTGTGCTTGTGAAAATATATATATTACAATTTTAACTTAAATTAAATCTATTTTAGAGTAAGATAAATGCATTACACATCCAAATACAAATTATTTACACCATTTTACACGAAATTCGGAACATTATGTACACACATATTTACATATATATAATTTATAAATTGTATATCGTTATAGGAAATATTTATAATACATCGATAACTATGATATTTATATGAATTTCATTTCATCAAACCATTGGAATATGTATTTAAATAGTTAAGGTTAGTAATAATAATTTTAATGTGCTAAAAATAAACAATGATCATTAAACTCGTGTAATTTATACAAAACTATAAAAGGAAATGATAAATCATTAAACATCAATATGCTAATATAGTTTATCAAATAAACTATGAACAGATTCGGTGATAATTTCGCAAATATGTCCTTTTTTAGATGTCAGACTCCTTTGAAGAAGGATACAGACGACATTGCAGACAGTGAAGAAAAAGGACCAGATATCATTCCAGCAAACATTAATTCTAGACAGCATTTTATTGTGAATGGTAAGATCCAACTATGCAATAAGTTATAAGTAAACTGAGAAAATTAAATATTTACTGAAACAAGTGACCTGACCTTTTTTAAAGTATATAGTAACATCGAAATGTATTATATGCTAAAAATTTAAGTGATTTATTTTGTCGAAAAAGTTTGTTGTAAGCAATTTTTTCGAACAATATATAAGTGTACACTTTTTTAAAAATTTAACGTTTGTATAACAGGATTGTGCAAAGTGGAGTTAATCGTGCTTTAGCTGCACTAATTATAATATTATTTAAAAATAAAGTGGATGATTGATATTTTCTATGATATATATTTAATGGTAATTGATTGGAGTTTGGAAAATGTTATTTGTTTTTGTTTTATTTTTTTAAATCAGAAACTAAAACGGTTTTAAAATTTTAATTTTATGAAATTAAAAAATTGTGATGTTTATGTATATATATATATATATATATATATATATATATATATATACCATCATTAATTCAACATTCATGGTATTTGCGTATTACACCATCGATCAATTTCTCGAAATAAAAAAACGCCGTGAATTTGAAGGATTTCTCCCAGTGCTGTCACCGTTATTATAGTTTTAGAGCACACACAGGAACGGCTTTCCACTAGTGGCAATATATCACTATGATTGGCGTCTTCTTTTGATTTGAAGAAATTGGTCGACGGTATATAACATAAGTGTACGTATATAACGGGATCGACGGTATATAACATTCGATTCGTGAAGTTTTAACATTTTTATTCTTAATTATGAAGAAAGAAAATACCTATTGGGGGTTTTCAAAAAAATAATGAAGACATTATTATTGTAGCTACGTTATGTTTGAAGAATAAGTTCATTCGAAAATTTATTCTTAAATGGAATTTTCGACAGCTAAATCTTAAAGCTTAGAGTGTTTTTATTTTTTCTCTTAAAATGTATCTTCATTTGAACTTTTGTAGAAAGTCCTATATCTGTTTACTTTTGTAATTAAAAATGAGTAAGAGATTTTTTTTTAACTATAAACAGAACATCTCGTGAATGTTTTCAAAAATGTGTTCTTAAACTTGCATGATAGATTTACTTGCAGATTCAACATTAAGAATTCTACAATAATAGCTCATCTGATTCAATAGCACAATAACAATAAATTAACTTTTTTTAAAAAAAATCCTATTTGTAAATGAGATTATTATAAATGATTATTACATATGTTTTATGTACACCATTCATTATGTACCTAAACATTTTAACCCAATTTTAAAACCAATTGTTTTCTTAATAAAATGTTTTTACAGAGGACCCAAAAGATCAAGTATCTCCTGCAAAATCAGCAGCTGTGTGTCATTGGGGATCCCCACCCAGAAATCCATGCCTAGAATCTATGCCTGTGCAACAGTGTGCTCCATTTCGAAGGGTAAATTCATAAAAAAAATATATAAAAATAGAGCTTATATAGAAAAACTAAGAAAAAAAAACTAGTTTAATGTACCATTAATTGCTTCAGAAGATAGATACATAACTTAAATGATTTTTTCTAATGTGGATATAGGAGTACTAAAACTGTAATACAGATGGTGAGAACCATTTATTGTATTTCACCTTCAGTGTTCAACTACGATGCTTTAGGGTGTATCTTTGGGCATATGGGCTGCCAGCAGCCCTTCCCATTTCTAATAGTCTATGATGGGGAAGCAACAATTGTGGTGTTTCTCTGTCTGCGGTGTACTTCACGTCAGTATTCGATGATATTAATCCATTCATTTTAATGCAAACATTTTTTTTAATAAAAAATAGGTGGATAATAATTAATCGGCTTGTGTAATGCTTACAAATAAATAAACTTTCCCATGCAAGTATTTTACATCAGTGTTCCCCAACCTTATAATCGCCACGGATTGGTCAACGTTTGTTAATTTTACCGTGGCCCGCGGGCGGGGGGGACGTTGATTGTGTATATTTTAGACTGTTATGATTTAATAATTTTAATTTAATTGTATTTAATCGTGACTTCAGAATAAAGTATAGCTACACCACACAAAAAATGAATATAAAGTGATTTAACAAGGAATATAAAATGACTTATAAAAAGTAGCCCAAACCCAAGAAAAATGTACCACGGTAAATAAAAGGGAAATAACTGAATGTTACTTTGTGCAAACTGGTAGTATTTGATCCACAGACCGGGGGTTGGAGACCACTGTTTTGGATGATATATCACAAATAATGAGAATTATTTTCATATATTTAGAAAGTAGACGAGTGGACCGATAATTATATTTTTTTCAAAATTTAAAAACCTGTCTGTGAAGAAGGTGTAGAAAAGATGTTCCTTGTTACATTAGGTGAAGACAAAATAAAATAAAATATAGATTTTCTTTATGTTAACTACTACCGCAAGAGGTATGGATTTTAGGCATTTGAATAATTTTTAAGTCAGAAAGTCAGCAAAATTTTAGTTAAAGTGAAACACACACATGTATTTTAGAGTTTTTTTTAACGTTTATTGTTATGAGAGGTCTGGTACTGTTAAAATTTTTTTAATATTACATTTTTAAAAAACTACTGTTGAAATTGGTGTGAAAAAAAGACGCATCGAAAAAAGCTTGAATTGGACGGAATCGATATTGCTGAGAGAAACAGCTAGGTTATGAAAATTACACTGCAAATCGTACTGTTCACTATGCAGTAATAATTAATCATTAATCGCCACTTTTGGGTTATTTATTTCGTAGAACAATAATTATTCAGTGTGTGTCCAAAGTCCTCTTTTCCCATATTTTTCTAAAACTTCAACCCTTCTGGGGCAATGAGTGAGTGAATATTAACGTCATACTGTTCAGCTACACGACGGCTTTTGGCAACGAACCACGTAATTTTGAACCATGGTCAAGTGACGTGGACGACACCTGAGCTGGCACCCTCTCTCCTAACTACCACACCACACCAACGAGAAAACATTTGAGCTCTCGACAGATTTAACGTGCATCGCTGCCCACACGGTGGGTCTTTAATTGTAATGGGTTCGAAGTCATGACATGCCTGCCATGATCCGGTACCTTGACCACTGGGCTACCACAGACATCCTCTATGACAATACTAAGTTTTGGAATTTATTTTATTTTTAATTATTTTTCTCTGCATCTCCATACCATAGAACATCTTTTTTGAAAAGAAAGGGTAAGATTAATTATTTGTTATTTGATGCATATATCTGCGATCCTCTTTACTGTCTACACACATTCAGAAAATTTTATATTTAACTTGCATTTACAAACTACTATCATACTTAATGCATATTCATTAAATTCAAAAGAAACTAAAAATATTAAATTACTTTAAAAATAATTTTAATGCATCTCAGCAAAGCAAAGGCTTAAATAAAATACTTATTAGTTTTATTGAGCCTGACATACAATTGCATGCATATATATATATATATATATATATATATATATATATATATATATATATATATATATATATATTAGAAATATTAATATGTGAACAAAAATTAATTTTAATATCAGCTGTATAAATGTACGTATGAGGCCGAGAAACATTTTAGAATATCTTATTTCAATTTGGAATCGTCCCATCTAAAGTATACGTTTTGAATCTCAAATGCGTATACATACGTTTCCATGAGAAGTGCTGGGTAAATAAAGTCAAAATCGAAGTAAATAACACGGTAAAAGGAAATGAATATTTGGCAAACATAATAATAAAGGCCTCTGAGAAAGAAAAGTAGGCGCTGAGTTATTTACATTTGTCCATCATGCTCAGAGGTGTACTCCCCTTTTCGTTTAAAATTCAAACCGTTATGATACTGACTAACAGAAAAGCTCAAAATATTCTGTTTTAAATTAAAGTTTTAAGAAACATATCATAGAGTTTTCTCGATTAGTATGTATATTTATATGTTATCCATTTATTTATGAAACTTTTTTTAGATATTTATGAGTAAACTTTGTTTTTAAAAATGAAGTAATTCCCTCAGAACTTACTCGTGAAAAAAGTTTGTATACATTAAATGTCTTCCTTCATGAAATATTTCATGTAAATGTCTTTGGTTATTTCAACTGCTTTCCAAAGGTGGATGAACTTAGATAAGGTCTATATAAATTGTCTATCATTATTTCACGTATGCACTATCAGTTAGTCGTAATTCTATATTGAGATAGAGTAAAATATTCTTGATCATCCATAAATGTTCTTGATTCGTTATTTTTTAATTTTTTTTAATCGCTGGAGCCATTTTTTCTTATAGAGCCCTTCTTGTGCAATTTTCTTAAAACTGAAACTTTAAAAAAATTCGTACAAAGTATTTAAAGCCTTATCAGCAATTATTTCACAGGTTCTTTGTAAAATAAATTATGTACAACCTGTTAATTATTATTGCAGTTCTTTTGGTATTACTTTCTCATTTCAAAAAATAAAGTACTTCCTAAAATACTTAAATAACACTAAAAGAGGGAGAAAAATCATTCCGGCACATAGAAAGGCTTTAAGTTTTTAGTATTGTTTTATTTAAAATCATAGAAATGTAGCATTCGTTATTCTGTAAGAAAATATTTAATTTAATTAACAAATAATGAATACTAAACGAAATGCTTAAGGTAGCACTGATTCGTAAAAATATTCAAAAGTACCAAAAAAAAGAAAAAGGAAAAAAAAAATACTACAAGAATTAGCTAAGTATCTGGCATAAGTTCATGTAATTTATTGCTAAAATTCCATCAATATTGTCACTCATATAGCAGTTTCTATTGTTATCCCAAACACGCATGCAAGACATTTTTAATACATTTGCGATCAGTAAAGAAACATTTTACTGCAAAATTAATTTTTAACATATATTTTCGTATATTTTTTTAATTAATACATGTTTTGTAATATCTCTCTATACAAGCAGCAAAGTACTATTTTAGAGTATTCTTTGGAATATTTTATTGTATATCAGTTATTAAAACAGCAGTTTTCTTCGTGGCTGTTAAAACATCACAATCACCTACACACTAGTGGCATTTTTAATGCTTCAGCAATATACAGAAATTTAGCTTGCAATTGCTTCGGTTGTAATCTTAGGTATAACTTAAATTATCTCTAATACATTTCATTAATTTTTATTTTTGTGAGCAGACACTTGTGATGGCGACTTTTTCTTCGTAAGGTAAGAATTGCAATAGCTTTAATAACATTATGTTAGCTTACAAAAGTAAAATACCAGCATTAAGACAGCACTTTATTTAAATAAATTTAAATGTGGTCCTGTTTAAATGGCACGAGCAAAATTTGATAAATAAGATCGAATTTATCGTTATCTGTAATGAGACATATGTTTATTTACCTAGAACGAGTGAGATATTATTAATGAAAATCGGGTAAAATCATCTAATGTGTAATGAAGAAAACTAATTAATTTAATATTTAATATGCTCATGTTTGTCATTTCAGCAAGAAGATGTAACTTATGCAGAGCTGGCATTACCTCTGGACCAACAGACTGCGGCCACTATGACAGTAAGAAGAAAAGAGCCTCCCACAGAGTACGCAAAGCTGGACTGTCAACGCCATATCCACCCCACAAAGATCGGGGACGATGACGAGGAAATCAGTTGTACATCTTGCGATACTCCTCTCATGAAAAACAAGCGAGAGAGCGCTGTCTGAAGTCATATTTTGCCATCTAATCTCTAAAAGAATGTGTGGCAAACCTTGTGACGGACGGACGGCCAATGTAATACAGAAGTGCCGAATTTAGCTATTTGCCATCTGGGCCCTTGAGCTTCTGTGGGTCTTTCACTGGGCAAATTCGATCGTGACCTTCTTCGTATTTGTTCCGTTGTCAACCACTTACAGGAAGGCAGTGTCAATTAACTCTTTTTTATATCGAGGAGCTTCAGAAGACAGGAGGTGTTAGAGCTTCTGACCATCATATTTGATGCATATCTGTGAGTTTTACAAGAACAGAATCATTTCGAAAAGTGATTTTCTTTTTTCATGCTCATTTCGATTTGTTTTTCAATCTCGAGATTCGTACACCTATTTCGACGCCTCTAGCAATGTATTACTGGATTGCTAGCTTCAACTGATCTTTGATTGGAAAATGGTTCAACGGCTTTCAGTTTTTTGGCCTACCATAAACGAAACACCAATTACAGATGTTTCATTGAAGCTCTTGATTCTCAATTGGGATTTCAAATGCCTAATGACGCTAAAAGAGAATCGTGGGTAATCCTTGAAGAACATGCTGTTTTGAAAACAGTTCTCTCTCGAAGCTTGAAAAATACTTGTTATCGCTTAACACTTGTGGTTAAATTATAGGACGTATTTTTCTAGATGCGAAGTGTCTTTGGTGTTGTACATCATACTCAAAGTTGTCAACGTGGTCTCATAAACCATCTTAAAGGATGATAAAATTACCGGTGCAGAGACTATCCTGATTTATTTTCTTTGTATACGATTTTGAACTCAAACTCTATGTGTTTAAACCTTGCGCTTCGTCAGTTTTATAATATAATGACTCTTTTTCGATATTCAGCGCAAGACATTGTTTTCTCTTTTATTTCCTTATTACAGAGCACATGAATTTACAAGCACACTCGATTTTTTAACCCGACTCTAGACGTTGGGGACTATGTCATTTAAATTATCTTATTTAATGTCGTAAAGAAAGGAAAGTCTTTTTTGTACAGATGTGTGTAAATCAATGCAAATCCTGTGATTACTAGTATTTCAAATTGAAGCCTAACTACAAATTCACTAATTGATCATGAGTCTTTATATTTCGGGATTATGAAACGCAGATTATAAGCAAAGTATAAATATGTAAATTACGAGTACATAATATGTAGGGAGTCTACGGAGATGAATTCGTTGTAAATAATCAATTCGTTTATCATTCCAAACACTACAGAAGATGAATAAGACAATCGAAGAAAGAGCACATAGGGGAGTATTAATAATTGTTATTTATTACAGAAACATTTTTGAAAGAGCACGTGGTTTTCTTTTATGAGAAAATAAGTATTTATTTCTAAGATTGGAATCGGCAGGCTTGTACGACAAAGGCTCAAATGACTATGTTCATAAACATAATGTTGATGTCCTATTATAAATCCAACACTTTTTTAAATAAATGAAAAGTGAAAATAAATATTTCTTTTCATACATCTGTCTGGTATTATTTCTTTTTATACAAAACAATAACGGTTCATCTTACTCTAATTGAGTCGTTTATTCATATATTTTATTAAATGTATATATATTATACACATTATATATGTTTAAATGGAAATAATTTTAAAAACTCATCAGAACTGTATAATGCAGTGCTTCTCAAACTTTCACAATACGCGATCCACTATTCAATCATCTTTTTCATCACGCCCCCCCTCCATAACAATGTATTGAATTCAATAATACTATACTTTAAAGCTAAATTCGACTTTAACATCTTATGTGCCACCACGTATAAAAACGTCTCGCTCAGCCAAAGCATTAGTTTTCTGGACGTATATATACGTCTTTCCAAAGTACGATATTTTCTGTGCAATGCTATCCATAAAATTATTCCGATGGCTTTGGAATGCTATAAAAGAACCTTGATAAATGTTTGCGAATAATTTATTTATTTCAGAGGATTTATTTATTTATTTCGTTTCTCCCCCTCAAAAAAAACCATGAAAATACGCTCGTCTACGTGGTAAACTGTGGCATTGAAGAGCGAATCGCGTAACTTTTAATCGGCATTTAAAGAATTAATTATAAACCGTACAAATTATCAAGATAAGTGTTAATACAAGCCCATGGGGTCACTGATAATTATGAAACATTGTTCTTAACTTAGTATTGTTAAATTAATAATAAAATATACATTATTCAGTACTGGTACATTTATAAGTGTATTATATCAGTGTAAATGTGTATTCTACATTTTATTACATTAGAAATTATTTTGTTTGTTTACTTTCAGTAAATTAATAATTTTTTAAATAACCTTTTGTTTTCGACTTTTCAATATGTTCGCGTCCCTCTTGTAGAGTTATCGCGCCCTTCAAGGGGGATGTGCCTCACAGTTTGAGAAACACTGATATAATGAGCCAGCTTTCCAGCACTTTTCGAAACCATAATAGTAGAGCATAGCAATTGGCCTTACATAATTTTTTACTTTCATATTCCTCGATTGAACACACACACACACATCGTGTAAAATTCCCTATACTTACCTATTATACCATCGACCTATTTCGTCGATCGAAAAACGTCACCAAATGCCTCGTTATGAAGGTCATAGCGGAAAACCGTTACCATGTATGTTTAAATCTTAAAATTTTGTTAGCGCAAAATCGAATATAATAACACTTTACAGGTTGTACCATTTTTGAGCACGTTCGAATTCAATAATGTCGATCGTGCGCGCTTGAAAACAATAACCTTGTTTACGATTTGTATATTCTTATTTTATTATGTGAATTATTGTTGAAACTTGAGACCACTTTTCAACAGAACCGAACGCAGTAGAGTATTTCTTATAATACGGTCTATTGCATAGGTTCTCCACCTATTTTGAACTGATAACCCTTTTCTAGTGAATATTTCGATACCACCCCCCTCCCAGTCTAGAAAAATAAGAGTGTACATAATACATGGTGAAAATAAGAAATGCATTTTAAAAAATATTCTTTACTAGTAGAATATATTTTTTTAACTTCATTTTTTTTCTAAAGCCCCCAATTTTTTACTTGCGAATCTGAAATAGCTTTTGCCACAAATATATTTAAATGTGTATTATTATATATTTTGGTTTTGGATAGGATATTATTGGAACTGAAATGCTTTTGAATTTCATTTAAAAGAGTGGAATAAAAAAGTTTTAGCTTATACCTGTTTTAAAGACGCTTTTGAAAGATGGTTTTGATAATATGAAGCAATTCTCAATAAACGGTTGGTTACAAAATAAAATTATAAAATTGATAGTTTCAGCCTTTAAAGATTCACACGTTGATTCCTTGTTAACTTATTTATTTATATTTCCTGGATAATATAAGTAATGAAATGCAGTGGACGAATCATTTTTCCTAATTCACAGACAAAGACAACACATACACTACAGAAATTAAAATTTACTATGTCATTCAATTCAATGTAGGTCTGAATGTAATGCGATCTTTAAGTTTTTCATTCACTCTCCGAACTACCGAAACATGTGAATTATCGTACACGTGATAGAAATGACTTAAGTGCATACAATCAACATAAGGTAACCAGTATCAAAGTTTACTTTTGTTACTACATAATGAGCATGATTATTTTTTTGTCTTTTTTAGGCTACATTTGGTAATCTGCCGAAGCCCATCTATGCCATCTGAACACCCCTAATTTTCTGCGGGTCTTTTACTGCCCTTACTGATAGCCTCAAACACCCACAATGGATAGTTATCACCCACGTTGAGACCTACGGTCTATTGCGAAGTACTCTAAAAAACTATAAGGTTTGGAAAAATGGTGCAAAAAGAAACAGTGGAAATGATAGGCAATTCGTGCTTAACAATTTTTTGTGGAGGGGTCTCCATAGAGATGATTGTCCCGATTGAGAGAGTGATTATTTCGTTTTGGGAGCGTAAATATTGTAGACATTAAATATTTCTTTGATATCATGTGTGAGTGGTTTTATTTAAGAATACTTTCTTCTAAACTTCTTCTGATATATTTGTCGGTGGATTTATAAGGTAGGATAATTCAGTCACTAGAATTTAGCATTTCGCTGTTTAGCGATAGCTTTTGGCTGAGTGATATTGGTAGAAGGTTTAATGCGAAAGAACTAAACGCGTTCATAATTTAAGACATCGACGAAAAACTCGTTTACTTGTAGAAGTGAGCGACGCAAAAAAAAAATTGATAGTCTGACATAATTAATAAGAAACGCAAGAAAAACCTTTTTGAAAGTTATTTTATATTGATACCATGAATAAAATTGTTGCTGTATTTCTAAAAGAATTTCGGAAGTGAAGTTACATGTTTCTAGTTAGTCAGCTTCAAAATCTTTTATATACCGCTAATATATATATATATATATATATATATATATATATATATATATATATATATATTGTTGAAACATAGTATTGATTCTCTGGGTGGAGTTTATAAAAATCAAAAAATTTGATCTGGATAACGATCTTCGAAAGGAACTGTATGGAGCACACTGTCCATTAACTTATATATTTAAAACTTCATATAGTTTAAAAAGAGCTGTGAAAAGTAGCAGAAACAGAGATCATTGATGTGAAGAAAAGTATTCTAGCCAATCCGGTTGCAGGAAGAGTACAAAGTTCCGAGGGAAAAAATTGTTACCAAAGTGGTTAAAAGAAAGTATTTCGATTGGATGACGAGAGAGTTCTATTATCTAAATATATACAGATCTTACAAGTTAAATGGTTTAAAATATTTTGGGGGGAAACGGAAAAACAATCGTTTGAATTGACTGTTTATTATAATCCAGTTAATTTTTTTTTAAAAAAATCAAAAGTTTAAATTTATATTACATATTTTTTTTTCAAATTAATATATTTTTCTAAATCACATTTAATTAGTTATAGTATAATATTATTGAATGAATTTACAGGAAACTTTCGAGAAAAGGCTAAAGGATACTACATGAAAGGGTTTGTTTTTTTCTACTTAGGTATAACAATTATCATTAAAACAAACAATCTCAATTTTCATTATTAAATGCAGACTATTTCAAAAATAAGAGTACTGTTTCTTGAGACGCTTTCTAAAATAGATCTGCAGCGTGTCTTTGAAAAGAAAACCTTACTAGAAAGCTCTTTTACTGTACAATTACTCAGTTAGTTTTTATGAATGGTATTATACCAACACCATATTTTTTTTCTTTATGTTTCATTTAATAAATGGGCTTTATGAATAAAACACATTTACTCTGTTCCTGAAACTTTATTTACCGTATCAGGCATTATTCTCAATGTATGGGCATGAGTGTATTTTAAAATTATACTTTGGTAAGAAAAGCTTCCTAAAAAGGAGACGAAAATGCTTAGGTGCCTTCTTTTTTGAGGAAGTTGAGTGAAATTGTTCAATGCAATTTTATTTGAAATTTTTTCAAACAAACAGCCAGCAGTTTCTATTGCTGATGTTTGGGTTAGACCAGGAATCGGCAACTTTTTGAGTCGCAAAAGCCAAAAATTATAATTTGCAAAATTTCAAAGTTTTCAAAAAGCCACGAAATTTTTTATTGCCAACAATAAATAGTAATTGCATAAATAACGGTTTTTTTTCATAAAAGATTAATTGAAGTTAATTTCTTATGGCACGGTAGAGAGAAATTTCCGTTACGCGTTACCAGTTAAGGTTAGCGATAAACGTAAGGTAGAAATGAATAAAGTTCTGAATTCCCACCCCCCGTTTTAAAAAACGCCATCTAACTCATACTATCTATCTCAGACAAAAAATAATTACAGAATTGGAAAGATCATTTTTTTCGCCACGATATGGTATATTTTTTTTTAAAACAAAATAATGATATTTTCTATTTTTTTACGATTTTTTTAAAAATAAGTCAAAATTGATGCACTTTTATAAAAAAGGGTTTCTAAATCATTCCCTTTAAGTTTCCTTTCGAGTTAATGAATTGATATTTTAGTATAAACAAGTTCATGCTTTCTTTTAGAATCAGTCATAAAAAAAATGACGGAATCTTTTTTTTTTGCGATTTTTCAAAAAATACTCAAAATTTTAATTAAATATTTAATAACTTGTTTACTTATGAAAATAATCTAACGAAACTTTTTCTGCATATGTAGAATAGTATTATCCGTAATCTGTTCAAAAATTGAAAAAATAGATTAAAAATTACGGCTTTTAAAATGTATTTTGTATTTTTCGTCTATTAGCCCTGAGCTAGCACCCCCCCTCTCTTCATTCAACAGTAGCTTTAACAAGCCTTTCCTCTTTTAGCTTTGCGATACATACTTTGTTTTGTTTTTACGTTACCTAGAAGTCAAATTATAACCAATTTTATGAATTAAAAAAAATCGGAAGTGAGTCTTTAATCTACCCGAAGTAGGCATTTAAATGGTTCAAAATCTGTCAAAAATTAGTTTAAGAGGAGTGTTTTAGATATACAGTTTTAAAATTCTTTTAAAGAAATAATACAAACAATCTATTGTTTTAAAATTTAGTGGCAACACAACATTTCTTTCAATAGTTTGGCAATTAGAGATTGTGTTTACTAAATTTTCAATCGAATGGAATTTCTAAATCCAGTTTAAGAAGTGAGTTTTTAAATCATATATATGATTTGGTGTAATTAATTTGACTGTTGTGAAAGTGTTATATAGTGCCTCATTAATTTGTATTTTAAGACTACAGTGGGCAGTAAAATTTTTTACAAACATGTCTCAAATTTTTACTGGCTCTATGTAACTTAGAACTAAAATCATATAAAAAAATTGGTGAGAAAAAAATGAGTATAGTTTTTAAAAATTTAAAAACTTTCCATGCGTTTTGATTTTTTTTAAAATTTCATATTTTTTTACCTGAGTTAACTTCTTTAAGCAACTCTTTATAAATGTATGCATGCAATGTAATGTTTTACATGATAATTTACAAAATATGGGGAAACGCAAATTTTTATATAAAAATTTCAAGAATTTTAATGATTTCCTATACATAAAAAACTTTACTTTCTTCTTTCACCCTATCACTATTATTACAATGCATCCAAGAATTTATAACTATACATTAGATGAATACTTTTGGAAAGTTTGTTTTGTTATAATTCGACAAAAATTGCAACGCATGGAACATTTTGCATTTTTGTTTCGAGGCAAATTTTTGATTTAGACTAATAATGATGATACTTTTAACAAAATACCTACAATATTTTTTTTTTACTATTATGTATTGAAAATGAAAATTTTGTCTATACTTATACCTTTTCTATCCTAATTATTTTTTTAAATACAGTTTGAAATAATAATGATAATAATAAATTTGTTAATTATATATAAGGTTACTTCAAAAAATAAAACTTTATTATACAATTCAATACATGTAAGCCAAAGAAGTTAACATCTAACACGTGTTCACACTGATACACGCTTTCTTCTTTTTTATTTATAAGAAAAATTATCTATTTATTGATATGTAGAGTTTTTCATTGCATTATTAGATAACTATTTATTATTTAAGTAAAAAATTAAAACAATTAAACATTTATTTACAACACTTACTTGTACTTCAATAACAATTGAGCAAACAAATTCAATGGGAACGACGGCTTTGACGGTTTTAGAAAGTTTGGATAAATTTGGATCAAACTTTTTGCTTTAAGTTTTAAACACGACTTTAAATTTTCATTTTTTTAGTTGGCTTCTTACTTTACTTTTAATTATATTCACGCAAGAGAACGCCTGCTCGCAAGAATATGTCGATCCGAAGAGAGTCAGCATTCTCCAAATACAAACTTCTTTACCTCAGTGTAGCAATCTAGAGGACTATTCCATGCGTCGAATATAAGTGCCTCAACTCGCGGTATTTCTTTGGTAAAATCATAGGAGGATCCACTGCTGTTTATGGCGCCAAAAAGCGCCAAATTGAAGGTTTTCAAAAAGGCGTCAATGACGAAAAACTCTTGAAGCGCATGCGTTAACGGGGGAAGGGGGATGAAATGGGCGTTTCGCAAAGAGGAAATCGAATAAATACATTAAATCAATCATTATATAAAGAAAAAAACGGAGAAAGCAATCAAATTCATTTTTAAAAGCATTCTGAAACCAGTGTGTACAACATGATTTACATTTTTAAAAAAGGACGAAAGGGGCGTTTCGCAAAAGATAAAATCGAAGAAATACATGAAATCAATCATTTTTAAAAAAAATGTTAAAAACACTTACCTTACGCTTGCATTTCGTCATCTGTTGGTGGATACACCCTCCGATGGATGCAAGGAATTTATGAAAATTCTCATTCACCAACTTGTGATCGTAAGATCGCCGCCACATGTCTTATTAACTTTGTCATATTCTTATTAACTTTCAAGTCATTCATCACGAACTCATTCATGCTCTTGCCAAACCAATATCTCGTCAAACGCAAGATAATAGTTATAGAAAGTTTGCTTTCACTAAACCAAGTGCATTTCTCACACTCCGAACGACGTCGTGGCGATTATCTTTCGACTGGTTGCGGCAACGCCATTCGTAGCCGTCAACCTTTCGCTTTTGCAAACGCATATTTTTTTACACCTTGGGCATTCATAACGAGAAGCAATTAAATTAGCTTTCATACACCATTCTAACGTCTCTTTTCTTCCCCTATGTACCCAGGAGCACAAAGAAACCTATCGTAGCCTCACTTTCAAGTAATTTCCTTTCACACGCCATTCTCAACAACCGGTGGAGAGCAAACCTTCTCCAGCGAAGTCAAATAAAAGGACGTTTTTTTTTTCGGAAAAGGCGAAAAATGTTTTTTTTCGGTGATTTGAAAATCCAAATTTTTTTGATGAAATGGAAGGGTTACCATATTGTAACCTTTATCGCTCAAAATTTGAACAAAAATTTGACCAAAAGTGGGTCCTCTTTCAACCAGGATTCAACCAGTATCAATTCCTAATGACTCAATGTGGATTTTGTTACTGTTTTTGTTGAGAGGATTTACTATGAATAATAGAGTGGTTTTCTTGGCTTTGAATTGCCCAAGAGAGAGAGTCTGTCAGCAAATTCATGTTTAATATTTTATAATATTACCGCAGTAATTCGTGTCAACAGTTGCACTCGTTTTATCACGATATTGCTTTACAAATTGAAAATGAAGTGATTTACAGCTTTCAATATTTTCTGTAATAAGATTTAATTTTTGTTTGAAACAAACCAATTATTTGGCCTAGCCATAAGCTGGGTTTTCCTTTCCTTGCAGTTTTAGATTCAGATCATTTAATTTTGCTGTGTTATTCACCATAAAGTAAAATCTTTGCAACCATTTGTCGTTCTCTAATTCAGAGTGATTAATGCCTTTTTCATTGAGGAATGTATTTATTTCATTCAAACACAAAGCAAAACGTTTCAACCCTATACCTTTTGGAAAGCCATCGCACTTTATTGTGAAGAAGGAGGGTGGAATACTGAGTCTCCATTTCGTTTAAGAATTCTTTAAACTGACGATGGTAGAGTGCATTTGAAAAGATGCTGTTTTAACAATCTTGATTACCAAATTCTTGACCTCAACTATTTCGGCCGGAAATGTTTGAGCACAAAGCGCTTCTCGGTATATAATGCAGTGAAACGGAAGAATTCCGTGGTTTATTTTGCTCTGAAGAATCGTTGCTGCCCCTATATTTTTTTTCCTGTAATACTTCTGGTTCCATCTCAGTTGCTATTGAAACGACTTTATTTAAATCAATCTTATTGTCTTCAAGGCATTTTTGCATGGCAATCGCTATATCATCCCATCTAGTTTATCCCGAGAGCGGCAGCATTCCTAGAAGTTCTTCTTTTGGACCTTGGGAATACATATACTTGACAAAAAGGGCAACTTCTGTCGTATCTTTTATGTCGCAAGACCCATCTATAGCAAGTGATAAGGGATAATAAAGTTGAATATCTTCCACCTGTAACTATGTCACATTTGAAGACATTTTAGCTATTCTATCATGTACTGTTTTAGCGGATAGTAACGAATCTTTGATTTTTTTCAAGATTTCTGGTTTGTTTTTGTAATCACGAAACAGTTCTTCAGATGCACGTATAAAGCAATCTTTGACATACTCACCATCTGTGAATGGTTTGCCTTTTTTTGCAATTTCTAGTGATGCCACGAAGCTTGCCAAATTAACATTACTTGTAGATTACGTCCAATTACTTAACATGGAACTTGATTGCTGTTTTTGTTTTCGAAGCTCGTTGACAGCTTTTTTTTTTCGTTCTTCGCCGGCTGGATATTTACTAGCAAACTGAGTATGTTTTGTAGTGAAGTGTCTCTCTAAACTTGATATCTTATTGTGTGAGAGTTTTTCGTGGCAAATGAGACAATTCGGAAGGCCATCTGAGTTGCACATGAAAGCGAACGACTCCGTCCAATCCCAATTAAATTTACAGTGCTCTTCTTCTGTTCTTCTTTATGCAGTGAAAAGCAAGTACAAGCGGCTGAGAGATAGAAACGGTGCCTAATCCTCGTTAATCGATTCAGAACATTTATTAAAAGTTTTTTTTTTAGTTTCATAAAATGCATAATATTTTCGAAGGGAACTAAAGAGACGCAATTTCACAACCAAAGAGCCGCTGGTTGCCGACCCCTGGGTTAGGCTTTAAACATTTCATATTTAAACCACTTATCTGTGTAATTTCTTTTTCATGTATCTTCATGTGGTCATAAAAGGAGCTTCCTCTCGAACTATTTATTAATCCATTATACTGAAATAATTACTGATTTCGATTTCCTGAAGAAAGACCTCCACGCACTTCTTTCAAAGTGCGCGCCCCCTGCTGTTGAGAGGTTTTTTGGACGAGAATATTGAAAGGCGAATTTTTCAGCCGATACTGAAACTGATACACAAACCCAAAATGATTCAGGCTCAGTTGGAACATTTCCAGTGACATCAGCAGCAGTCTCGAGTTCAGTTAGTGGATTTATTCGATGCATTGTTTGCATCCATTTCACATCATCCTTTACAA
Source organism: Trichonephila clavipes (assembly GCA_019973935.1). Taxonomy (NCBI): domain Eukaryota; kingdom Metazoa; phylum Arthropoda; class Arachnida; order Araneae; family Nephilidae; genus Trichonephila; species Trichonephila clavipes. The sequence continues at coordinate 162,654 of BMAU01005380.1, read as the reverse complement.
TTTAGTAATTAAGTATCTTATGAAACAGTTTTCCTATATTTAGGGTATATTCATTCAGTATCTCTAGTTGGAAGGCTAGATATGTTTCCAATTTGTGTTAAACTTCAAGGTCACCCCAATAGAATTGTCATTCTTGATCTGAATTGCTGCTATTGTGGCATTTGATTTTAATTGTTTACCTGCAATCAATGATAAATGTCTTCGACAACTTAGCTGAAAGAAATACACAGTTCCACCATGTTTTGTGTGCATTTACTCTTATCACTGTTAGTATTGATTTGAAGGAGAAAGGCTGTAGTAATAAGTTAAAAAATGCAAATATTACATTTAAATATGACAAAAATGAATGAAAAAAATCCCTTATAAAAGATACTTTTTTTTTACTTTAAGCATCTTAAATATATATTAAAAAAGAAAAAAAAATCATTTCCCCCTTTTCACATTTTTTCAGGCATATAGGTAATTTTCAGTTATATATTAGTTACAACACTTTGAGTCTCTAGCGTTTACGTAATTTTGTTTCTAATTTCATGAAACAATAAAAAATACCCTCTAGATATCATGCCTGGATACTTCAAAACTTTTTTTAAAAAAGTTTGCATATTTTTAAATTTGTGGTTTGTTTATATATGGTTTATCTGAAAGTGAGTGACCCTATATAAAGCGACGTTTCTCTCAAAGTAAATACTTGGGGAATACTTTTAGGTTAAAATAGTGTAACTTATTTTTAGAGGCTATGTTTCTTAGGAACGAAGTTCTTGTGTTTAGTCTTTTAAAAAATCCATTTTATAAAAAAAAACGTGAAAATTTTTATAACAGAAAATAATTTTTTAAAAAAATTATTAATCATTGCAATTTTAATAAAACTATAAACTTATAAAACATTTTAAAGTAAATTATCGGTATGTAATATTTAAAATAAGAAATCACTAACACACACAATATACATCACCATGAAGTTCTGAAAACTCATACTTTGATTACTTTTTTATCACAAATATACTAAAAGTCTCACATATTGCAAAATATTTTCATGAATATTTTCTATTTTAAATCAATAAATGAATGAGAACAAATATTTTAATTATAGAAAGCTCAAAATTTGTTTCTTCAGTTACAATTTTATAGTTTTTATTTGTCTATTTGTAAGAGGTAATGATCCATGCTCGTGTGTGTGATTAACGTATCCTATTCATCAAAGCCGTCTCTCTTTATCTATATTTTTATGCGTATCGGTAAGACGAAATATCGCTTCAAAGCTTGTGTTTTGATTGATTTATAATATCATGAAAATTAATTTGTTTATTTATTAGATTGATGCACATAAATCATGTAATTAGTTCATTAAAAAAAACAGAAAAGTGGTACGTGTTAAAAATTAAATGGCTAAGATTGATTGCTAATATAAAATGTTATAAAAATAAAAACAGTTAACGATCTAATTTGAGTAAGTGGCTTATATTTACACATAAAACGCTTTTATGTCCAAGTATTTATTTTGTAACATCAATGTTTTTTTTTAATTTCGGGTACAAACTAAGAAGTTAACACGAGCAATAAAATTATTAGTAATTATGTAACTATCAATAAATTTATTGAACTATCATTTGATAAAATATAATTTTATAATGAATAGTAAACATTGCTAAAAATAACAGATTGTAACAGTTTAAGAGACATAAGCATGAAACCTAAATTTATATATTTAAGGTTATAAATCACTTAGTTCCAATCCAATTCTTTTCCTATTCAAATAGTCAGTAATAAACGCTGTTCCAAAAAAAGTATAACTAATAAGCTATATTTATTGCCCAAGGAACCTAGTTAAAATTTCGGTTATTTCGTCGACAAAAACAACACTTGCATTCAGTATCAAGATGCAAGTAATCCTACATCACTCACAACAATCCACTTAACATTAAAACATTTTTTCTGCATATGTAGGTTATAACTAAAGTTCTTTTATTTTCTTTTTTTTTCCATATAAGCACGATTCACTCTAGAGTTTGTGACACAACAGTTAACATTGAAAATACAAACGGTCCCGATTAAAGGAGACTAGGATATTACAGCCTTGATGCCCAGAACTTCAAGGCTGTAGACTCAAGAAAAGTAGACTGTAGTGGAGGCTGTAGACAAGCTCAAGGTTCCCATTTCCAGGGTACCGCACAGCTGGAAATATTTTAAACAATTCGATTTCCACGGCAGTACTTGTATTGTTAGAGGTCAAGAATACACATTTAGAGTTTTGTTATGTATTAGTTTTGCCTCATTTAAGGATATTTATTAAGATTAAATATAACTATCTCTTCAACATAAATAAAAGATTGAAATTGTTCATATATTACGCGCATTATTTCTATTTTCAACATACTTATTGAATAAAAAAGGAGCAAATATAAGTGTTCCCCAATATAGTTAAATATAAAATACAATCCAACCTGTTTTTGTGCGGTCTTTTTTTATGCGATTTCCTTTTTGTGCGATTTTTTGTGTGACTTTTTATGTGCGATATATTTTTTTAAGCGGTGTATGAATTTCAATGGTTTTGGCGCCACTGTAATGTTTTCCATCTATTTACTAGTGGCGTAATGGACAATGTTAGAACAACCCTCCCCCCAGAAAGCGAGGTTTTGCCTTTAATATTTTATAAATTGGGTAAATACGTATTTAGCGTTAGTCAAACCTTGGGCTCCTAGAATCCTGCTCCCCCTCCGTGATGCGGGGATGTACGTTAAGTCACTGAAATGTAGACACTTCAAGATGCTCTGTTCATTTGTTATAAACAGTCTCCCGACAATGCGCATTCGGTTGCTTTCTTTCAACGCTCCAGCAGCCCGCGCTTGATTGAAGACGAAACTTTCAATGAAAGTGACATTAATAATAATTTGATAAATTATGAAGACGCACAAGAAGCCAGAATCTTTAAAAGAGGATAAAAATATGCAGGGATCCAGCGTTCCAACAAATTGGAAAAGCATTTTCTAAAAATAAATACCAGTTAAGAAAGGAGTATAACATTCCAAAAAGGGACTTCCATCATGTATAGCTAGTTATCGTGACATTTACAAGCAACTGACCCCCGTCCTTCGTCACAAAATCTTATATCTTACTTCATGTAGCCAAAAAAATAATCAATTGCAATTGCACCTTCAAGTGACGAAAGCGGTTTTGAACTTATTCATTACAGGACTTCGGATTACGATGAGTAGCGATGAATTATGCATGTGCATTTTAAAGACTTATCCGTATATACAATGAGAAAATATATGTTCTTAAAATGTTTCCATGCGTAATATTTAATTATTTATTTTGTGTTATGGAAGTACTCTTACATAAATTTCGTAAATAATAGGCATATTTTATGAATGTGACTTTTTTTATACGGTCCCTATCCACCGCTTAAAAAAAAGGTTTTTTAGTATTTCCACGAATTAGTTTGTTATATGTAAGAGTTTATGAAGTTTTTGAATATTTTTTGAGCAATGTTTTTATGCGGTCCCTATCTACCGCACAGAAACAGGTTCAACTGTATAGTAAAATCTGGCCTATAACGCGTATTTATACTTTCAAGATGCAATTTTTAGTTTTTAGATATATTCGCCTTTTTTACTAAGAAACGTGACTTGTGTACATATGCAATACTCTTATATTTTGAAGTCATTTATTCTAGGTATTACGAGTATTCTAAACTTTAATAAGAAATAGTGTACTTTTTTATATAAGTATTACCCTTCAATTTCATAAGAAATGTGATTCCTTTCAAAGAAACAGAATTCTTCGGTGTATGTAGAAGTCTAATTTTTTTCTATGATCATTTTTTTTTTTCATCTTTAAAGCTCGCATTTTTATACCCGGCGTATAACGCGTACCTGTAATTTTTGATGCTATTTTTTGTGATAAAAGTGCGCATTATAAGCCAGATTTTACGGTAAGAATGTCTCTTGCATCTTTTTACTTCATATCGCAGTATCAGAGGTAAAATGTGTGACTCAATATCAAAAAAATCTGAATGTTCAGTTGTTAAACAACTTCTATGAGGACTCAAAATTTTTTTGTTTACAGATTGTTATTATTTGAGACCCAGAAAAGACATTTTCACATAGATACGCAGATCCAGTGGCGTACGCAGACCTCCTTCATTGGGAGGGAGGGGGTTATATTCTGAAACGCACACTCACACGTGCACCAAAGAGCCATGGTCAAAAATGGTATGGCAAAAATTAAAAATATGTCAGTCTATCAAGGGAAGGGGGGAGGTTTTGGAACTCCGATCCTCGCTCTTATGTGTGCCATTGTGTAGAACAGTGATCCTGAACCTGCGGACCACAGAGCCTTTCTCAGTGCCCCGGTCATGGTCTATTGACCTCAAGAAATCGAATCATGGCCTCAAGAAATCGAATTTATCAATTTTGCTTTTTACTGTCGGTGTCGTACGGGTACGAAGTGATATTTTTTTTTTATTTGAACGGTTATGGTTAGTGATAACAGACAACAGTAGAGTAGCGACAATTTTATGGGTGCATCTAATTTTTAAGTATCTTTCATATCTGGATAGCGAAAAATATTCGAAGAAAATATACCGTTTGAAGACAGTTAAGAGGTTAACTATTTTGTAGTGAAAAACCAACATGCATCAGTAATTGTTTGATTTGTCACGAAAGTGATGTACTTTTAAAAAATGCCAATAAATATGAATCATTCAATGACACTTTTCCTCGAAGCTCTCGTTCAAGAGGTGATGAATAGGCTTTCTTGTGAATAATCTTTGCAACAGCAACCAAGTGTTTTGTCAGTGGTAATATCACAGCGGTAACAAAGACATCTTATGAAGTGTGTTATATTATTGGTAATCATATGAAACCGTTTACTGATGCAGGAATTGTAAAGGAGTGTTTCTTAAAAGATTCTAATTTAGTGTTGGTGCTAATATATAAATAAAGAATAATAATTATATAAAAAGGCAAAACGGATCAATTTTTCACTTTTTAAATTTCCACTGTTAGCTTTCTTCCGTCTCCCCCATTTATCCTCATATTATTGCGGCTCGCATGAAATAGCTGACATATGTATGCAGCCCAGCAGAAAAAAGGTTGAGTACCCCTGGTGTAGAACTAAAAGCTGAAAGCAAAATATATGCAATCTTCTTCAAATTGTTATATCTCTCCAACAACGACTTCCAACAATTTAAAATATCTGTCATTTTATCATTAGAGATCTTTCAGACTTTTTCGTAGCTACATAAATTGTGATTTTAGTAATTCTAAACGTGTTTGTTTAGTATGCTCTACTTCAAAATTATGAGATTCCATCCACTCAAAAATTGACAAATTTGTAGAATGGTATACATTGCGACTGAAAATTGTATCGCGTGCCATAAGTTGCCGACTCCTGTTCTATACCAAAAACCCAACCTTTACTCACCTAACTCAAGAAAAATAAATAGCAAAAGGTAAAAGAAAAGGATTGATATATTTCTGTAAAAATGCTAAATTAGAGTAAACACCCCAATGTTGAGCTATGATATTAAATATCCTAATAATATCAATAAGAAAAAATTCCAGAACTACGTATACAAATAATTAATATTTTAAAGCTTTGCCAAAAGTACCATTAGAAATGGGTTCCCAATATATACTCAGCTAAAATGAAAAAAAGAAAAAGCGAGAACAACTTGTTTCGTCTCATATACAACGTAACATGAATCATTGAAAACACAAATGGTTTCGAGTAAATGAGAAAGGCTACAATACGTAGGATGTCAATTTCTATAGCAATTCCTACTGGCGTGCTTGAGAAAAAAGTAAAGGTGGTAGACAATAAAAAAAGAAAGAAATCCATGTCCGCTAAAATGGCAACCGACAGTTTTGTTTCTAAAGAGATCGATAAGTCGAGAGCAGATTGAAGGGGAGGTGTTTAAAAGTTTTAGCGATTTGTTGCACTGAACTGGTGGGATACATAGCAGCTGTAAGAGGAGAGGCCGCAAAGAAGCTATCGACTGAAAGAGAATACCCATCGATCTTGAAAAGCACAAAAGGAAGAGCGGGAAATAAATTTATAAAAACACCATGTCCCTTCTTCGTATGGAAGGGTGGGGGGTCGAAAAAGAAAAAGGAAAGGGGGGAGTGAAGAATTTTTAGGACCGAAGAAGAAACTGCAGAAAATATACTAGATGATGAATCTAGGGATCGCTGCATGTACTCTTGTCTGTACTCTTGCTCGCAGCCGTGTATTCCATTTTACAAAAGAGCTAATGTTACATGTAGTGAAAAGATCCATTCTTCATCGTCGCTTTGCTTATTTATTTGCTTGTTCTCTTTATCAAAAGAAACAACCATTGTGAATGTAAATAGATGAATCAGAAAAACTTTTTTCCCCCTCTGATGCCCTTTGTTCTGGGATCTTAATTATATGCGAAGATTACATTTATGTTTAAAAGTAGTTTTCTAAATGCTAAGTTTGATGAATTGGATCTTTATTTTTCGTGCGAGTAATTTTAATAGAAAATAATACGATATGCTACTCAAATGGATTGGTTTTCATTACTTTATAGTTCTTACCTTTTCATTGTCGTTATATATTTTTGATTCTTTGATTTTAACTAATTTGAATATCTAAAGCCGAAATTCATCCACATGAATAATTTACTATTTTTTTGTTGTAATACATGATTCCTTCGATTATGCTGAAGATTTACAACCAAATAATTGTTTGAAACTGGGCATGCATACATAAAAATTTCAGTCAGACTGAAATATATATATATATAAATTATATAACTCATTCTATTCAAAAGAAATTCACAATTTTGAGAATAATAAGTACTTAACTAAATGAAATAGAAAAATGCCTTAAAACTTTTCAATATTTATTAGACTGATTAGAATGATTTATCTTTTGAAAAAAATTGTTGATATATTAGTATTCATATCCTGAATAAAATGAATAGCTGACAATTTTGAAAACAATTAACTAAAAATGTTTGAAAGGAAAAATATGTATGTTTCATTATGTTGTTTTATGAAAACACATTATTTGGAGAAAATATCCAAAGATTTATTTCTATAAATATGATAATTTCTCTTAAGAATTAATCTGAAAGTTATTAATTCTCTCAACAAAGTAATCTCATTCTTTGTTTTAGGTGGAAGCTATTATTGAATGAAGAACAAATCAAACAAATCCAGCGTATAACCAATTATAAAAGTTCAGTTTAAAAAAATCAACTTTATAGTACAAAGTAAAATTCCAATTAATTCAAAATAAATTGAACTGCTAAAATCATATAATAGTGCATAAAACAAACATTTCGAGCTTAATTTTATAAGAAGTTAAAAAAGAAGAAAGCACCGATTAATGTATGACTTGCTGTGTTTCTTTTTCAATTTTTCTTTAATTGTATTTTAATTTTCTTCTATTGAAATATCTATTATGTTGTGTTGTGTTGTGATGATAATTGTGTAATTTTTAATTTCTCATGCATCCTTTCCAAAATTTTATGCCTGGTTGTCTTGCAATTTCAATTTTTTCAGTTTTGATTATTGATTATTCATCTCTCATTAGTAGAGAACTTTGACGATATATGTATATAATCCATAAATATATACATATAGCTATAACACCTAAGTATAACTAGTCAAGATAGTAAGAAATATTAGCCACAGTAGTACAATAGCAAAATCCTGACCTTAAAAACCAAGATTGCAGGTTTAAAGAAAGTTTTGTGGCTAGCCAACACCTTCACCCGTAATTTTCCTATACTATGGGTCATATATATATATATATATGTGTGTGTGTGTGTGTGTGTGTGTGTCTGTGTGTGTGCAGTAATTCACCCTAGCATCCTTTTAATTAACTCTTTTAAAAATATTCAAATAATCTTTTAATTATTATTTGAAACTAACACCCTTATCTTAATCGTAATCGACTAATATTATTACATCATAAATCTCTTTCCCGCCAATTGTAGCCAATCGGAGCTCTCATTACAAAAATGTCACGTGGTCTTCACCGTCGGGTATAAAAACCGATGTCTCTAGAGATCCCCTCTCTTCTCTTTTGTCTACCTGCCTTCATCATGTAATCAGCCGGCTACAACGTTGTTCTATGTTTGTCTTTGTCTGCGTTTGTGCCATGATGTTTGCTTCATGTTATGTGTAATGCCGTCCCTACTGGATCTTTATGTGTTTCCGGATGTGAATAAAAAGGAATAACGATTTACATGAGTGCCTCTTCGATAATACCGTACTCGACCACGCTCCACGTAACACAGAAAATCACATCACCAGCCACGACCTACCTTTGATTCGCCATTGTTTAAATCAACCAATCTCCAGAAATATTATAGAATTATGTCATATATATATATATATATATATATATATATATATATATATATATATATATATGTACTCAAATCTGAGCCACACTACTTTTCCTGTGTTAAAACTACTGAAAAATGGGTGCGGCTTAGAATTGAAGACAAAATATTTGTGGGATGGGGAACATTGAGTTTTCAACTCTTTTAAAATGAAAAACGTAACCGTTCCATTTTAGCCATTGGCATTGATGACTTATCCACACTTTATTTCCAGTATTCTAAGCAACATTGAAGAGTATTAGAATATTTCTCATGTATTTAAGTATATGTCTTTGTATACACTTTCTTTTAGTCCCATAAACTTCAAAGATAGATATCAGTAATCTCGTTTCAAGACAAGTTCACTATGACACAAAGATGAAATGGGAGACAATTTCATATGCAGAAAGAAAAGGAAACAGAGCTGCGCCCACTGAAAATTTGTAAAGGATGAAAAAAATGTACGGCGATGGCGTAAGCAAAATGATATAATTCTTGCTTGTAAATCATTAACAGTCTTTAAAAATTCCTTTACATTCTTCTATAATACATTCTTTAAAAAAGAACATTTTACATGAAAAATGCATTAGATGACACGAAAGAAGAAACCGTGTACGAAATTGACAGACACCATTCGGAAGACAGCCGTAACAATGGGAGCGAGGAATGATTTTCGAAACATAATACCGATGATTAGATAAATTGTTAGGCCGTGGGTAGCCTAGTGGTTAGAGCATCGGACTCCAGACCGGAAAGTCTAGGTTCGATGCCCGATGCCACCAAATACCCTCCGAGTTCACACAGAGTACGTGCTCGTTAAATCAGTGGATCTGAAGTCTTGTCGGCTGAATCACGAGCGTAGGGACTGGAGAATATTTCCCTCCCCTTCAGTCCGTGCAGAAATTGTGGAGGTGGAGATGAGTGGTGTCACCATCTATCGTCCCTTCGCCGAGCTATATCGTACTGTCACCTGTATGGTGCTCAAGACCAACGACAGGCGTACCTCTAGTTCCTTGTCACGATGAATTTCGTGGGCTTCGATCTGCCTACGTCAGACAGGTGGCATTAGAAACAAAAACAACAACAAAGTAATTGTAGGTTCTTGTATGCATTTGAAAGTTTTCAAATACTGGTAAAATAAATAAATTACTTTCATATTATTTCTCATTAAAAACGTCTTTATTTTTTTAAGTAGCGGATACTGTTGAATTTTTTGCAGAATTTTTTATATTTTTTCTCAAAAACGTGTAGAGAATTGGGAGTATGGCTTAAAATCGATGAACAACATTTTTTCTCAAAAACATTTTGAGAACTTAAGGTGAGGCTTAGAATCGAGTGTGTGAACTTATAATATGTATTTAATACATTCTCTCTCTCTCTCTCTCACAGTACTTTCCGACTTGGCTTGTTTTGGGTTGCTGCAGTCATGGAAAGGAAGAGAAGTTCTCTTATAAATTTAGTTAAAAAGCACTCCCAACACAAACAGCAACGGTGCACAAGATAAATTGATTCGGAAATGATAGTAACACACAAAAGTATTCTTTGTTTGCTCCTGAGATTTCAGCCCTTTATAGTTTTGGCAAACCAGAAACTGTTTAAATCAATGATTTCTGGTAATGAAAACTTGCAGCTTGCTGTTTTAAAAACGCTGAAGTTTCAGTTTTTAGGAACATGAGTTTTTGATTATGTTTCATTAGTCGGTTAAACAAAAAGCTAATTATCCTGTGAAGTTTTGGAAGATTCAAGACCATTATGAATTAAAATCCCTGGAGGCAAAATTTAAAGAAATTATTTTATGTATATATACATATAGTTAATAAATATATAATGGCATACATGTAGTTTACATTTCAAATCTATATAATTTGAATGTACATCATTTTTTTATACTCTAAATTTGGAAAATTTCATACATTTTTCTTCAAATTTTTCATTCATGATGACACTCATTTACGTCCTAGCCACACATTGCCGGAACCACCATCAACTTAATACTGAATCGATGAATCCAGGCACTGGTACTACTTCTTGTCATGGTAATAAAATCATCATTGTTCTAAATTATTCATCATTATAATAAGAATAGTTTTTCTTTTTTATAAAATGAGCATGTAAACATTTTAAGACAGTTGATAATATTATTATTATTAAATGTGAATAGAAGCAAAAAAAAATTTTTCTTTAAATTTGGCCTTGAAAGCATGATGATTTTCTTAGAATAAAATGAACTACACGTGGTTGTGAGTGACTAAAATTATTTATATTTGAAACAATTTATCAAACTCTTATTTTCGAATGTCTAACAGAGTTGTGAAGAATAAAATACACAGCCTAGTGTTCAGAATTGGAAATACTAAAAGCAAGAAATGTTACAGTTTATTAACGTATTATTTTTAAAAGAAAATGGAAGTGTTTACTCTCAAATGTCCAATTTATAGTGTCATGATCTGAGGGAAAAAAAAGGATTTTGTGTGTGTGTTCCCCAAAATATCAATTTTGAAAGGTATAATGACATGTAGATGTTACCTATTTAGGTGACATTGAATATCTGTAGTTTTTAAATACAACTAGGAAGAGAGTCTCATATAAAATATATTTTCGTACTTCAATTAAATTTTTCTTTCTTTAAATGTAATCACTAACTTAATATTTATCAACGTTCTTAAGGTATCCGACTACGTTCGGAACCGTGATTTTGCAAAATCGTATAAATGGATAATATTTATGACATTTAGTGTCACTTAGATTAGAAAATGTATACAAAGTTGTTTTAAGAAAATTATTGCAATAAAAAATTATTTAAGTACAATATTTTGACATAAAATGAGCATAAAAAATGACCACTTTTCAAAATATTCTCCTTTTCTGAAAACTGCTTCTATTATAATTATATTTCGCCTGTATATAGCTCAGACCTCTGCACAGAGGCTAAACTAGAAATTTTGAAATATATAACTTAGAAGTGGGTTTATCCATGTTTTACGACAACACAGAGGACAAATTTTAAGAAAAAAACACCGATAATTATTTCAATTGGCTGTAACTCTGAAAGTAATGCGAATTTTTCAAATCTCATAGTTGAGCCTCCGTACAGAGGTCTGAGCTATATACAGGCAAAATATTTTTTTTTTTTTATAATAGAAGCCTTTTTCACAAAAGGAGAACATTTTGAATAAAGGTTATTCTAAGTTAATTTTTTGCTAAAATATTGTATTTAAATAATTTTTTTGTCAAAATGTCCTTAAAAATATTTTATACAAGTATTCTAATCTAAGTTACACTACATAACATGAAAATTTTTCATTTATGTGCTTATATAAAATCACGGTTCCGAATGTAGTCGGATATCCTAATGCAGCGTTTCTCAATCTGTGGGGTGCGCCCCCTAGGGGGCGTGATAACTGTATATGGGGGGCGCGAGCACGTTGAAAAGTCGAAAACAAAAGATTATTTAAGAAAATTATTAATTTATGGAAAGTAAATAAACAAAATACATTCTGATGCAATAAAATTAAAATGCACATTTACACTGAAATAATACAATTATAAATGTATCAGTACGGCACGAGTATTTTATAGTTAATTTAACAATAATAAATTAAGAACTATAGATTAAAAATTACCAGTGACCCCCATGGGTTTGTCGTACAAAAAAAATTATATCCAAAAAATAATATTTATCTTGATAGTTTGTACGGTTTATAATTAATTCCTTAACTGACGGTGAAAAGTTACGCAACTCCTTCCCCAAATGCCACCGTTTTACGTAGGTTCGCGTATGTGATATATTACGGAGGGGGTGGGAATAAAATGAATTAATAACAAATCCTCTGAAATAAGTAAATAGTTCGCAAACCCCATCAAAGTGCATTTATTGCATTCCAGAGCCTTCGGAATAATTTTAAGAATAGTAGTGCACAGAAAAAATCGAACTTCGGAAAGACGTATATATACGTCCGAGGCAATTATCGTTTGGGTTGAGTGGGGCATTTATATACGTCGGTGGCACTTATGAGGTGGAATTCGTGTTTTAGCTTCAAGGTCAAAGTAAAGTGTTATTGAACTCAACATAGAAAGGGGGGCACGATGAAAATTGTGATTGAATATTGGGTCGCAAATAGTGAAAATTTGTGAAGCACTGCCTTGATGTTAATAATGACCTCAAATATTTGCTATACATATCGTATATTACAGACGACACACAAATTTCATGCTATTTCAAAATAAATTTTTTTTCTACATTATTTCTTTTTTCACTCTTATACATCACTAAAGAAATTTAGATAAACTTAATAATATACACCACACGTTTCAGACAGTAAAATAGTTAAATAAAAACAAGTAATTGAATGCTTCATCCAGAAATACACGTACAAATATAGATTGATATAAATTTTCACTAAAATAATGATAATATAATAATACTAATAGAAGAAAAACTACAGGGTTAGAACTAAAAGGAATTGTACAAGTATTTGTTACTATTAAAAATCACAGCATCGAAATTAGTTCTGTTTAGCCTTAGTAAAAAGAAATTATGCATTACAACAGAATTATAATTCAAAAAAATAATAAAAATTAAAGTGGTCATTATATATATATATTACAAATTATAAAAGATCTTCGCAATTACTTAAAATATAAACATAAAATATGTATCAATTCATATATATATATATATATATATATATATATATATATATATATGAAACAGAATATTGTGCTATATTATATATGAATAAATTTTATCTTTCTAACAATACTGAAGCTTCTAATATATTTAAAAGGCGCATTATACATATATACCGAAATTAAAATATCATTATTAAAAACACTGCTGTATACATTAAGAAGTAGATAAAGTTTTAATTATGCTCATAAACCTGCACAATTTGTAGGAAATGCAATGAATGAAAGTAAATAAATAAATAATGGTCAACGCAAACATGTAATTACCGAAAACCTCAGTATTGTATAAGTTAATAATTTAAAACATATAATGAGCAAAGTCACACTTTTTTAAAGATCAGTCCCCAGTCTGCATTGCTTATACATGCTTCAGCAAGTATCTGTTTTAATCTATGTTATGCAAATCATTTTTGTCTCCCAATAGAGTATATTAAAAGTTATATGTTTTGTACATTTTGTTCGTTAAATGAGGGTTTTTCGTTATACTGGGATCCAAGCAGACTGCAATTTTTGAACTGAATTTTTTGTTTTTGCTCTCGTGAGTGACTGAGAACTTTGCCCACTATTGCGTAACAGGGAAAAAGTGAACGGAAGTGGTTTGCCCCTCCCCTTCCCCCGAATCGTCAAAACGATGACAGGATAGCGAGTTGGGAGGAAAAGTGGGAGCCGGGACACCACGTGACTTGCAACATATCCGTGAAAAAGTTGGATGATTGTTCACTATTGGTGAACTTGCTAATATTCCCATTGGGGTCCTTTCCCCTCAGACCCGGGAACATCTATCAACGGTTGTATGAGATGCAGTGACATTACGGTGTAGACAAAATAGCTCTCGCAGAAAAAGCGTTCTTTTTTGAAATATTTTCTTAGATTGTTTGCTGCATTGCGATGTTTTCGGTGGTAAATTTGCTTTTTTTATTTTATTTGTGTTGAATTATTATATTAATTCTAGTCAGAATGCCTAAATCAAATGCACAAAAGAATTTCGTGAAAGAAAGAAAGAAGAAAAACTAGCAGCAAGTCCAGTCAAAAAAGTGACAAAGATAAAAAAACAAAAAAATATTGCAAATTCACTAAGTGCTACTGAAATATCTCCATCAGAGTACATGAGAGAATATCGAGCACGGAAAAAACACTGCAAAATACTCTCTTAATGCTCAGTTTAAGGATGGGAATGCTATTGAAACTCTTCTAATAACAGCACAGATTAATACGGACTTAGTGAACCACTCTGTGTCATTAACTACAGAGCCCTCGACAAGTCTAGTGCGTTTTGAAACTGATGCACGTAAATCAATAATAAATTCTATCTTACGTTACAAAGACTATGATTCCCATAAAAATGCTCCCAAAGATTTACAAAAGCGATTCGTTGATAATCGTTCATTTTATGAAAGATTCTGGTTTAGAGATGATTTAAGAACGTCTGTTGCTGTGCACAAAAATATTTTACAAAACCTTTTACCGGAAATTAATTTAGAAGACACATTAGAGCATGCTACAATTGCATTCAAAGTTTCAATATGAAAAGTATATCAAATTTATCAAAATATAATGGTTTTGTATATCCTGAAATTCCAGGACATCTCTCTACTTTGGATTTGATATCATAAAGACTCATTCCGCCACGAATACCTTACAAATTAGGCAATTGAGACATGTACTCGGTCAATTTGGAATAATAGGGTAAATAATCAATGTTCCGACGTAGCCAAAGAAGTTTCACTTCTATTGCGTGACGTTCCATGCAACAATTTTTTTTTACATTTATCTTTTGGAAATTCAGCAATAAGCAAATACCCAAAAATATCCATAAAATTTTACACTTTTTTTCTACAGTTAAAAATTCTATTATTAGTAAATTATTAAGCACCAGTTAAGGAAATTTTTAAACTATTTACAAACAGATGATTCCTGATTCAAAGCATTTCTATTTTGATTTTATGCAAGAAAGAAAGTATTGCGTCATTTACAGCCTGCTGCGTAAGAGGTATGTTTTCACAGTTTCCAAATAATGTAAAACACTATAAAAAGCAAAAATTTTGATAAGAGCTTCATTATCAATTTCTGCATTAAAATCACTATTCATTGGCTCCGACAAATCAACAGTTTCCTGAACTTCAGTGGCAGAGATAGGCAATCCATCAACAAATGTAACATACTCTTAAAAATCTTAAAATATTCCCCTGCGTTGTCGAGGGAGATGAGATAAGATAGGAGTTTCCTGTCCTATTTAAAACTAACAGGGTAGGTCACACTTATATCTCATCTTCACCCGTTAAGTCTAATTACGATCTGAGCCCTTGGCGGTAGAAATTTATTCAAGAAAAATCTTTTTCTGTTCCAGACCAGAGACACACACACAAAAAAATGTCATTTGAAAGTAAATCCTCTTTTTCCTACCACAAAATGTTTTTTAGATGTTGAGATAATTCGTTAATTTTGAGTTAATTGTTCGTTAAATAGGGGAGTTTGCCGTCTTTTTAATCGGGGAAATAGAAAAATTCATTCGTTACATCGCGAAAGTCATTAAACAGGGGTTTATTAAATCAGGGTCCAACTGTGTATATATAATGGTTTTACAGTTATTTGAGGTGTTAAGTAAAATAAAAACCGAGGTTATCAATTCAATTAGGAACTCTTCTTGGGTACATGAGATATTAAGACAGAGCCAAGTAACCTCTTTGCTCTAATGCTAAGCACTAAAAAAGACAAAGTTCCTCCTTTCAACATTCAAAAAATCAAAACCAACTGACGAAACAAAACAGTAATGTTATAATCAATTGTTCAGGAAAAGGAAATATTAACCATGCAAGCGGTTTTAGAGAAATACCCGGGCTCGAGATTGATGCTGAGAAACTGAAAGCGTAAGCTGTTTGATTATTTTTTCTACGATTATCAGGGAAATGAATCTAGGCAGACTGTTTAATCTTCTTTTAGATAAGAAATAAAATTGGACTAGTTTTAAAAAAAGGAATTTGTAATTAAAAAATAAGGAGAGAAAATCTGCAAGGTTACAAATTAGATTAAAGTCACGCTAGGAAAATTTAAAATGAGAGAGAGATTAAATTACTACGTAGAGTATGTATATACCATATTTAATCAAATCGAAGCCACCATTAATTATTATCCGCACCTCAAATTTTTAACAATTTTTTTCGAAAAATTAAAAATAGTATAAAATTATTTATTGATATCAAATTCTACTAAAATAAATAAATTGAAAATCAGAACGAATAAAAAGTGAATAATTAGTTGTTTTGCCATTATTATAAAAATTGTAATAAATATACATACATGAACCTGTAGTTGCTCTAACAGCACTATCCAACGAGAGAGAGAGAGTTTTTTTATTCGATTCTTCCCCGCATCCGATTTTCAGTTGCATTAACATTGGAAAAAAGTTGTGGCTTAGATTCGAGTAAATAAGGTATATATATATATATATATATATATATATATATATATATATATATACAGGGTGATTATAAAGAAACTTTGCCAACATCTGCACTTCTAGCGCCTGTTCTATTTAACCGATCAAGATGATATTTCAAATATAGTTCTTTTGAGATATGCGCTCGAGATTCTGTGAATGGCAACAAAGTGGCGCTCGCGGTTACGGTTATAGTGAAAGAAACTCTAAATTTTCGAATGGCAACGCCTACGTTTTACCATCGCAAAATGTTCATCACATGCGAAAACCCTAAATAGCGTTGAAACGGCACCGATATGTCCGAAAACCGACGTGTTATACACATACAAACAGTTCTTCAAGGCGCACGGAGGAATAACGCATACGACAGAGACAAGACACTGCTCAATGATGAGAACACATAGAGAAAAAAAAATCTGTATTAATTTCAAACATTTTCCACATGAGTGCCATCACAGGCAATTACGCATTGCATGCGGGAGACGGTGGACAATATCGCTGCACGCAACATGGCACGAGGGATGTTTCAATCTCACGCCGTATAGAATCCTTTAAGTCCGACAATGTTTGAGGATTGCACAGATAAACTGTGGATTTGAGATAGCCCCAAAACCAGAAATCCATAGGCGTTAGATCTGGGGATCACGCAGGCCACGGAAAAAGGATAATAGCGTGAGATGATGTGATCACCAAATGCTGATCCAGGAGCCTTTTAACAGACCTCGCTATATGTGGAGGTGCGCCATCTTGCATCCAAACAATGTCATTGAGTGCATTCCGCCGACGCAACTCCGGTAAGACATAATTTTTCAGCATGGCTGCATACCGAGAGCCCGTTACAGAACATGTTGCAGGGCCAGTCGGGGTCGTTTCCTCAAAGAAGAACGGGCCCAGAACAAATGTAGCTGTAATGCCGCACCACACAGTCACTTTGGCGTCAAATAATGGTACTGGCGCCACAGCGTGAGGATTCGTCTCTCCCCAGTGCATACAATTCTTTGTGTTAATGCTGCCATTTAAGGTGAAATGCGCCTCGTCCGTCCATAGTATGCGAAGTGGCCAGTCGTTATCCGCATCATATCGTAACAAAAATTCATTTGCGAAGTCCAGACGTTGTTGTGGGTCACCCGGCTCCAACATCTGGACGCGCTTGAACCGATAAAGGAAACATGTGAAGTACCGAGCGCAAGAGCTTGCGGACCGTTGAGTTCGAATATCCAACACGCGCGCTATGCCTCTTGCGGTTTCTGTGTGTCCTGCAGTCACTGTATGGTGCACTTCCATGACAACGTCCTCAGAAACAGTTGGCCGTCCGGAGCGAGGTTTGTTACAGGTGCTGCCTGTATCTTCGAATTTCCGCACTAAATCACGCAGAGCTTGCAGAGTACCTGGGCCGCGTCGTTGTCGATGATTGCGGTGATACACACGCAAGGCTTCCGCAGCGTTCATCCCATTTTGGTAATAGAGTTTGATCAATTCACCGCGAACTTTCCCAGGAAGAACCATATCGTCGGCATGTGCGAGTTCCCGAATGACGACTTCGCATAACCGCTTGGTATTTTATAGGTTTCCTACGCTGAATATCTGGCGACCGGCGTTCTGTGATTGGTATCTTGACTCTGTCATATGCAAATTTATTGCGTGCTCCCAGATCGTGTTTTATTGGCCGGTTTTCAGAACTCTTTTTTGTGTTTGCATAACACGTCCGTTTGTAGACATATCGGTACCGTTTTAACGCTATTTAGGTTTTCGCATGTGCTGAACATTTTGCGATGGTAAAAAGTGGGTGTTGCCATTCGAAAATTTCGAGTTTCTGTCACTATAACTGTAACCGCGAGGGCCACTGTGTTGCCATTCACAGAATCTCGAGCGCATATCTCAAAAGAACTTCATTTGAAATATCATCTTGATCGGTTAAATAGAACGGACGCTTGAAGTGCAGATGTTGGCAAAGTTTTTTTATAATCACCCTGTATATATATATATATATAAAATCAATCATCAACAATCAATCACAATAATTCCTAGAGTAGCAATTTTAATAGCCAGTAGTATATATATATATATATATTACTGGTTATTAAAATTGCTACACTAGGAAGAAATTTATATAACAGAATGGATTGGACAAATATATTATACTAGATGTAACAAGTTATTAAATTTTCAAGAAATTTTGGAGTATAGATCAGGAGAAATCAGTACCCATAATAACCACCTCTAGCAGTGAAAACAGCACTTATATACACATGGGCTTTAAGTCAAACAGAGATTGGATGGCATATATAGGTACAGAAGCTCATGCAGCTTCAACATGGTGCCACAGCTCATCAACTTTAGTGACTGGCGTATGGTGACGAGCCAGTCGCTCTGATACCATGGATTAGGCATTTTCTGTTGGCGAGAGATTCGTTGAAAGTGCAAGCCAGGGCAGCAGTGGAACATTTTCCGGATCTAGAAAGGCCTGTTCAGTACCGACAACACGTGATCGTGCATTATCCTGCTGAAACGTTGGGTTTTGCAGGGCTCGAATAAAGGGTTGAACCACTGATCATAACACACCAGAAATGTAACGTGCAGTCTCAAAGAGCCGTCATTGTGAACAAAGTAACCAACAAGTGTATCCAAAAGCACCCTATACCATCACGCGGGGTGATGGGTCAGTATGACGATGACGAATGCATACTGCCAATGTGCGTTCACCACGCTACCGCAAAACATGGATGGGACCATTTTGATGCTATAAAAAAACCTGAATTCATATGAAAAAATGGCATCTCACCATTTGTGAGCCCAGGTTCGTCGTAGACTACACTATTGAAGACGCTTCTGTCTATGATGCAGCGTCAAGAGAGCCGCAGCCGTGGTCTCCCAGATGAGAGTCCAAGCTTCTACAAACGCCGTCGAACTGTTCATGCAGACACTTGTTGTCCTGCAAACGATCCCAATTCTTGACTCAGAGCACGTTACGCAGCTGCATGATCCATTAAAGTCAGGCGGGTAACTTGACTGTCTTCTCGGTTGCTGGTGATAGGGGACGTTAAGATCTACCACGGCGTTCCGTATTACCATCCTGAATCCATCGATTCCATATGCTGTTAACAGTCATTGGATCTCGAACGACTCGAGCAACAATCCTGCGATACAATAAACCGTAATCCTTGTACGCAACAATTCAATCTTTATAAGGAACGTGCTGGTACGCATTTCTGCTTCTTGCACGATATATCACAACAACTTTTCACTAGGCAACACCGTTCAAATGCAATTTTCGTATGAGAAACCGACTGAACAATTTCTTCATTTAAACACATTGAAGGTGACGCTACCGGTGCCTGTCTTACCTGAATGAGCTGAAAAGCTAATCATTAGCATATCACAGCACATTCTTCCTGTCGTTTAAATTTCACGTCTATAGCATGTCGCCTTATTGGTGCAACAATTTTTAGGGCCACAGTAGTGTATACATATGTTTATGCATGTATATGTTCCGATTTATTCATTAACAATGGTCCCCTTTCTATTTAGAATGAATTGTGAATAATTTTGTCCCATAATTAATACTTCTAATCGAATATTTGTAATTATATTTACTTTTACTTAAGTCCTTTTAATCCTTTATCTACCGAAGATACTTATAAGTACCACTCACTTTAAAATTACATAGAATAAACATTTTTACGAATACTCTGGCGATAATTTGCAGGAATATTCTTTTAAATCCACTAATCCAAGATGTATGATAGCACAGGTTCTATGATGAGTATTTTAACTGAGAAGGTGAATAGTTTTATAGCAGAAATTGCGTTTTCTGCGTCATTTTTGTTCCGAAGATGTCATTTTTGTTCCGTAAAAATAGTTTATGTCAAAAGACAAGTATCTTATTTTTTTGTATGTTAATGAAGACTTTAGAAAACAATTTGACTATTTATTTTAATTTAATAGTGTGTATACTTAATTTTGCAGTTAAATATAATTAATTGATTAATTAGCTCTAGCTAATTAAATTTTCCAAAGTTGAGTATTTTCCGTTATATATATCCCTTAATTTTCAATGTAGTGATTCAAAAAAAATATTTCCTGAAAAAAACAGCAGTAAATCATAATGCGGTAGATAAAGGGCTAAAAAATTCTTAAACACTTCAGAAAAGCAAAAGATTCATTTCAAAGAAATTATTAAAAAAAATATATCGGAAGAGAACTCTTCAAATAATATTAAGCAGACTCAGCTAACTTAAATACAAGTTTAAAAATAAGTAATATAAAAGAAAAATTTTTAGGTCAATTCCTTCTTAGATCAACAAAGAATAATGTTATTTTAGCTACTTTTTACTTAACAGTTACAATTAGTTTAATAAAGAGTGTTTTTTTTTCAGGTATAGAAGTTTAAGCTGGCATTACTTTCCAAGATGGCGACCGACCTAGAAAGGATGTTACATCATTATATCCAACAAGAATTTACTACAAATGGGATTATAAAAATACATTACATGCATATGCACGAAATATTAAATTGCTACATTATTCCTAGAGTGCTGATTGTATATTTTACCATAAAAGGGGGTTTTAAAATGTATCCCTTTCTACGAAATATAATAATCATATTTTAAAGTGGAATTTCATGAAACATGTAAAGATATAACTAGCTTTTATGTGCGAATAATTTCAATACATATTATTCATCATATATTTTATATGAGTTATCAAAAACACCTACCTCCAATGGTAAAATATTTTCAAATATTTAAATACTGCTTAACACATAACGTTAACGTCTATTTGGTTTTCTACTCAAAAAATTTAATAAAATCATTTACTCGAGTACACATATATATTCACAGCACAAATTTAAAATCTTATACGTATATATATATATATAAAGAGTGTTTTTTTCCTGGTATAGAAGTTTAAGTTGGCATTACTTTCCAAGATGGCGACTGATTTAACAGCTGTCAAGTGATTTATTCTCAGTTTGGTTTGGCAATTCATCAAAACGATCATCAAGCAAGGCGTAGATTCGTCGAATGGGCCCAAAACGAGATTGCCGTTGTTCCCGATTTTCATAAGCGAATTTTGTTTAGCGATGAAGCGCACTTCTGGTCGAATGGCTACGTCAACAAACAAAACTGCCGCATTTGGAGTGAAGCTTATCCACAAGTGTATGTCGAAACACCGTTACATCCAGAAAAACTGATTGTTTGGTGCGCTTTATGGGCTGGTGGAATCCTTCTTCAAAAACGATGAAGGCCACAACGTTATAGTCAATGGTGATCGGTATAGAGCCATGATTACTAACTTTTTCATTCCTGAATTGAACAATCACTATGTCCAGGAGCTGTGGTTCCAACAAGACGGCGCATTATGTCACACAGCTCGTGCCACAATCGATTTATTGAAAGACACGTTTGGTGACCGCCTAATTTCACGTTTTGGACCTGTGAATTGGCCTCCAAGATCTTGTGATTTAACACCGCTAGACTATTTTATGTGGGGCTATGTAAAATCATTGGTCTATGCGGATAAGCCACAAACGCTTGACTATTTGGAAGACAGCATTCGCCGTGTTATTGTCGATATACGACCACAAATGTTGGGAAAAGTCATCGAAAATTGGACGTCCAGATTGGACTACATCCGAGCCATCCGTGACAGTCCTATGCCAGAAATCAGATTTAAAATGTAATGCCACAAGATTATCTTTCGAATAATAAAAATTCATGCCAATCGAATAATACATCGTTGTTTTGTTGCAATTTAAAGTTCTATACCTCTAAAACAACAACCTTTATAAGTACGACATAATTACAACCATAACTAGTAATTATTTTTTATTAATTATCATTAAAGTATCGTATTGCAATCCACAATATTCGTGTATATAAAATTTCATTTAAACTGAAAGCTTTAAAACGTGAGAAAAACGTCTTTTAAAGTTTTGACCTAAGTCGTTTAAAAGGAAACCAACGTTGTTGTATCTGTAATTCTTTAAATAGTTAGTTTCAGCCAATTTATTTGAATCAATTATAATTAAATTATCGTATTTTTACCCAGAACACTAGTGCATAGAAAATTCCAGCTCAAATGAGTTTAAAATGTGAGAAAAAAACCGTTTTAAGTTATGACATGTCACCAAAAATGATGCCAATGTGGCTGTATTTGTAACTCTTTGAATAATTAGTTTTAATGAATTAATTTTTATTAATTATAACTAAATTACTGTATTGTCATCCAAAATAATCATGTATATAAAATTTCAGCTCAATTGAGCGCTTTAAAATTTATTTTATTAACGATTGAAAATTCCACCAAGATAAATAAATATATAGAGTGTATAACAATTGGAATTGAATAACAGAGATAATTTAAATATTTTCTTAGGTTTTGTACCATTCAACTTTCAAAATTTTATGTAATTTTCTATTTTTCCTAAAATGAGTGCTAATTGAAAAGGAAGCTTTAGCGGACTATATGAAAAGTTGTTTATTCACAAATTAAGCTCTGGTGATAATCGTTAGTCAAACCGCTGCCAGACAAAGCCTGGTGACCAAAAAATTCAGATGCAATAGAATGGCTAGCAAACATTATCAAACAGACGAGTATCAGACTTATGTCAAATGACCAATCGAAATGTAGACGCAACACGAGTACATATATTAAATAACGAATGTGGCTGCGACTAATTTGAATCGTCCATATGTGTTACGTCACGTGTTGCAAAGGTCGATTAGTACTTATTTTAATAATAAATTTACAAGGATTAAACATTTAATAATACATTTAAGAGATATTCCATTCCTTAATTAGCATGAGATATGAAAAGAACTGTCATTGGGTGCAATAAGAAAAAATAAGTAATATAAAAGAAAATTAAGTCAATTCTTACTTAGATCATCAAAGAAAAATTTTATATTTTAGCTATTTTTATTAAATAGTTACAATTAATATAAATATGTATATACATGACAGATTCACATTAAGTGTGTGGTAATTAATTTTAAATAGTTATCATTAAAGTATTGTATTGTCATCCAAAACAATCGTGTATATAAAATTTCAGTTCAACTGAATGCTTTAAAACGTGAAAAAAAAAACATTTTAAGTTTTGACACAAGTCGCCAAAAATGATACCAACGTGGCTGTATTTGTAATTCTTTGAATAATTAGTTTTATCAATTAATTTCTATTAATTGTAATTAAAACTTATTGTATTGTCATCCAAAATAAAATCACGTATATAAAATTGCAACTCAAACTATTTTATTAACGATTGAAAATTCCACAAAGATAAATAAATAAATAAATATAGAGAGATTGGGAGCTAATAGTAGAGAAATTGAAAAATAATAGTATGATGTATATATGGTTTTTTAAGCAGGGCTTTGAAACGGAACAGAACCACACACAAAAAAAATATCATTTATTTCGGTTCGATGTAGCTCCTGCCTTTTTGTCACCGTAACAAACTAATCGGTATTTCTAATTTAACGTTAACCGTACAATTCTCATCATTACATGTATATTGTTTCTCGGTTATCTGTTTTGCTGTTCACTAGTACTTTTATGTTTAATTTTTGCTAGAAAATACTAGTAGAGGGAAGATTTAAATCAATTGAATGAACTAGTATATAAGATTTAAGAGAAAAGAATATACATGAAATAAAATTATTCATTTGGAACTGAACCGAAAACCGCTAGTTTTGTCGGAATGAAATCAGGAACTGAACCGATATATTTTTTTCAGTTGTATGGGAAGAAAAAATTACAGTCCAAGAAACCCTTATTCTAACAATAAATATTTTACAGCTTTCTGCACAGATCAAAAATTTGATGCTTGGATGATCCAAAAGGGCACTGAGCATTATAACATCAATCAACAGGTGGGGGTGGAAATTCTAAAACATAAATATAGGTCATGTTGGTCAACCGTTATTTGAGTTGGAAGACATCAATTTAAGGTATTCGACTACCCTAAAATCGTGATTTTTTTTCAAAAATTGACAAATTTTGCTTGCGATTTTATTTTATAGGTCATCTTATTATCTTAATAAAAATACCAAGAATTTTATTTTCCGTTCTCTAGAACAAAAACTAGAAGTGTTTCAGTAAAAGCAGATGCCATAACTTTACACAAGATGCCAAACTTTAAAATGTGTTTTTTTCGTAAAGTTCAAACGGGGACAGCGATTTGTCAAAAATTTTTTAAAATAATTTGCTGAAATTTTTTGTGTATGTTCTGTATAATATTAGAAGTGGTTTGGCCTTCAGATTTAGCAATTACTGTGATATTTCAAAATTTACAGTCTTTTAAGTGAATATAACCACTGTTTTTAATCAATTTCATATAATCACTAAGATAAAGTGCTGTAGCTTTTGTAAAAATTAAAATATCTCTTATCGTGCAAGTCATTTGAAACATGAATAACACAGTAACACATCAAAATTGAAAAATTTAAAATTTGTTCATAAAATTTTTGTACAGAATGGGACCCGCTTATGTAATTTTTTGTACATTTTCACCAGTTTATTCCCATTTTAATAATAAAATTTTTCTTTCGGTTTTCACTTTTAGGATTTTTTTTCCTTAAAATATACTAAACAAATCTAGAAATCATTAAAAATCCCCACATCTTCATTCTTTCAAAAAAAAGTTGTCTCAAGTAGTCAGATACCTTAAATCAGTGTTTCTCAAACTTTCAATGTTTGCGACCCAATATTCAACCATAATTTTAAACCCGCCCCCCTCCCTACAATAACAATGAATCGAATTCAATAATACTATACTTTGACGCTAAACCTACTACACGACTTTAACATCTTAAGTACCACCGGCGCACCTCTCAACCAGTGCGTTAATTGCCCGGACGTATATATACGTCTTTTCGAAGTACGATTTTTCTTTGAACTGCTCTCCATTTAATTATTCCGAAGGCTTTGGAATGCAATAAAATCATCTTAACAGTGTTTACGAAGAATTTCAGAGGATTTGCTTGTTTATACCTTTGCTACCTTCCCCCTACCCTCACAATACACCACATACGCTCGCCTACGTATTAAGCGATGGCATTGAAGAGATCGCGTAATTTTTAATCGGCATTTAAGGTAAAAATAATAATTATAATTATAAACCGTATAAATTATTAAGATAAGTGTTAATTTGTGAATATAGTTTTATATATGAGAAGCCTATGGTGTCACTGCTATTTAATAAACTTGTTTTTGACTTAATATTGCTAACTTAATTGTAAAATATATTGCGCAATTTATTATTATTCATATATATAAGTATATATATTATAATGCACTGCTCATTTTATTTATAAGTGTATTATATCAGTGTTAAAATGTGTATTTTATCTCTTATTATGTCAGAATATATTTTGTTTGTTTACTTTCAATAAATTAATAATTTTTTAAAATAATATTTTGCTTTCGACTTTTCAATAGGATCACGCCCCCCCCCCTGGCAGAGTTATCTCGCTCCCCCAGGGGGGCGCGCCCCACAGTTTGAGAAACACTGCCTTAAATGGAATGCCGACTGATGGGGAAAATGTTTGGCTGCTTGTAGAGTTGTTATTTAATCAATAACTCCATAATTAGGAGTAACGCCAGAATAATTAAACGTAGTACAAAAATTTGCATAGCTATGCTTTAATAAATGAAAAATTTTCTGCATTTATAAATAAATGAGATACTTGAAAATAGAATGAAATATTAGTTATTGTGCATGATAAATAAGGCATTCTCTGAAAATAAGCCCCAAAGCATCTTTTGCAGCAAAAATTGAAAAAGGTGTTTAACTGTAACTTGCCAAAATATTTTTTTATTACTTTTTTAAAGTTTTTGATGAAAGCTTCTGAGAACCCCCTGAGTTCCTCCCTGGACACTAAGATTAACTTGAGGCAAAGAATGACCAGACTCCATTTGTATAATAACAAATTATATTTATTCACTTAGTTCAAAATATCAACCTTCTAATTACAAATATTTAGCAATATGTCTATGTCAAAGGGTTACCTTTACTATTAAATTAAATTACGAAATACGAAATTAATCAATTACTGAACTCAATATCGAACGAGTTTACCGGAATAGGAGGTCCGAGAAATACACGCAACTTGAATTATTATCATTCACTATGATTTAACTAACTTTATTATATTAACGCTTGTGGTAAGAGGTACTAAGTTAGAATATGTCACCTGGCTGTACTACCTATATCTCCAGGTATATTAATCCTTCTAAGGCTACTTCGCTGAATAATAACAGCAATACTCCAATATCGTAATCCCATTGAATCTTCCCAACCGCGTCACTACTGTTGCTGGCTCAATCACCTTCTCCTTTGCTAACTTACAATGCTCTCCTTAAATACCTTATCTGCTTTGCATATCCCATTTTCTTCTTTTAGAGCTGATTGGAAATATACGCGAATTTACAATCCCCAAAGACGCCTAAGAGTATTAGTGGAAAGGTGCCGTAAAGATTCGTCACAAGCTTACCCCTGTTCAGTCCGTAATTGTATCTATTTTTGTCACGAATGCCATCCGCTGACTGAGCACCTGTGCCAATGTTTTGATGTGACCCTCCTCATCAGTTGTTGTAGCTTCCATCTTAGAACTGTGTGCGAATAGCACCATATCGAAATAAAACAAATTACAGTCCATAAGTCGCTTCGTTCTCGTTAAAACACGAACCAGCATATGACTAGGAACATTTGTTAACACACCACTCATTTAAAACTTGAGTTAGATCAAAAATCTGATATAAAAGTAGTTAATATGGGTTTTAAAACAGATTAAAGTAATTAATAAAGCTTTAAAACAGTAAAAATATGTATCTTTTCAGTAAATCTCGATCCAGAGCACTTGTTTGTGTCACTGAGAGAATAAAGTGCTGGAAGAAATCTACCATTCAATAATAATTTATGATATACCTTTTATACTAATTTATACTGGACTTCTTACATATTTCCCTTATTGAGAAATTCTCCAGATAGACATACACTAACCAGCTTAAATCGGTTAAAACTTTAATCGTTGAGCATATATCGTAAAGTTGTTTATCGAAACAATTTGCAAACTTATCTCGTTGTAGAGGTATATATTTTGAAAAAAAAATGAAGCATAAACTTCCTGTAGGAAAATTAAAGGAAAATATTAGGCTTGCTCTCATATTATCTAAATAAAATTTATGAATGATATCAGATCAAAAACTATACCTAAATTTGTTATTAAAAAGCAAATGTTGGTAATTTCAAGTTATAAATAGATCAGTGCTTCTCAAGCTTTCCAAACTGCCGTCCCAATTTTTAGTCATACTTTTCACCGCGCCCCCTTCATACAACAATGTATTGAACGCAATGATAATGCCCGTCAGCGTGACGTCATGGACCCCAAAATTTTGAACATTCCTCCTCGACTTAATATTCCTGATCAAAGTTCATGTTCTAGTAGAGTTTGGTCATTAGTGACAATTTAGTAAAATTTTCTAATACGCGACATTTTTCAATTTTTCAACGGGGTCTTTCAGAGTCTGTAAAAGAAGAAAATATCAAGGATGTTTTGATAGTTCCCAGCTCTCTGTGCATATTTATGAACAAAAAATTTTATTTTTTAATTCATTCCTTATTGAGGCTATATTTTAATCGATTTCCTGAAAAGCTTGGATAAACCTAGAAAGGATGTTACATCATTATATTCAACAAGAATTTACTACAAATGGGATTATATAAATACATTACATGCATATGCACGAAATATTTAATTGCTACATTATTCCTAGAGTGCTGATTGTATATTTTACCATAAAAGGGGGTTTTAAAATGTATCCCTTTCTACGAAATATAATAATCCTATTTTAAAGTGGAATTTCATGAAACATGTAAAGATATAACTAGCTTTTATGTGCGAATAATTTCAATACATATTATTCATCATATATTTTATATGAGAGTCATCAAAAATACCTACCTCCAACGGTGAAATATTTTCAAATATTTAAATACTGCTTAACATAACGTTAACGTCTATTCGGTTTTCTACTCAAGTTTTATTAAAATCATTTACTCGAGTACACATATATTCACAGCACAAATTTAAAATCTTATACAGTCCAGTCATATTAATGAGACCACTGTAAAAAGCCAGAATAACCATCTTTCGCAGAGGGGAAAATAGTCATTTAGGATCATCAAGGTATTCACTAGGATGTTGAGCCATGCCGACTCTATTGCTGCACTAGATTACGCGCGTGAGGATCCATGACGCGAACAACCCGATCGAGAGGGTTCCATAGATTATTGATTGGGCTTAAGTCAGGTGAGTTTTCTGGACACGGAAGAACGATAAACTGATCCTGGTGCTCTTTGATCCACGCACGTACGCTGTCAGTTGTATGACACTCCGCAATGTCCTGCTGGTAGATGCCACCATCCTGAGGAAAAACAATGCGCATAAAGGGGTAGACATGGTCTGAAAGGACAGATGCGTACTTCTATTTATCCATCGTGCTTTCCACAATGATGAACAAACACAGAAAATTTAAGGAAAACATTCCCCAGACCATAATGCTCCCGCCTCCAGCCTGAACCTTGCCAGCAATTGTTGCAGGGTGTTTGCTTTTAGACTTTTCATGCCGTATTTGCCACCAACCATCCGTCCGATGGAGTAAAAAGCGTGATTAATCAGAAAACTCTACCTGTCGCCTCTCATTGGATGCCCAGTTGCGGTACCTGTATGAAAATTCCAGTCTTCGTTGCTGATGAGAAGCAGTCAGCATAGGTGCATGAACCAGGCGCCTGCTTCGGAGAACCAGACGCAACAACGATCGCTGAACAGTAGTTTGGAAGACACTGTTGGTAGTCTTTTGGTTCATCTGGGTGGTATGTTGCTTAACGGTAGCACGTCTATTCTCCCGAACACACCTCTGCAGCCATCAGTCACCTCTATCACTTATGGCCCGTGGTACACCACATTTGCCACGTCACTGATTTTGGACGGTCCCATTTTGCCATGCACGGTATACTTTAACCACGGTGACACACGAACAGTCCACAAACTTAGCCGTTTCAGAACTGCTTCCAACCTATTCCCGAAAGCCAAAAATTATGCCGTTTTGGACTTCGGATAACTCTTTACATGTTTGCATTACGCCAACGATTGTAGTGTTTTCCAAAGCCCTCACACACTCTTTATATATGCTCAATAGCACTGCGATGCCAGCATCCATCTGTGATTGGTTATTTAACGTCAAAGTCGAAAGTACGTGGTGGTCACATTAATGTGACTGGACTGTATATATATATATATATATAAAGAGTGTTTTTTTCCAGGTATAGAAGTTTAAGTTGGCATTACTTTCCAAGATGGCGACCGATTTAACAGCTGTCAAGTGATTTATTCTCAGTTTGGTTTGGCAATTCATCAAAACGATCATCAAGCAAGGCGTAGATTCGTCGAATGGGCCCAAAACGAGATTGCCGTTTTTACCGATTTTCATAAGCGAATTTTGTTTAGCGATGAAGCGCACTTCTGGTCGAATGGCTACGTCAACAAACAAAACTGCCGCATTTGGAGTGAAGCTAATCCACAAGTGTATGTCGAAACACCGTTACATCCAGAAAAACTGAGTGTTTGGTGCGCTTTATGTGCTGGTGGAATCCTTCTTCAAAAACGATGAAGGCCACAACGTTACAGTCAATGGTGATCGGTATAGAGCCATGATTACTAACCTTTTCATTCCTGAATTGAACAATCATGATGTCCAGGAGCTGTGGTTCCAACAAGACGGCGCAACATGTCACACAGCTCGTGCCACAATCGATTTATTGAAAGACACGTTTGGTGACCGCCTAATTTCACGTTTTGGACCTGTGAATTGGCCTCCAAGATCTTGTGATTTAACACCGCTAGACTATTTTCTGTGGAGCTATGTAAAGTCATTGGTCTATGCGGATAAGCCAAAAACGCTTGACCATTTGGAAGACAACATTCGCAGTGTTATTGCCCATATACGGCCACAAATGTTGGAAAAAGTCATCGAAAATTGGACGTCCAGATTGGACTACATCCGAGCCAGCCGTAGCAGTCATATGCCAGAAATCATATTTAAAATGTAATGCCACAAGATTATCTTTCGAATAAAAAAAAATTCATGTCAATCGAATAATACATCGTTGTTTTTGCGCAGAGCGCCATCTGTGGACTGTAAGATTAAATATATATATATATATATACTTATTTTGCATTATTTATTTTTAGAAGTTGGTATGACAGCTAAATTTCTCATCTGTTTCTTAATGTTCTAAACATTAATCGTAAATATTTTATCATAAAATAAATAAGTAATTATTTATTTACTTTCTAATTTAAGTCAAATTCAAAAAGGAATTATTCAGAGCCCATTAAAATGTCATGTTTAATTTTAATGGAGTAAATTTTTGTTAGTGAGATCATCAATAGAGTATCAATCACAGTTTTTAAAGAAAGGGCATGATTTAAGTTTCAAATAACATTACAAGAAACATTAATTTAAACTTATTTTATTTCAGCAAAGCACTGGGCTTTTATTTTTAATGTGCACAGAAGAAATGTAATTAGATTAAAGGTAGAAAAATATTTAAATCCATTACTATATTTAAAATTTTATGTATCTACTGTTTAAAATTATACAAAAAATAAATAAATATAAAGAATTAAGACTTAGAATTACATCCGAGACATTCAAATTATTTAAATTTTTATTTTGTATTTCATTAATATTTATACATTTGATGATAAATGGATGATTCTAAATTATTTCAATAAGCAAAGTTAGAAACTATCAGATGAAGCTATCTTGAAAAAAAATGAAAGGAAAAGAATAAGGTGTGTATCAAGATATTATTCGTATTTAAAATATTTTTTTGAAAAAAAACAGGAATTTGCCATAACTCTTGACGAAAATGAACTTTTATGGGACATCTGGTCAATATTTCAATCAAAAACAATAACGTTTCTAATGTGGATCTTTTTATAAAAATCAGAAAATTGTGATTTTTTTCAATTAATCTCTACCGGTTGATTCAAAATTTGTGTAACCAGTTTTAAAAGCGTATAACTATTTACGACGAGTTTCTATTGTTATTTTAAAGATGAAACAATTAAATTTATAATTTAACCATTTTTATTAGTGGGAATAAATTATATTACCGAAATTAGATTCTCAAACCCGGAACGAAATTTTAAAGCTTTTGAAGGGTGATTGTTTAAATTCTATACTAAATAAAGCATTTAAAAATCAAAAAGGACATTTTTCTAATGCATTAATTTCGAAAATAATTAAAATTTGGCTCGCAACCAAAAGCTGCAGGGAAAAAAATGTAAACGAAAAAAGTATTTTAAGAAAAAGAAAAAAAAGTCGAAAAGAGAGAGAAATGTAACTGTAGAAAATCCTCTACCTCAAAAACTTTTGGTGCAAAAATTATAGGTATTGCAATCGACACTTTGTCGTCTGATAAAGACAATTGACTGTAAAAAGGTAAATAAACCAGTCTGTCATCAAATGTATGCAAAGACAATAATAAAACGAAGAAAATGCTCTTAGCTTATGTAATTAATTTTTCGCAAAGGTAGGTACGAAACACGGATAACCTCAGACAAAGCACTATTTTATTTGCCATCCGCAACTGGTGAAATGAAAATACGACATATTTTATGCAGAAAGCGTAGCAAAAGCGCAGCTGTTCTGGGAAAAGTAAGTTGTGACGGATCTTTAAGGGATCTTCTCATTAATCCTCTTGGGGAATCTTCGGACTAGCATTCGCGTTTAATTTACAACCGTCCCTCTCAAGAAGAAACCCTGATATGTAGATTAGTTCGAATATATAAAGTCAGAGTTTTGTAATTGTGAGGAGGAAGGAGCTGAGAAACTGTTACAGTCACTACGAAGGTGAGATACAACAAAGTTGGTTTTCGCAGCTTAAGTTAAGAGCGGTGTTTGCCACTGTATTAAATTAGTGGATTGGGAATTTGTATTCAACGATAGATTAAGTTAAATTAAATTGGTTACTTGCGCTTGTTCACTTAGGGTTTATTGCTTTTGCCATATCATCTCTTAGGACATTTACTTAAGGTTTAAAATGTTGTTGATTAGTGTGCTTGAGTAATATAAATAATCGTTAGAATGGAAGTGTCAGGTTCTGCTTTTATTTTCCCCACACTCTTAGGAAGGCGAGACGGTGAGGGAGCGACTTCAGGGGAAGTCGCTCATTAAGTTAGCCGTCAGGTCTTAAGGAAAGAATGGGAATGTCCTCTCAAGGCTTAAGAAAACCATTTTTGTAGAGCCAAAAGCTAAAATTTATGCCACATACTATCAGCAAAAAGTTTTGAAGCACATGATAAAAGAAACTAAACGTCTTTACATTCGAGGAAAGTTTTTTTTCCACTAAATTTCTGCACCAATGTCATACTGCAAAATCAACTATAAAATGGCTGAAAGATAAAAAAATAAATATAATTTCCTTCTTGTGAGAAGTAGCTACTATCACCTCGTCTGTGATCCTTGCGAATAATTTTTATGGGGATATTTAAAAAAAACAATTAACCCGCGATCACTCGTGCGGAGTGTTTTGTACACCCCAGCAAGAAAAGCCTCCTAAGATTCCAAAAAGAATGCGCAGAACCACGATTTTTCTGCAGCTGCACATTTTAGGTCATTGAACCTTCAGGCCTGATGCAATCACTGTTACTCGAATGATTGGAACGTAACCACCTCCAAAAGTTTATTTAGAGCGCTGAGAACCCCCTGCAAGCAGTTCAGCAAATGGATACAGTCAGCTCTGAAGGTTTGTAAAAAAATTATAAATATTATTTTTCTACCATCCTTATCATTAATTATAAAGTAAGTTTATTACTGGTATATACGTTTTACTTGTGGTTTATGAAAAAAGAATATATAATTTTGTATGTTTTGTTTAAATTAATGTTAGTCTCATTTGTATGCAATAAATTTAATAATTTTTTGTATAATACAAAAAACATCTTGTACTTTATAAATATGTATCATAGTTGACTTAAAATTTTTTCTTATATTTAAATTCAAGGGCTAAGAGTTTAGTGTGTTTTCTACACCCCGCGAGTAACCACGATAGGAAAAACAGACACGAGTAACCCCGGGTTTAATAACTGAAAAGTAAGAGCACTTCAAGGGCTTCAGAAAGCAATCATTGAGGAAGTTAGAAAATTCTCCCAAAAATGTTCGAGAAAGCTCTTTTAGCTTGGCTAAACGCTCACGTAGAGTATACTATGCTAAAGGAAGCCACATGGAATATGTCATGTAACTAACTTTATTCAATAAAAATATATGATACTCTGAAAATAGTCCCCCACACACTATTTTTGTATCAGCCGGTAAATATCATGTAGTTCGTCAAAATTCACGAACATCAATCACTTAAAGGAACTTTCTTATTTTTAAACTAAAACAAAGGAGGAGGGGCATAATTTTTTCTCTTCTTCCTATAACTTTGTTGATCTCAAGGGGACTCCCACTGTTCAGCATGTTGAACAACACATTGTTTTACTGCTATTGTCCGAAGAAACAGCTTAGTGTTAATCTTTGATTTATGATCAAAATTTAAAGTGCCAAACAGTAGTTGCCAAAACAATTTTCAGCCCTATGTGAAATTGAAAGGCAATTGTCAAGCCTCTAGATCAGAGGTACTCAACCTATTTTTCTGCTGGGCCGCATGCATATGTCAACCATTTCATGCGGGCCGCAAACATATGTTAGATATTTTACGCAGGCCGCAACATGAGGATAAATGGGGGAGGAGGGGGAGAAAAATGTTTTAAGATCAAGATAACATTGAAAATTTAAAATGTGGAAAATTGTCCATAGTATTGTATAACTTCTGTTTTGCTTTTTTAATTATTAGTTTTTTGTATTTTTTTATTTTTGTTACCAACACTAAACTAGAAGTATTTAAGAAACACTCCTTCACAATTTATGAATCAATCAACGGTTTCATATGATTACCAATAATATAACAACCTTCATGGAATGTTTTTGTTACCACTGTGATACTACTACTGAAGAAACATTGGTTGCTGTCGCAAGGAATATTCAAGAAAAAACCTATTTATCACCTCTTGAAAGAAATCCACGAGTAAAAGTGTCATTGGATGATTTCTGTTTGTTGGTATTTTTTGAATATAGCACTTTCGTGACAAATCAAACAATTACTGATACATGTTTGCTTTTCACTGCAAAATAGTCAACCTTCCAATAGTCCTGAAACCATATATTTTCTTCGAATATTTTTCGCTGGAAAGATATGGAAGATAGTTAAAAACTAATTCCACCCAATGTTCATTCCACTGTTGTCTATTATCACTAACCGTAACTGTTTGAAATAGAAAAGTAATATCAATTCGTACCCGTACGACACCGACAAAAAAAGCAAAATTGATGTATTTGATTTCTGGACAAAGAATTTTCCACCAAATTTTTTATACAATGTTCTTAAATAAGTGAATTTCTCAGAGCGATGGGCCATGACCGGGACTTACTGAGCCACATGCGGCCCGCGGGTCACAGGTTGAGTTTCACCACTCTAGATGGTGAGTTCATGGTAAAAAAAATGAGCAGAAATTGACACGTGTTTAAGAAAAGAAAAATCTTTATTAATGAAAATTTAAGGAAAATTAATACAAACGAGAGATCATAGTTATGATGCGATGGCGGAAATCTCATATACGTTGAGGGAATTGACAAACATCAGCATCTTCGATACTAATTTTGGTGGCAGGTTTCTAAGGTGACTAAATAAACATCTCGTATGGTGCGATATTTAGCTGTCACTGGAGAAAACTAATTACAGGCAAGACACGTTTGGAGATCTGGAAGCCAGGCGACGACCCTGCTCTGGACAATCAATCTGTTCTGAATGATAATGTTTAAGTAGTTTTGTACGTTCTTGTCCTAATAAGTCGAACACTTCGTCGTGCTGGAATCGTATGATCACTCACCAGATTCCAGCTACAACTGGATAAAAATCAAGCAGCACTTTATTCTTGAATTTAGAAAGTGCGACCTCCAAATAGGTATATTTCAAATGGTTAATAGATAATGACAATGAGTAATGGTCAATGGTGATGAGTATGAAGTGTATGAGCGGTCTGAATGAAGCA
Source organism: Trichonephila clavipes (assembly GCA_019973935.1). Classification (NCBI taxonomy): domain Eukaryota; kingdom Metazoa; phylum Arthropoda; class Arachnida; order Araneae; family Nephilidae; genus Trichonephila; species Trichonephila clavipes. The sequence goes on along the minus strand of BMAU01005380.1, from coordinate 127,001 downwards.
CACGATCAGTATATAGACTTATACTCTATGAATGCGGTGATTAAATTGAAGAATTATTACACCTCTACTGCTCTCAAAGAGTGCAAGTGTTAAAAGAAATTTATTTGCGAATACGATGTTAAAATCAATGAAACTTTTCTCGATAATAGAAGGAAGGATGTATTTTATAAATTGATAATTATTTTACATCTATTTTTGTTACTTACAAATATATGATTCGTTTTGCAGAACATATGATTTAAAATGATTCATGTCCAATGTAAACATTCAAATCGTTGTATTACTTACTTCTTCGTTTAAAAATGCAACGTATTTGTTAAATAAACTCTTGATAATATTATTTCATCATTTCACTGAAACTGATCAGGGATTTGTTCAAATACCTTACTTTATCAGAGAAATGACCTTGAAGAGACGTTAGTTTAACATCTTCAGCCAACTGATCACATCCCTTAGGGATTTGATCAAATTTTTAATTTCATTGTTTCCCTGCGACATGCGAGGGATTTTTTCCTAAGTAAGAGGTCTGTTTGTTTTTCAGAAAATAACGACAATATTTTGTTTCAAAAAACATTTATTTTAGGATCGTACATACTTTTGTCTATTTTTCTTCATAGTTGCCGTGTTTATTAATGCACCCGTCATACCTTAGAATTTAGTTTTAAAAACCCTCTTCAAAGAAGTCTGCCACCCGGTAGGACAACCAAGAGTTCACGTCCGCTTTCACTTCTTCGTTGTAACTGAAACGCTTCCCACCAAGACTGTGTTTGAGGTACCGAAAATGGTGGAAATCGATCGGAGCAAGGTCGGGGCTGTATCGTGCATGACCCAAAAGCTCGCAGCCTAAAGATTCGATTAACTCCCGAGTCGTTAGAAAAGAGTGAAGCCTTTCGTTAGAACACTATTGCCATGATCTTGCGCTTTGAAAGCGTTTGTTTGGCTTTGACCTTGACGGGAGAGGATGTGTGTCGCCATTCCATCGACTGTTGTTTTGATTCCGCGGTGATGTGGAATACCCATGTTTCATCTCCATTAACGATTCGACTCAACATGCCATCCCCTTCTTCCTCGTAACGAATCAAAAAGTCCAATGAAATGGCAAACCTCTCTCTGTTTCACTGTCAGAAGTCTGGGTGCCCACCGAGAACACAATTTCTTAAAGTTGAGGTCTTCAGTCCCAATTTTGAACACCACTGACTGAGAAACGTCGGGAAATTCCAATGAAAGAGTGGATATCGTAAATCTCCTGTTCCCACGAATTTTTGTTTCAACTGCTTGCATCAAATCATCAGTGATTACAGAGGACCGGCTTGAGCGTTCTTCGTCAAGGACGTTTGTTCGCCCTTCATTAAACTTCCTGACCCATTTTCGAGCTTTGCTGTCACTCATTGCTTTTGTGCCATAAACTTCTGTTATCTGGCAATGAATGTCTGCAGCCGACATGCTTCTCGCAGTAAAAAAAAACGGATAACAGACCATATCTCAAAAGTTTTTGTCCATTGAATAACTCGAAAATATTTAATCACTTTGTTATATGCTATTTCATCATGGACATCAATAAAAAAAAGATGCAATATTTCAATATTTTGGGGTCGCTTCTATATATTCGTATGAGAATTCTGAATTTCTGAAATCTTTTTAGAAGAATAGTAAAATTTTTTGAAATATCTTAATTGCAAAATATTGCAGAATGCATATAAAAAGTTCTGAAGCAGACCATCTGACTGATTCTTGTGTGTTAATTTCGTTTAGCTTTGAATTCCCTGAAAACAATTCAAATTTTTTTGAAGTTAGGATTTGTGTGGCAAGCTATTTTTTCTTTTCTTTGTCATTTTGTTACGACTTAAGGTCTTGGTATACAAAGATCCTTTTAGACCCAAAAAATGTTTGAAGTTTACTTTTAGTTTGTGAGTAATTTTTGTATTTTCTCATTATCTGAACATACAACTAACCTTCCTCCGTTATGGGATTTTTTATTTAGTAAATGAATGGTAAGAAAAAAAAATATATATTCAATTATAACTTTTCGCAAGCACATTATTTAATTTGATGAATAATAAGAGAAAATATAATTGAAACTGTATGAGCATCATTAAGAGAAAAAATTAGTTATAGTTTTTTCGGTTGTATTCATAGAAATATGATTATAAGCTTTTCCAAATATTTGAAATTTTCAATAATTGGAGCGTAAAGCAGAATTTATATTTGAACAGATATCGATATATTTTATTAAAACGCAGATAACTCTCTATTTGCTATCAAAATACTATTTTATATCTATTGAAATACGACTTGAAATATATGTGTGTGTGTGAATTTAAGAATTTCTCTATAATATTTATTACTATTTCGAATTACATAATAATTCTTAAATGTAAAAGTTAGACCTTATTGAACGAAATACGTATATTTATTATAATCCTATTAAGTAAATAAATAAAATACAATAGGATTGTCATTATTTTGGGTTTGATGTAATTTTAAACGAATTTTACGTTCTTTTAAACTTACAAATACGTAACTTTTTCTACTTTTTTTATGTTCTTCCTTAATTTATTAGCTCTTTTCAAAAAATAAATAAATAAAACTAGACAATACAATTCTTTAATTATTATTTTACATAAAGTATTTCAGAAAGCATTTTTTCCTTAAACTAAAGAACTCACAACTTAAGCTAATATAAGTTCACATATCATCATGTCTTAAAAATTTATCTTCAAAAAAAGTTTTACTTGCTTTTAGATGGGAATTGATAATCTATAATAAGTTGTATAAAAACCTTAATCCGGTTTTTAAAACTCCATACAAAAAAAGGCAGAAAAAAAACTAAGCCATTATTTTAATTCTTCCATACTATCCACTGAAAAAATAACCAATCTTTTTCTTACTTTAGAAAACATCGATCTTGATAATGAAATCAGAAAGAAAAAAATTACAGCCAAATTTTACAGAAGAGTTAAGCTAAAATTAATAGATTTTCAATATTTTTATTTCATTAAAAGCGATTAAAACTTAAGTTCTATTATACGGAAGAAACTCTTATTCTTATGATGTTATACAAGAGGTATTTAATCAATAAAAAAGGACAGTTATTTCTTTAGTGATGGGTATAACTCGCAGAATAATTAGAATCAAAAATTCGTCGTGTTCTGGCAAATGCAAAAGTTTTAAATTTAAAGAATTACACACACACAAGCATATGTAAACATACAATATGTTAAATTAAATTCTAATTTTATGTATTTTTTCTTAAACTGAAATTTTTCTAAGCATCATTTTTATGTCGTTTCCTGAGTTATAAGTATTGATCTCTGTGAAACGACAGATTTATATATTTTACATTTCTAGAAAAATAATATTTTAATAGTATGTTTACCAATATATTATTCAACAATAGTTAGCGATCAAATATTTCCTTAAAACCCCTTATGTAATTTCGAAAAACTACTGTAATATTCCCCTTCTTTTTTCACACGTGATTATAATATTTATCTTATTCTCCGTATTGAAATTCCTTTAATGATGTAATGTGTGTATTCATCCGCTTCTTCTTTTTTTATTTGCAGATATTTAAAGTAAACTAACCACTCTCTTCTTGCATATAAAATTCGTTAAATTCTACTTAATTTTTTTCAATCGCAGCGACTATTTTCAGAATATGTTTCACGTATTTGTAAAAGTATATATGTATGTAAGTGCATGCATCACGATTTGGATAGTTTCTAAAAATGAAATCTTCGCGGATTGTTCGGGAAAAAAATTGCTTTCTTAAGAAAAAAAATCGACAGTCATTTATTGTAGGTTTAATATATTATGTACAAGACTTTATTTCACTTAAGCTTTAATTACTTCAAACCATGACACTAAAACGAGCTAAAGCTGAATCAACGGAGAAAGTGAAATGAAAGGCCAAAGCCTTCAAGCTTTTATAGTTCTGGATTTCCATAAATTCAGCAGTTAAAAGTAGAAGTGACCAATGTACGAGAAAGAAAGTATTTATCTAAGAGTTAAGTAATAAATTATAAGTTGATGTGGGTTCAACACATACACGCACGAACTGATACATGGGTTGCCGAATTCGACCGACAAATTTAGAGTGGTGATAGTTGGTAGCAAGGGGGCAATAAATCCTCACAAAACATAGGGTTGCAAACCACGTTTAACTTAACTCAGTGGCGCAACAGCCCTTCAGGGTCAAGTCCCACTGTTCCATCTTTGTATACGCGACTTTAGGCCTTGAGGTGGACGAGCAGATGTTCCTGTCAGATGGTCAGTTTTACGCGAAGCCCCCAGTGTTAAGTTCCCAAGCAAGCACGGTACTCATTTATCAACCGACTGAAGAGATGAAAAGCTGAGTCAACCTTGCCCATCTCAGGGTTTAAACCTCGGACATGTTGTGCGGATGCACTAACCACTCAACTATTGGGCTTCCACAGACCATGTTTAGTCGGTGAAAATCGCTCTAATAGTAGCCGTTTGAAGGAAAATGAGTCAGATCAGGGGAGTGGCTAAATGAATGCGGGGGTGTACATTTGCTATCCCAACGCCTCACTGGCTCAACATCTACAGCACGGCCTCCCGGATTTGCTGCAGGAAGAACCAGCAACTGAACGCGAAAACGTGTGGTTCATACGCAATGGGGCACCATCACATTTTTCGATTGCGGAGTTAAACCACTTGCATCCGGGGTAAACATTTAGTTGATCACGATCAACCGGTGTACCGCCAAGACATTTTTGGGTGACCGCACTTCACTAAAATCTAATAATCATTTCACCATAATGAATGTCCAGAAATATTTTAAATATATAGAGAGGAAAAAATTGAATCACACAAAAATTAATTTCATTAAATTGAAATTACACTTCGATATTTGGAAGTTATTTTACGACGAAAATCGTAAAATGTTCTAGGTTACAGGAAAAAAGTTCGCTTAATAGAAAAATTCACAAGGCAGGGTTTGTAAAATGGAGTTCCAACTGCATTGTAGACTTTATTTTAGGTCACTACACCTACGTTGCTGGGTGGATCGCAACACCTTGAAAAAATTAGAAGTAGCCCGTACCATGGAAAAATTTGCCCACCCCAAACTTACATGCTACATATTTCGGGAGGTGGACCTATTGCTTGGCCTCCAAGCTCCTTGGACGCCAATCCCTTGGATGTCTTCTTTTGGAGTCACCTGAAATATATCTTGTATTTAAGACGACGGTGGTTACAAGATCTCACGGTACTGATTGTCACTTCAGCTGACAACGCCAGCACACCATATGTATCTGTTTGAATTAATTCGTCGATGTTAGCAGTGCTACGACCTAAGAAATGTATTTCTTACTTCCTGTTGTACTTTTTCATTCCCTTCGACATCACACCCTTCAAAATTATTTTTGTGAATTACTCTGCCTAAACATGTTTTGCAGTACCATATTCTTTGGTGATTTGACGTCGCCATGTTGCTTACTATCACACCTCTGAATATCTCAGTCGAATTTGGCAACATCCTGTATACTCGTACATATGTTCACTAAAGTGCAAAACAAGCAGCAAAAGAATCCACGTCCAATCATGAAAATGAATTTTTCAACTTTAGATGCATTATTACAAGTAATACATCTGATAAAAAACTCTTGTAATTAAGTTACAACATACCTAATATTCTCTGTTAAAGATATAAAAAACGATTAACATAATATTACCTTGCGGATTGAAATTAATCGAAAAAGCAAAAATAATAACTATGTACTTAAGTTGGTAATTTTTTTAAAGAACCGTGCTTCGTAATTAGTATGGAAAGTAAATACTACAATAATAAAAAATGAACAAATCTTAACATTTTACTGCAACTATTTAATAAATTGTTATTATTAACTGCAACATAATTACAAACTCCAGATAGCTACTTCCCGAAAATGATTTATTACTTTGTTGCCATACCCATAACTTAATTTGATGTTATGAACGATTAATAAATCATGATTTAAAAAAAAGAGCATAATATTGTTCTTTAAAATACTACCAATAAACAATCAGTGAAATTAAGATCCAAATTATTAAATGATGATGAATTACCTTTAGCATAATCAATTCAAAACGTTATTAAATACGCTGTAAACCAGCAGAAATGTTTAGCTGGTGTAATAAATTTCTGAATTTAAAAAAATGTATATAATTATTATGTATACTAGAAATGATTCGTAAAATATTTTTTTTTCTTTTGCTTTTTTCCAACCTAAGCAAAAAACAAGTGTTTATTTGATTGCATATAAAATTGCACAAACTATTTTCAAACAAATACAAATAATCTAAATGCTTTGCTTTGAAGGAAAATTAATTATTAAAACATGATAGTATCTCATAATGTTTGGGCATAATAGAATCGTTTTAAGACCCCTGGTATATATCATATTGTACGTGACTCATTCAAGTCTACTTGAGTTAGCTGATTGGAGAGCTGTTTGATCATGATAGATTGATTGATAGTCCTTACCTCTGCATGTCTGAGGATCATAAGTTCAGATAAGGAGAAGTTCAATGTATTTCGTGGAAATTCACATATTATAAAGCTACCTTTCATGCTTTGATAGATTAGTTGGAAGTCTAGACAAACAATGAACAAATATTAGAATCCGAGAAATGAAAATGAGGGGAGTCTAAAGCTAATGTAAGAGTCTGGTTTTAATATTTCAATGCGTTTCTCAATATTTAAATTGAAACATTGATATAAAATTATCAAAGATATTTTAAATTGGATTACCATGATATCATCTTATGTATATCCATCAGCAAGATGAGCTGCGTTTTTTAGATGATTTTGAAGATGTATTATAGAGAGAAAATGTGAAAATTTTTCAAGTTTCGAAAAAAACAAATTGAAATATATCGTAAAATAATAAGAATTCAATATTCACTGTCATAAATTTGAATTCCATGTTTCACTTTTCAATAAAAATATAATCAGTAAGTTCCAGATATTTACATTGTATATATATATATATATATATATATATATATATATATATATATATACACTGCTATGGTATTTATTTCTTACTACACTGCTAAAAAAATTAGGGAGCACATGGATTTATTTAATGAAATTACGCAAATATTTCTTCTAATAACTAACGTAAAACTAAACATTCTTACTCTAAAATGGAGCAGCAATCTAAAGAAGAAAATTTCATATGCAAATGAAAGTACATGGGGTCAAAAACCAATAGTGAAAGATTTAGTGAATATATTTATGTCACACACTCGAGGGTTTTTGGAGACGAACCTCACAAATTTCAGCCATGCTCAAGTGACGAGGACGACATATGAGCACGCGCTCATATCTCATAACTTCACCACCAGAAGTTTGAGCCTCGACATATTTAACATGCATCGACCCCTTCTGCACGGTGGGTCTTCAGAGGCACAGGCTCTAAAACATGCCACGCCACCCATGAGTGCATTACCTTGACCAAAAGATGTCCACTCAAAACCGGAAAAAAAGGATAAATGCAGAAATTGGTGTTTCGTAAAAACTGGTTTTCTTTGTCTCATAGGTCAAGTTGAACCTCTCGGCTGTTCTTTTGATAAAAAGGGACTAGAAAATGTCACGACAACGTGACATACCGGAATCCATGTTTTGGTGTATTATCGAGTGACAAGAACTCGAGCGAACAAAAAAAAATGCTGTTTGAGTGACAGTAAGTGCCATTATAAGACTGTTGAAAGATTGTCGATTCTAAGAAACAGTGAACGTTCGACGTCGACCAGGATAAAGTCTTCCAATGGTTACTATAGGAAATAATGACCAATGTATCCTGTAAACAGCTAATCGAGTCAAAACAGCTATTTCGACGCAGATACAGTGACAGTTTCTTTTGACAACAGAACTAGGGATCTCAAGCCAAGCAATTCAAAATGTGCTTCTTGCGGATGATCGACACACATGTCCATAAATTAAGGATAATGAAGTTCAGGCAAAGAAAGTGACAGAAACAAAACAAATTTGACTTATTTGTAAAGTCTATTTATTAAACAAAAAGTAAAGAGCAAAAAAGATGCTATATGTTTGACATAATAAAAATTTCGATTTTTACAACCCGGAGCAAATTTCAAAAAATAACCTATTTACAAAAAACAGTATAACATGGTTAGTATGATGGTTAATACGGAGTATGTCTCCCGGACGATGCAATACAGGCCTTACAACGCCTACGCATTCTGAGTATCAAATTATCAATCGGATCTTGGGGAATACTACACCACTCATCAAGCAATGCCCTCCGAAGTTCCGGTAGACATGTGGGAGCGGGTTGACGGGCTGCAATTTGTCGACCAAGCATATCCCACACATGCTCTATTGGATTCAAGTCCGGTGAGTATGCTGTCCAGCCCATACGGGTGATATCCTCCGATTGAAGTTATTCGTCTACAATGTTTGCACGGTGAGGAAGGGCGTTGTCATCCATAAACAGAAATTCAGCACCCATGACGCCCCGAAACAAACGTACATGTTGTTCCAGAATGACATCCCGATGGATGTGGCCTGTCATCGTTACACTCTAAACATGCAGGTCAGCTCTGGAACCAATAATAATTCCTCCCCAAACGAGCCATCCTGCACCACCGTAACGTTGTCGTTCAATGGTGTTCTTTTAGTGATAACGGGTACCTGGCGCTCTCCATATTAAAGGCCGGCGAGAATCAAACTGCAAACTAAACCTGGACTCGTCGGGAAACCTCACATTGTGGTGTCCACAATGCATGCTCTCTACTCCAGGTTAATCGCAGGCGACAGTGAGTTGTGTTAAGTGGAACACATCTGACAGGCCTACGAGCATATAGACCAATGTGCCCTAAGCATCTGTACACGGTCTGCCTTGAAACTGTCGTAACGGTAGCTGAAGAGAGCTCACGAGATAGGTCTGATGCTGTGCTCCGTTTGTTTCTTTTGGCAGTAACTGGCAAATATACCGGTCATCATACGGCGTTGTAACCGGGGGGGGCGACCTTTGATGTAACATCTACTCACATTACCAACATCTTGGTATAATTGTCAAAGCCTGGAGATGACACTCTGGACGATTCCAAGTTCCTCGGATACTTCCAGCTGGAAACGTCTACATTCCAGTAGTCCAAAAATTCTATCACGTAAAAAATCATCCAAATGCTTCCTTTGTGCCATAACTATGCCTTTATTGCACTGAAAGGCTTTTAAAGCGCTTGTGAACACATTTACTTCTTTGCCACCATTCCTTATATACACCTCTCTTACACTCTCGTCATTGTGACGTACTATCCGCGGCATCTGGTGGTTTCCTGTAATTTGCATACTCTTCTTTAAGATGTGTGTGATAATTCTACAGGTGAAATTTTTATTTTAAGAGTTCAATTTCTGTGTGATTCTGAATTATCCTTAATTTATACACATGAGTGTATATATAATACATGTAGGCCAATGGTGTGTATTCGTTGACAGCAAGACACCATTTGACCTGAAGAGAGTGGGCTGCTGAATATCGAAATTGGATGCAAAGTGATTGGAGTCAAGAGCGGTTTACAGACGAGTCCGGATTCAGTTTAGAGTGTGATGCCAGATGGCTTTTGGCATGGCGAGAAAGGGGTGATTGAAATAACCCAATATTCGTTTAGGAAAGTTCACATTACATACTAGATGTTTGATGGTATAGGCTGGTATCAGCATAAGCGTACGTACTGACCTGCATATCATTCGGAATGACATTTTGAGGGCTCAAATGCATGCAAAAGAGAACCTAAAACATCATGTTGCACCTTATGCTGCAGCCCTTGCTGATTCCGTTTATTTAATGCTGGATAATGCCAGAATTCATACAGCTCATCTTGTGGGGAACTTTCTTGAAGAAGCTTAAACAATATTGCGTATGAAGTGGCATCCATGTTCTCCCTTCCGAAGTTGTATCCAGCATGCTTGGGGCTAATTTAAACATCGCACTCAACGAGATCACTGTCTTCGTTTACTGTTCGGGGTGTGGAAATTCCACTTCTGGAAGAATGGAACAGTATTCCTAAAAATCCTTATATCCATGCTAAACAGGTGTGCAACAGTCTTGGTAGTTTGGGAGGGGACCACACCATATTAAACATCTGGAAACAATTCTAAACAAAAAGTTTTTGGTCATTTATCTGTAACTAAATTGTTAGTCAGAAGCATCATTTAATGTTCTTTATACCTTTTCAAAGAATTAAAGTTCTTATACAGTTTTTTTTTGCTTTCTTTTTGTTATTATACCTGAACTCTCTATTTTATACTCCTGCATGGCTGTCATTCATCGGATTTTTCACTTTTTCTTAGCAGTGTATATTGTGTAGTCATACTTTGGGTTATAACTATTCGTATATATTGTTATTTTTATTTTTGTGGATAACATACATGCTTATATCTATATATATATGTGTGTGTGTGTGCGTGTGGGGGGTGCGGGTGCTCGAGGGTGGGTATCATGTTATTCTGTTGTTTTTTTTTTAAAAAATATCACATATTTTTACAACTGTCATTTACAAAATAACTACTTTTTTCAACAAAAAATCTTTTTTTTTTCAAATTTATATAATTTGTAATTTTTTTAAATAATTATTTTAAAATAACCTCTAGTCAAGCAAATATTTTCTAATTTATAGATGCTAATTAAAAGTACTCGAAGAGCCCAATCAAAAAGACAGACCCATTTCACTTTAATTTCCCTTGCATAAGAACTCATCATTATTTTTATTGTAACTGAAAAAAAAAATTCTCTTACAGTATTCGTTTATACTACAAAAATCAGATTTTCTGTAAACAAACTTAAAATACAGAAATATACCATGAACGTATAATTTATATGTAGAATATTATATTGACTTTTCGAATATACAATATATTTAGCATGCGTAAATCTAAAAATATTTAAGATTGGTCTTGATTAAGGAAAGTTACATTTACCTGAATAACATCGTGATCAAGACCAGGTAATAGTGAATTAAGTGAAGGAATTCCACTGCTTCAGTTTTGCCGTCGCTTTTCTGAAAGATATACTTTAGCCTGTACCTCGTTGTAGAATACGAAAATCAGTAAAAAAACTTCTTTGAATTTAACACATGAAAAAATTGTGACTTCTAGATATTACGTATTATCCTTTCAAGAACTCAGGGTTTCTTTTAATAAATCAAGCAACATGAATTGGAGGGTACAAGAAGAGTGGTCCATTCGCAATTTTAATGCCAGATTAAAAATTGATTGCACAACAATCTTTGTTAATGTGTAACCATAAGACGTCGTGTCTTACCCAATAATTTCAACAATACGTCCATTGATTCAATTGTATTTGTCTATACACCATAGACATATATACCTGAAGTGATGAGTTGAACCCTGGAGGTAAACGAATGCCTGGCCTGATATTGGTTTTTTTCTTAGGACTCATTATTATGACTAGAACACTACTCTTATTCAGGGATAATATTAGTATTTGAGTCTAAATATCAATGAGGGAGCAGGCTTCTTTAACATTATGTATCGCCATACCAATATTGTGACTCGTGTTATGGCTTGGGATACCACCATTAAGTTTTAAACTTTTCCAACTTATACACATCACCGATATATTTCATATTAGTTTTTACGTCTTTCATGTTTTGTTGCATGTTGTTATTCACAGTCTTCAATCTTTTTATGGGTCAAAAATTTCATCATTTCATTCCGAGACCATACGTGGCACTCCACTATTTCTCTTTACTTCTCTCCTGATTTCAGTACCTGTCTTCATTATACCCATTACACCCTTTTTTCTAAAATAAATTCTATCTAACACTTGTTGTCGAGGACTGACAAATGATTTCTTGCACAATGTATCTCACTTGTAGCTGTAAACAGATAAGCTTTTGAAAAGGGAGCAAATAACATGGGGACTGTTGACCCCCTAGAACATATTCCTTTTTTCAACACTGATACAAGTTGTAGTAGTTATTGCCAGTCATGGTGATTGCAAAATTATTTTGTTTCTTGAAGTTCTTCAAGATAAATAATAATGTTATTTTAATAATTTTACCTTTGCGTTTCTAAATATTGTCTGGTGTATTTGACTTTGATTTATCTTGGCATTAAAGTGCTACATATTTGATAGTAAGCGATGCATATTTATACTGAGAGGTACATTTGTACCTATCATTTCAAATCCATACGAATGAAAATAAACTGCGATCAATTAAACAAATCTTGCAGGAAATATTCATTTCAGGATTTGCTGTCCACATACGACCGAAAATAAACTATTTTGTATGAAATAAAAAATTAAACAACGTACTATCATTCCAAGCTTTGATGTAGAAATACTATGTAATAAAATTTGTGCATTTTCATAAACTAAAAATGTAACTGAAAACGTTAAGTATTCTTCTTAATTTGCTTAATTTATGCTAGAAAAGTATTTAACTCTTCTTTAATTTTTGATAAAACATTATAGTTAAAATAAATGAGAGATGTGAGGGCTTTTAAACGAATTGTTTCTTTGAAAGTTATTCGCATAATACTAATAACATCACTGAAGATAAATAAAAAAAATAATTTGCAATCGGTTGCTTTTATATTTCAAATGCATGACACAATGACAACACTAAATAAAGCAATTAAACTTAAAAACATTTTTACTTGATTTTAAATGCTCATAAATTTTAGAAATTTGTTAACATCCAATTCATACTTAGGAATTAATTTAAAGAATGTTTACTGAAATGCGTTCCATTTCAAAATAACATTCTCAAATACACAAAAAAAACTTTCTAAAAAGGGAAACCTGTCATGGTTTTTTCTTCTTAACTAGTTCAATCTTAAAATTCGAATAGAATAAAAATCCTTTGGACTTTCCTGGGAAAATAAAGTGGAGTTTTTCAAAAATATTTCGCAAGAAAACAACCTTATAAGCAGTCTTGTTCGTTATTCTATAACATTAAATTCGATCCGTAGGGAAAGTCTTTGCTTAACTCATATCCATCTTAACCAAATATCTTGGATTGCGTATTCCCAGCACAGTTTTGAATATTATGTTATGAAACTTATATATATACGAATTTATTCAAAATGCCTCCTTATTTTTAGTTATTTTGCCAAGGTCAAAGCTTCAATCCCCAGTCAGTAAGAAATGTAAACAACTATGATAATGGAACATTTGAAAAAAGGGATAGAGAACATCTATAGAAGGTACTCACAATCCGAAAAACATTTAAATATTAAAGAATTTAGATGAGATCTTCGAAAATTTCTCCAGAGTGTATGTATATTTTTTAAAAAACTGTGTTTAGTACATCAAATAACATAAATGAAAGGGATAATTTTAATTCTTCGAAGAGAGTTTAAAGCATTTTCCGAAATAAATTCCAATGATTTTGTATGCCTTAAAGGATTAACAAATTATGGGAATTATGTGTTCTTTATTTGAGGAAATTTAATAATATACCGCGTTACCAAAATGAATGGGAGATGGAAGAAATGTGAATTAATTGAAAAATACAATGATGAAAATTGGATAAGAGGTGTGCAAATAAATGATTTACAGTAAGCTTTTAGTTTAAAATATAGTGTATCTCAGTAATGCTCTAATTTATTACCATAATTACTCGAATTTAAGCTAAAATATTTTTCCATCGTTAATGCTAATGAAAATCGGGTGTGACTTAGAATCGAAAGCCAAATATTTCTGGAATGGGGCTGGCCACTTGCATCGATGACATCTCATTCCGCAGTTTATCTCCAGTATTCAATCTATCCTAAATATCGTTGTCCACTCGAATTTAGGAGGGGTTTTTTGTGTGTGTACACTTACTTTTAATAACCTAAACATTAAAGGTATCAGTAATAGCATCTAGATGATTTCATTATGAAGCAAGTAAGAAAAGGGAGGTCATTTTATAAGTAGAAAAAAAAACAGAAACAGAGTAGCTTGTGGGTAAATGCTCAACAATCTTTAATAATTATTTTACGTTTAGTGCAATCTTTGAAAAAAAAATGTTGCATAAAAATGGTTTGGATAGCACGGAAGACGCACTGTGGGAACATCGCATGGCCGGCACCGATTCCGAAGTCAGCTGTGATAGTGGTAAAATAAATTAAATATAGAGTGGACATCTTTATAACGAAGTCGCTAAATCCCAGAAAAAAGCTCGTTATGTGGAAAATTCGTTATATAGTGGTGCATCTCTTAATATACTTTATAAACCACATAAGACAAATCTTAAATTCATCAACACTATATATTAAATAAAGTGATTATTCACACCTTTTTTTAAATTAATATATGTTTATTTTAGATATCTTACCCAACAAAAAAGAAAAAAAAACTGCAAGGAAAATAAGAAAAAAATTGTCGAAGAATCCACTATAATTTCAATATTTAGAAAATAATTGTACACTAAAATTAATGAATTTTAAGAACATTTTTTTTAATTTAAAGCATACAAGTAATATTAAACATACATTATGCTATAATTAGAGCACGGGGACATGGGGCAACTCCACTGAGGGTGAGAGAGGATATCGAAGATGTTTCTAGTGAACTAGGCAATGTGGGTTAATGGTTGCTCTTCTTGGATTAAACGTCCAGAACTATATTGCTATCGGATCTAATAAAACCAGTTCAAGATTTATGATCACCATAAAATGTGTTAAAGGGAGAATAAGTTGACATTTTTTTCAGAAATAATTTAAAAAAGGGAGAACAAATATGGAATCACAAAAGAAAAAGTTCGTTATATAGAAAATGCATTTCACTATAGAGAGATTATTTTACGAAGAAAATCATGAAATGTTCAAGGTTCCAGGAAAAAATTCGCTATACAGAAAAAATCTCAATATAGAGGCTCGTTATACAGAGGTTCGACTGTATTAACTTATTATTTCTCTTTAAAAAATTTTTTAAAAATTTCTTAAGCATTGGAAATTGATGAACCTTGTACACAATTTTTTATTTCTTTTCTTTCAAAAACGTGAAGATATTTGGGAGTGCGGCTTAGAATCGATAACATTTTTTCACAAAAATATTTGAGAATATGGGGTGCCGATTAGAATTGATGGCGGATTAGATTCGAGTAAATACCGTAGTTAATACAACAGTAATTTGTTAAAATGTATATAAATATATTGTTATTTAGAATAAGAATATTATCCAAATACTATCAGAACGGAAAGACAACTTAAGGTCCACAATTTTAAATTATGTATTTATCATCAAAATTGTTTTCTCTCTTTTCTCTTAGTAAATAAAGCTTCAGGAATACAAATAACTTAAAAATGATTATTAGATTTCTAATAATTAATTTATGAATTAAATAAGAAAGGAATATAATTTATGATTCTTAAATTAAATCGACATACATTCCAGGATGTCTTAAGACTTCTTGAAGCCCTGGGTTCGTATGTCCGTATTAACCCCCCTGTAACCCTTAGAAGATTGCATGTGGTAATCTGAAACAAATAAATGTGCATGACTCACAGTCTCACAAACCCATGCTCAAACGTTCTGTATCAACCTCTATCTTTCGACTATATGAGTAATGATGGTGTATAGTAGGGATGGCGATTATTTCCAAAAATGATCGATTTTTAAATCGATTCGAATCGTAACCTGATGAATCGATTCACAAAAAAATCGAGTTTTAAAAGATCGATTTCTAAAAAATCAATTTATTTTTCAGGTCTATATTTACAATGTAAATACAAATCCATTTTATGAAAAACAAGAAAGATACCATAATAAACCACCTCTTATCAGTAAAATATGGGAATTTTTTTTAGTTTAGGAATTCGACAATTATAATTATTTTTATTACCATATCAAAGTATCAGGTATAAAAGAAGACATATATTAGTGTATTTGTTACATTAAAACGTTTAAAAAAATAGATAATATAGTGTATAGTTCCCAATTCTTAATATCTAAGCTTTTTTAAAAACGAAAGTCTGCCATTTCTACAGGGATCCAAGCGGTTCCGCTCATGACTTGCGATGTTGCCAGCAATCGACAAAAGACGCTCATAAGGAACAGATGATCCCATGATACTCATATACATCATGACTATTGAGTGAACGTGATGATAGAGTTTTTCTATCCTCGCAGTTAAGTATAGGATCATATTTCATGTGCACAACTGACTGTGATAAATAGTGTTTAAATTCTTCATTTAAGCCCTGGCATTCCTTTGCATTCAACTAATTGTTACAAATTATACGGTCTTTACCAAAACAGAAAAAATCGAATGTTGACTTTCTAGGATGAAATATTGATTCACTTAATCGATTCAGTGCTACATATCGATTTAAAAATCTTTTTTTTTTGGCCCAAGAAATCAATTCTTCGATTAATCGATCTCAGATAGCCATCCCTAGTGTACAGTAGTAAATCTAGGACTAAACGTGGACGACAATTTTCACATAATAATGCAATCTTGCCAGTTGCATATAGTTCGAAATTCCAAATTTTTTTGGAGGATATATCCTGGACCATTAAAATTGTTTGGATCGGGATCTAGTGTTGAGTCGAGAATGAAACAAGGCCTTCACAAAGAGTCAGGTTCTATGCCCAAGGACAGTTAACAAATGTCTTAAGGCGTCTCAGCATATATGTTTAAAATAAGGATATGCTCTTCCTCCTCTCTATAACTACAAGGATTTTTTTCTTATTTAATCAGTTTGAAATTATTTAAATTAATAAAACAACCATTGCTAATTTTTATCGATAACCTGAATAGACAAATTAGAATTATCGTTATTTAACATAAACTATAATTAAAGAAGTAGTGACGCATGCGATAAAAGAACTTTACAATACTGGAAAACTTGCTGCCCCTTTTAAAGTACAAGTAATACAAACAATAAAACATCTTTTTTTTAATGACTTGACGAAAAACAATCATATATCTTTTAATCTGAAAGAAGTATTTAGTGGTCTCCAAAACCTAGTGATTATGGTTACGAGCATATGGTCGTCGTCTACAGAAGACCTGGAGGGGGTGACATACGTTAAATATGTCAAGACTCATCCTCATGTTTGCGTGATGTGGAAGATAGAAAAGGAATAATGGCAGTTCAGATGACATTATTGTCACTGTCCTTGATTCAAAATCACAATACCCATCTCCAAAAGCACTAGTTTTGTTTTTATAGTGTGACGTTAATAAACCCTGTGTAACACTCAGTGAGAAAGAAAACAATTCTTAAAATAGATTTATGCAATTCAATTCGATTAAAATTATGATTTAAGTATAGTGCCTGCTTATAATTTGAATGCAGTGAATAATTCTAAGCAGTTATAAAGAAAATTCATACAACAAAAGAAGCTATTTTAATATCTATAATATCGCACAAAATAAAACAATTAACCGAATTCAAGTATTATATTTTAGATATTGCGAGTAGAATTATTTTTGTTTATTGCAAGTATTTCATTTATAGTTAGATTACTTTTCTTTACTAAGGTTAAGTTGAAATTTCAGAAATATTAATCCAATTATGTGTAGTGATCATGTAAGAACAAGAATAATCTTCAATTTAAGAAAACTTAAATGTTTTAAAACTAAATTTAGTTTTTCGTTTGCATAATAAAATCTATATATGTGTGAACAAAAGTTTTATAAAGATCTGTCTAGAGAGTCTAGTTTTTTCGTAAAAATGATAAACATTTATTGCTCATGAATAAAATAAGGTTTGAATAATATTTTTGAGTGAGAATATCAAATGTGAGAGAGGAAGTAATATTTCATATGTTGATAAGTTTTTATCTTGGACATGAAATTAAAAAAGAATTATTTTTTAAAATAATTTCACCGTGTGGTCAATTATATAAAATGTACTTCTGATCTGATTAGTCTCATTGGAAAAATAAAATTGATAGGAAATACTTGTTTCAAAAAACTAATTAAGTTAAAAAACTATTACTAAAAAAATTACGAACATTTTAGGAAAAATCTTAGAGCAAAAAAATAAAGATATTTTTAAAAATTTTAATATACTTAGGAAGAGAGATAAAAATCAGTAGTTAAAATTATAATTTGAAAAATAATAGTTTTGGATTCCAATATTTGAATTCACAGGAATTAATTTTTCACAAAGTTAGTGAAATGAAAATTGTATGCGTGTGCAATATAGTTTAAGAGAAAAATCGTAGAAAAGTGCTATTTCAATAATTTTCATCGCTGCAGTTCGGAAGCAATTCTTTGTTTACTGCAATATATACGCTATCTATTAGCCTTTAATTTACTGAGTTTTGCAATCATTTAAATGATTTCTGCTTATGGCATATTAATATTATTTCAAGAATTATTCACCCATATAAATCAGAAATCACAGAAATATTTGCAAAGATTGAAAATGAAACTCGGTGTAAAAACGTTATACTGTTACTTTGATGGAAAAAAATTATTTTGGGAGAAACACATATAACACATCATGACAATATGGCAGTGCTTCTCAAACTTTCAATTTTGGCGATCCAGGATTCAATCATAATTTTCATCGCACCCCCCCCCTTCCATACAATAACAATGAATTGAATTCTATAATAAAGGGTGTTTTTTTAGAGGTATAGAACTTTAAATTGCAATAAAACAACGATGTATTATTCGATTGACATGGATTTTTTTTTATTCGAAAGATAATCTTGTGGCATTACATTTTAAATAGATCAAGCAAGGCGTAGATTCGTCTAAGGGGCCCAAAACGAGATTGCCGTTGTTCCCGATTTTCATAAGCGAATTTTGTTTAGCGATGAAGCGCACTTCTGGTGGAATGGCTACGTCAACAAACAAAACTGCCGCATTTGGAGTGAAGCTAATCCACAAGTGTATGTCGAAACACCGTTACATCCAGAAAAACTGACTTTTTGGTGCGCTTTATTCGCTGGTGGAATCATTGGTCCGTACTTCTTCAAAAACGATGAAGGCCACAACGTTACAGTCCATGGTGACCGGTATAGAGCCATGATTACTTTTTCATTTCTGAATTGAACAATCATGATGTCCACTTTTTCAAGACGGCGCAACATGTTCTCCGATTTATTGAACAATCACGTTTGATGTTTCACGTTTTGGACCTGTGGTTGGCCTCCAAGATCTTCGATTTAACATGTTACACTATTTTCTCGTGAGGCTATGTAAAGTCATTGGTCATTTCGAAAGCCACACGTTTGGAAGACAAATTCGCCGTAATTTCACGTTTTGGACCTGTTGAAAAAGTCATCGAAAATTGGACGTCCAGATTGGACTTGTGCCGTGGCATTTAACACCGAAATTATATTTTAAAATGTAATGCCATAATTTTCTTTCGAATAAAAATTCATGTCAATAATTTTGTTTTATTGCAAATTAAAGTTCTATACCTCTAAAAAAACACCCTTTATAAGCCTCATATGAGGAAATTTTCTTTTAATGAAGGTTTTGAGAAATACTTCCAGCAATGAATCCCTCCTAACAGTTTGATTTTTAATGCGTTGAGGGTCTTGGTAGGAAGAAGGGCTTTACGGTGTTTAATGGTCCTTCTTAGATTATTTCAAACTTGTTCCACATGATTGAGTTTCGGATACTCCGAGAGTTGGACCGTACGGTAAATAGTTCTGTTCGTCAAAAAAAATCTCGAAAAATGTGATTTCTATGGGTCTCACATTATCTATCATCCATAAAAAGGAAGTTCGGGGTATCAGAACCCAGAGAAATCTCACATAGGAAAGCAAAGAGGGCTCAAATATTATAGCAGAAAAATCTTGTTTTTATTCGATGCAAAACAACATATCACAACAGGGTTAATTAAATTGCTATAAAAATGTATTTATTAAACAGAAATTTGCAATCATGTACTACGTTTTAAGAAAAGTATCTTAAATGATTCTACATACCTCATATATATTTCAATAAATTATAAATTTCCCAATGTATAGTAGAGCATTTTACCTGGTATCTTTTGTCCATAATTTTTAGAAACTCATATTTAAAAACTTTCTTCGTTCAATTATATTTTGATAATAATTCATGAAATCTATACCATCAAATCTTTTATCATTGTAGCAAACTTAAAATAAGGTAAAAGAATAATTGATATACCTTCAAAAACAAAACAAAATATGATATATCTAAAAGGGAAATAAACAAAAAAATTTTGCAATTCTGGGATACTTATATTTAAAGAAACAGAAAATTCATGGGACATATAATATATTGTTCCCCAATTTTTCGACTACAAAATATACGAAAGTATTTCAGTATTGATGATATTGATATTACTTTTATGATTTTATATATATAAAGCAAAGGAGGTAGAGAGGTGAAAGAGAGGGAAATAGAGAAAGAGTTAAAAGAGATATAGAGTAAGCAGAAAAAGGAGAGAAAAGAAGAGGAAGTTGAAAGAGAGGGAAAGAGTTGAAACAGATAGAGAGAGCAGAAAAAGAAAGAAAGAAAGAGATGGAGAGAGAGGTAAACGAGAGGAAAAGAGGGAAACTAAAGTGAAAGAGATATGCAGTGTTCCGTGCGATATGAACACGCCATAATGCTTCTACCTAGCAATGCGTGACGCTTGATGATGTTCGGAGGTCGATCTAGTGTGAGTCATTCTCTTTTGAAACTCTAATACTTTTGTAACCTGACTTCAAGGTAAATTGTGACTCATTCATGAACATAACGTTGCCCCAAACAAGCACAATCCTACTTACATATTTGTGACACCATTAAATAATGTATTTTCTACGAGTAAATTAGAAGGATAGATGAACATAAATCCGCACTACTAGCATATACAGTTCTTTCTTACATAGCCATTGTCACACCGTAGTGGTAAATTCTATGCCTTAGGTTATCAATTGTCCTTATAACAATATATACCATACATAAGAAATTTGCTCTTTATTCTGCTCGGCTGCAACTGCAATATATTGTTTTTCTGATGAGATTACAACCCCTGAATGATCAGTGACATATCTTCAGGCAGTGTTCGGATTCCATGACCATGAAGTGGCAGTTTGATGAAAACCAAAGAAAATAAAAACATCATTTGTGAATGAATGTTCTACTTCAAAGTTCTTAAGGTCTGTCAGTGCTCATTATCTGTCTTTCGTTTTGTGAAAGCCATAGTTTTACACATTTGTCTTAAAAATGTTTCATATAGGAGTTTCAAATACTTTTTTTCCAAATTTCTCAACTAAAATCGATAACTTTCTACTAAAAAAATTCCATTTTTCTCTACAGCAAATTATAGCTTTTCAAATTGAGATTGGTTTCCGAATGTTAACATTTTTCTAACCACCCCAGATTTTGGTCACACTGATTGCTTCAAGGCATAAAAAAGGCTCCGGTAAAACGCGAATTTGAAGAAATCAGAAGATTTCATAAAAAGGTCGAGTTGACCCAATTGCGATGTTTTCCGAAGCTACAGCTTCTTTCATTTCCTAGTGGGTCTTTTGCAATTTCAAGGTATCTGACTGTAGTGGAGTTATGTTAAGAAGTTTAATTTTAATGCTACAGAACCAGCAAAATCATTTACTTTATCGTGGGTGCCAGCTCAATGACTTTATATAGTGCTCAATAATGAATTCCTCTTTTTTGTTTTCGAGCAGGTGAACATCTCAACTCCGTGTGGAAGAACATGACTAGTATTCCCAATCATATTTTTTTTACATTATCTTTGTGTGATGTTGTGTAGGGCTATGTTTTACGAAAGCAATTTTTCTTCAGGATTCCTTCACAATACATGTCTCTAGCCTGAAGGCATGATCCGTATGTCGCCTTAAACCTACGACATAGGTGTGCCCATTTATGTTGAGACAAATAACCCTTTTGCTGTACCAGAAGACACAAAATTACTGTCTTCACAAATGAGTCTAGGCTCACATTGAAGAGAGATTCAGTTGCTTATCTTAATGAAACATTACAGTGCATAAAATCAATCCAACATTTTTGGAAGATGCAGTTTAAAAGATTACATGGAGGAACTATGACTAGTTTGAAATATCAGGAGAACATCGCTGATTGATACGTCTTTCGGTACATCTCTGCTGTTGGTAATGAATTCCTTCTGATGGATGATCATCGAGCTGTACTTTTTAAAGACTACCTTGGAGAGAGACAGAGAGCACACATTAAAGATGATAGAATGGCCAGTCCAATCCAGACTTGAAACTGATAGAGAGTATTTGGGATTGTCTTTGGTGAGAAACGTTGCTACTTTAAGTCTTCTTTCAAGGTCGTTACATAAGCCGGAACAAGGATTACTTCATATTTGGCATCCGTTTCTCATTTCAGAGTGTGGCAAATTAATTGTCAGAATGGAAAGTCAATTCTGTCAATAAATTATAGTTATGGGTGAATGCACACATTCCATATTAGAACCATTCCTTGCATAAATTTGACATGTATTGCTATGTATTACATAAGGATAAACATTTCTTCCAAGAGTGTCTTTTTGTTTAAAACATTTAAATTTCAGTATCGCATTCAGTAAAACATTGCTTAATGCACTTTTCCTTTAAATTTCTTGTTTTTATGCTAAT
Source organism: Trichonephila clavipes (assembly GCA_019973935.1). Taxonomy (NCBI): domain Eukaryota; kingdom Metazoa; phylum Arthropoda; class Arachnida; order Araneae; family Nephilidae; genus Trichonephila; species Trichonephila clavipes. Next base: position 104,475 of record BMAU01005380.1, on the reverse strand, counting down.
TCATTTTTTAATAAAAAAAAATATGAATACATATATGCATACAAAACATAAAACATTATGAATACATTTTTCTTCTAACTTTCATCCAAAAGTACCTCAATAAACATCTTCACAAATCAAATTGTTCTTTTTCTGTTCTCCCTCGCTATACTTCACTATCTTCTGACTTCTGCTTATGGTGTGTAAGAATTAGCTCATTATACGAACATGGCTTGGCGAACCTAAATTTTAGTTGGATTTAAAGATATCTTTTACTTATATATATATAAAACTACCAGTAGTGACTGTCTTTTTATTCGAAAATAACAAACTCCATACCATCAACCAAGATGATTTTTGAGAAGCCGTTCAAATTGTGTTATGTAAATATAAGAAAATAGAAACATATTCGCCTATATAAGCATTTATATTCATATATATATATATAGGGTGTCCTATAAAGAGGATCCAAACTCTCAAAAACCAGATTTCTCGATGTGAGTACATAAACAAATTTTAGAGAATTGCACCTGTATGATCCATAAGATACATGAAAAAATGCGGTAAATAATGATGATTCATGATGGTTTATGAATGGAGCCTCCAGACTGTTTCTGTACTCCTGCACATGATTGGCTGGATATGGCTTACATCGACCACTTTACGGGACGTAGGGGTTAGATTCCATTGCCACTCCGATCGCAAGATATTACTGTTGATGGTTTTTTCTAAAGACTAATTTCAAGTAATTGGTGTATCGAGACATGGTTGCTACGTAAACGGACTTAGTTGCTCGTCTGTATAATCTGCTTGTACTTCGATCGACACCAAGCTGCTGTGACTTGTGATCTCATCCATTGCACATTACACAGCGCTCTCCAGCCTGCCACGATATGCACGGTGGACAGTTTGAACATTATGAATATTTGGAAATATGTCTGCTGTTGGTATGTCAAATACGGCGTTTTTCCCTTGCACCGGCATACTTTGTTTTTCATATTTTTCTCGTAAACTAGGCTCTTACAGTACAGTTTTTTTCTTCATTTTTCTTTTACTCCCAACCAGGAGTATATGAAAATATACTCCTGCTTGGGCGCTATTTTTGGGACACCCTCCATATGTATACATATATACATTTTGCACACATAAACACACACACACAGATATATATACATATATATAAAATAATATATATAATATTGGGGTTTATACATATATCGGGGGGTGGGCAATAAGTCGATCAGCAAACATACATATATATATATATATATATATATATATATATATATATATATATAATGGTGTGCAAAACTTAAGCAGCAGTGTAAAAATTAAGCAGATAACCATGAAAGTGCAGAAAAGGAGGTCTGGAGATCAGTAAAGTGAACACGTAAGACAGTAGAAACGCCATGTTTATGCAAATATCAGGAACGAAACGTCAGAAGCGACGTGAGTGTACGCAAAATGCGTGATGTCTGCGCGTGCTGTATAGCAGTAAAATAAAATGAAGGACGCAGACGCAATTTAACACATTCGCTGCAAGTGCCAGTGAGTCAGTTCTGAATGTATGGCTAGAAGAAATCACCTGGACGACTTCACACGTGGAAGAATGATCGGAAAGCTGGAGGAGGGGCGTACCGTCACCAGTGTAGCTGCAGAGTTCGAAATCAACAAAAGTGTCGTTTCGAGCGCTTGGAAAGCGTTCAAACCACAGGTACAGCTGTTGAGAAAGGTTCATCAATATCGTTGGGTGGCCGCCCGAGGACGACAACTGCAGGGAATGACCGATATATCATCCTGCAGGTGAAAAAAGGCCGACGGCAGTCAGCAACACCATGTCATTGCTCAGCAACTCTCTACAGCAACGGGGCGACAAGTGTCGCGGTTTACTGTAGCCAGACGCCTTCACAAAGAGGGCCTATTCGCCCGCCGTCCGGAACGCTGCCTCCCATTGAAAGTTGACCACAGACGCCACCGTTTACAGTGGTGCAGAGATCACAAAAACTGGACAACTGCCAATGGAGTCCTGTCCTCTTTACGGATGACAGTCGGTTCAGTAACAGAAGCGATTCTCAATGCGTTTTGATTTGGAGAGAGATCGGGACATGGTTTTATACCAGTAACATCAAGGAAATACACCATTACGATGGTCCTGGAGTTCTTGTCTGGGGAGGCATTATGCTGAACGGGCGAAGTGAGCTCCACATTTTCTATAGAGGGTCTGTAACCGGGGATCGCTATTGTGAGGAGGTACTTCTTCCCCATGTGCGTCTGTTCCGAGGTGCCATTGACTCAGACTTCATTTTTATAGATGACAATGCACAGCCACATCGGACTCTTGCTAATGAGGAGGTGCTGAAAAGTGAAGATATCCCTTGAATGGTTTGGCCAGCGTACTCCCCAGATGTAAATCCCATCGAACATGTGTGGGATGCTTTGGGGAGACGTACATCATCCGGAGAACACCCAACAACTCAAACAGATGCTGATTGAAGAATGGACACTCCTACCGCAAGAAATGTTTACCAGCTGGTTCTGAGTATGCGGAGACTGTGCGAAGCAACCATTGCAGTGAGGGGAGGGCATATACCATATTAAGGAACATCTGCTTGTTTTTCTTCCTGTTGGATAGACCGTCATGAGTCACGATACTATACGTTCACTAAAGCTTCTTTTTGTTTGATTCCATACCGTATGGATTGTATTCCATTTTCAGCGCCGATGCTTTACGTACATAATACTCTCCCTCATTTCTGAATTTTAATGTCTCTCATATGATTTTTCGTGAAGTTATGGCAATAAACCCACCTGTTGCTAAAGTTTTGCACACCAGTGTATATACATGCACATTATTATATTCATATAATTTTATTAAAGTTATTAATATGATTAAAATTCGGGAGTTCTCTAAAGTTTATTACTGTTAAAGTTTCAACTAACATTTTGAGGTTATACTATTATTTGAATGTATGTATACATGGAATATAATTGATTGTGTATATGTGTAAGTAACGTTTGTATACATGATGTATGTTTGCGTGTGAAAATACTCTATGTTATTCCTTTATTAGTAACAGTATAATAAGTGTAAATTTATAATAACCCCTTTTATTACATTATATAAGGTTGAATCGGTAGTTAAATTGATATGTAAATATTAATTCAATATTTATAAACTTAGGTTAAAATTATTAATAGAATTAAGTGCCGGGGATCTGTTGAGTCTGCTGCTGAATAGTTAATATTAAAATTTCAATTAACACATTGAATTTATATAATAACTTAAAGTGATACATTTTTACGAATAATAATTTTCTTCTTAACCTAACCCTTTAAAGCGAAAGACTTCAAAATTTAAACTAACTAAAGCAGATGTATATTTTGCATTGATTAAAATTGCATGCAAAGTATAAGCCTACGAAGTTTCTCTAAAGTCAAATTTCCTTTAAAACAAATATACATAACAATTATTTGTCACAGATATAGTTATTATCATCTATAACAAAAACACAATTCTTCAGAATTTTGTAAATATGCAGTATTTCTTAATTGCTTCTATTAATCTGATCGAAAATTACATGCTGTTTATTTGAATGAAAGCTACTTTAACTTTAAAATCCTTTTTATATAAAGGCTATTATTATCACTTCTTCTGTTTAAGATGACGAAGGTTCGATCATAATAAGATGACTGTTTCCTGGTTTTCTTCTTGTCCTCTTTAGAGAATTCTTGTACATGCAACACACATCCTATATTCCACAACCGAGTGAGTGTTTATCAACGTCGAGAACTATATAATAACATAAGGACTATTGGCGACAATTTCGTAATTTTGAAAATCGATCATACGACAAGGACGAATCCGGAACTGTTCCCTGTATACCACAGGACTCCAATGAAAGGCATTTGAACCACGATTGATTTAAAGTGCATCAGACTGTCAATTCGTTGAGTCTTCATGAGACGCCGGCCACGAGTTCATGACGAGTTCTGTCCCCCTGAATGTCCCTATCTTCAACCTCAATAAACAATTCCCTCTCTCCGTAAATTAATAGTAATTTAGAATAATTATGTGATTGATAATATTGATTCATTTAAACCTTTAGACGGATTGCTATTTCTAACAGTAAGCATGATGGCGTAGTAGCTTTGTTACAATCGCCACATGTTCGTGTCTGGCATGTCATGAGATAAAGCCTTGTGTGACTGAAGACCATCGGTGTAAAGGGGCTGAGGCACATTAAATATGTAGAGGCTCTTAGTCCTCCCGCTTGCTTGGTGTGGAAGTTCTGACAGGGAGTGATATCTCAGTTATCATTTTCATCATTTGATCATGGTTCAAAATCTCGATGTCGGTCGTCAACAGCCTTTGCAGTGCTTTGCAGAGCGATGTTTATAAACTCTCACTCTCTTATATATTAATCATACATATTTTTTAAAGATATTTTTATTTACAGACGGATGAATGGGTGTTATTGATTTATTCCAGTTAAGTAATTCTGAAAAGGAAAAGAAAACATCGCTGTCTTCTTTGCATTTTTCATATACAAACATCAGCTTATTATTCCACATGACTTTCCGGTACATATTCATTGTAATCCTGCATTTTCATCAACGCCAATTTTTCGCAGCAACTCCAGCGAAAAGGATTACTTCTCCGTGTAAGCCGATTAGATGTTTTCTTTATGCTTTCGTCGCAGCTTACAAATATCGGTGTGGGTGGTGAAGATACATTTCTCCCTTATGCCTTGATTTTTAGCTTCGGATTAACTCTTCAGCATTATTAGTGCTTTCCGAGTTCTTCGAATTATGCCTTTATGTAAGTCTGATAAGGTCTGGAACTATATAAACATGAAGTGTAACCTTCTATTTGCTTCGTAGGTTTAGTTTTATTCAAGCGGAAAAATTGTGTTTTTTTTTTTTTGGACATTGTTAAGAAAAACATGGTTTTGTTTTCATACATTTAGATTTAGATTTTGAATGAAATTTTAAGCTAAATAAGTCAACGAAAAATATACATTTTTATTTCTTGAGCCGTAATATAATATTTATAAATGTATTTAAGAAAAAAAATCTTTAATTTTATATATACCTTAGATTTAATAAGAATTTTTAAACTGCTTTTACTGAATATTTTCGAAGTTTTGAATAATGATGTATGTTTAAATTTTATCTGTTTTTCTCTTATTTCTATATAGGCGGTATTCTTGCAAAAACCATATTGAGAAAGGAAAACTTTCTAACCCACTACTGGCTGCCTGTAGTGAATTGTTTTTATCCTCTTTTTAGAAAAATATATATAAATGACAACTGTCTTTTCTTCATATTTCGCAAGCGATATTTTTAATTTATGTATATATTTTATACTTTGATTCTGTGTCTTTAACCCCTTATGGTTGGCGTCAAAGCAATGTTGTTGCAAGTGTTACATCTTTGAAAATGGAAAATAATCACCTTGTATTATCCAAAACTTTGCACCCTCTTTAGTTTAGTCCCTGAAGCAACCGATTGGTAATGATCGTGAAATCGTAGATGTCCTTCCTTTCGAATTGTCAAATAAAATTTTAGCGTTTCTAAAGATATGTCATGTAAAGAGGCTGATCCATGTTAAACCTGTGGACATTTAAAAGTGATACTTTCGCGTAAAGTTGGTGTTGGGGTGTCACTCAAGTTTCCTCGTCATTTAACTGCTAATCACAAGCGAAAGGTCTATCACTAACAGCCAACGTTCACAGTATAATAAGACCTCAAATGACTTTATTTACGGTTGCATCCCAAGATAGTGACGATAATTTCCACAAAAAGCGGGGTATTTGTTTAAATAAACTAATCAAGTTATTTTCGATATTTTTAATAAATAACTTTTTAAAAATTGAGAATAAATTTATCTACAATAAAATATTTCAATGTGGTATTTACGCTCTGATGATCAAGGAAGTTTGAAACACAGTTTTCACTGTTAAGGGGGCATAGTACCTTTAAACGGCAAAAAAATCCATTTTCAAAAATATTTTTAAAAATTAATAAAGACTGTTAGGAGCATTTTAAAACAAACCGCGTCAAAATCGGACCAAAGTACGGCAATAGCAACAAAAAATGTCAAACGTCAGCACTGGATTGTCCATTTAAATCCAATGTAAACAAACCATGTTCGTTAGTTTCGGTTTTGAAATCGATGGTGTTATTGAAATTATTTTCTCCCCAGTTGTTGCTAATTTTTAATTTTATCTATTTTTAATGAGAGAAGGAAGTTTGCAACTCAACACTGCCCTAGTTCGAAGTATTGCTTGTTTACATTTGTATTTCATACTGTTTACTGCTGCTTTATTGAGTGTTATCTCGTTATTCTCGTAATTCGTAAGCTTTTTAAATTTTTGTTGATTGAAGTTTTTTTTTTTGCATCTTTTTAATTAGTAAAAAATGTCTAGTAAAGCTCAACGTAGAGGCAGTGACTATCGCCGAAAACGAAAGCGTTTTTTAGCGAATCAATACACTCGAAAAGTATCAGATACGCTTGCTGTTGACTGCATATCTGCTTCCGCTAAGAAATTGTGCAAAGAAAATTATCTTGACAAGGAAGTAAGAAATTCCAATCAATCTAATGGATATAGAATGATGAACATTGATATTTTATTATCTGAACTATCCAAATATTTAATATGTCCTAACTGCAATACTAAAGTAGTTCTGAAAGAAAAGATTTTGTATGGATTGGTATCTGAGTTTTATGTTGAATGCTACTCATGCAGTACATTGACCACTTTTAAAAGCTCCTCAGTTATTGCTTCAAATAAGGACTATGAAGTTAATACACGAATAACTTATGCTATGCGTACAGTAGGATTGGGTTTTTGTGGAATAAAGAATTTTTGCACAGCAATGGATTTGCCATCCCCAGTATCACAAAAGTCATATGAAAGTATAATGCGAAAAATAAATTTGGCCAGTCGTGAAGTAGCAGACGACTCCATGAAAAATGCTGCGAAAGAAGAAGTATCAGCTTCAGGAAGTAATGAAATCTGTGTCAGTGGTGACGGTACGTGGAAAACACGTGGACACACTTCCCGTATTGGTGTTTGTAGTGTCATTGGAGATGTTACAGGGAAAGTGATTGATGTTGCTGTTCTCTCTTCATATTGTAAAGGATGTGAAAAATGGCGAGGTCCAAAATCTGGACATTCATATGAAGAGTGGAAATTGAAACATCAACCACACTGTGTAAAGAACCATATTGGTTCTTCCAGTAAAATGGAAGTAGACGGGATGAAGGAAATATTTCACAGATCGGTGCCACAACGAAATGCGAAATATATTAAGTATATCGGCGATGGAGACACACAAACCTTCCCAGAGCTTCAAAGGACAGCACCATATTCTATCGAAAAAGTTGAATGTGTTGGCCACATACAAAAGCGTATGGTTGCTAGACTGCGAAAATTAAAAACAATGAATCGTGGCAAAAAATTATCAGACGGTAAGAGTATCAGCGGTAAAAATCGTCTGACTGATAAGTTCATTGATACAATTACCACCTATTATGGCAATGCTATTAGACAGAATAATAGCTCCGTTAGTGATATGCGTCAGGCCATATGGGCAATTTATTGTAATTATAGGTCCACTGATGAGGAACCTATGCATCACTTCTGCCCAATTGGTGATACTTCGTGGTGCAAATATCAAAAGGCAGTTGCTACGAATAGTGCTTCTTTATTCAAACATAAAAATATTGTGCCAATTGCCGTAATGGATGAAATAAAGCCTATATAAAAGCAGAACTATCTGTACCAAAATTGCTGAAAAAATGTGTGGGGAGTAAAACACAAAACGCTAATGAGTCGTTCAACTCAACTGTTTGGAAGTACTGCCCCAAAACTTCTGTGGGTCATCTAAAAATATTGTAGACATAGCAGTAAATGATGCTATAGTGATGTTTAATGAGGGAATGACGGGACGTATAAAGATAATGAAAGCTCTTGGCTTTAAAATAGGACATTTTACTGTTACCTCTGCCTTTAAGGCCAATTATGCACGCATAAAAATGCCGAAATTAAATCAAAATCATATACATTAGAGGCCCGTAGGGCTAGCAGAATGAGAAAAAAAAAAGCCACAAATGAGCATTTTGCAGAACTAGAAGGTCCTACATATGAAGCAGGATCATTTTAAATATTATGTATTAAGTTTTATTTGAAATATTGAAATGTCATTCTTTAAACTTGATTTTCTCAGTTTCAATTTTTTTTTACACTTTCCCGCAAAATTGTAAAAAGGTTTTTACTCTAGAGCTACAAAAATTGGCATGCATATTCTAGTCATAGATCTTAATTCTGTATGCCATAATTATGTTTTATGGTTTAATACATTTTGATTTGCAACTGTATAAAAATTAAAATTTTTAAAAAAAATATTTTATGAATTTTTAATTTTTAAAAAATATTAAAAAAAATATAAGATACTTTTCAATTAAGTGGTACACACACACACACACAGAATAAAAGTTACATTTAAATTCAATTTAATGCAAAAATTGAGATTCTAAAGTGTATAATTTAAAAATTATCTTGCGGGAACTGGAGGTAAGTAATATTTTTTTTTACAATTTGGTATATATATTTATCTTCTTTTTTAAAATTTTGTATTTATTAAAGAACAAAAATTCTCTAGTTTTCTTAAAGTTTATACATTGTTATAGATAATATATAAAATTCAGATCAAAATTAGCAAAATTTGTTAACTTATGATGAATCGTAACATGTATATGACAACGAACAATTTTTGTTCTCGCAAGGTACTTTGCCCCCTTAAACCTAAAAAGTATTCCATAACCGTTTTCAGAGTTTTAATTATTATTTTGTTATATATATTTATTTTGAATGTGTTAAAACAACATATTCGATAAAAATACTATCAGTTTTTTTTCTATTATTATTTAAATCTTGGATGCATTACAAGAAAAACCGTATAACAGGTTAACAGATATCTCACTACCCTATACAAGTAAAAAGCTGCTTAGTGACAAAAATATTTGCATTTTCAAACTCCAGAAACAATTCATAATTCTTTTAACCAATTAATATGCTTTTTTATCAAAAGCTTGGAAAAATTTAATCAAGGGAGATAGGGGTTTTTTTAAAAATATTTATTAAAAAATAGCATGTTCTGATTGTTTTAATACCGTTTTTTAGTGTTACGGATAACAAAAACCACATTTTTCATGTAGATCTCATGCATTTAAGAGCAAATTTAATAACATTATGAAATACAGAAATGTTTTGATAGGTAATCTTAGCACCATAATATTCACAAATGGACATAGAAAACAAATACAGTGGGTGATCGGTTAACGGACAGATCGGTTAACGAACAAATCGGTTAACGAACACTTTCTCGAAAGATTTTTGTGTTCGGATAACGAACACATATTCGGATAAAGAACGTATATTCGGATAACGAACGCATATTTGGATAACGAACACTTTCAAGAAATTTTTTTGTGTTTGGATAACGAACACATATTCAGAGGTGATCAGGGAGACACCCCTAAAATTATAGATTAAATTTTGACAACTGCTAGAGATCTGGAATTGGAGGTGAACGAGGATGACATAGAAGAGTTCATAATGGTACATGAAGATGAACTGACGATAGAAGAACTCTAGGAAAATTTCAATGAAGAACACCAAGAAACACAACGAAATGTGTCTCCTTCTGAACAAGAGGAAGATGAAAGAGGACCAATGCCGACATCTGCCATTAAAGATCTTTTGAAAAAGTGGGAGACTGTCACAGCAATGGCCTTAGAATGGCACCCAAACCTAGCTGATGTCAGTAGGGTTGGTGATTTTTACAACGACTATGCTATTAATTACTTCCGGAAAATCCTGAAAAGAGAGAAAAGCAATCGACATTGGACATGTTCTTCAACGCCACCCCATAAGCAAACAATGAAAAGGACTGATTAATATGCAAGACTAAATGTATGTATTATTTTTTAAAAATACTTACTAAGAAATTATACACTTTTTAAAATTTAATTTTTAGGATCTCCAGAACGAATTAATCGACTTCACATACACTGGTGTGCAAATATTAAGGACGAAGTCGAAAAATTAGCATATCAGCTGAACGAAGAGGCAGAGCGGACAGAAAGACCAATCAGGAGATTAAGTAAGGTGATGTACGGTAGCACATGCGCAGATATGCAGGTAGACGTAATGGGGGAGTGTCTGAGTAGTATAAAGCATGTTGTCGGTGTAAGATCAGTATTTCTGGCAAAGAGATTGCACGCCGTATAGCAGTTACAATCACACCGAGTTGCTGCCTCAGCGAGAAATGGCGAATAATCAATCTGTTAGACGACATCTGGATGCTTTTACCGAGGTTGAATCATTGGGAAGTTGGAGGAAGGCCGCAGTGTGACAAGTGTGGCTGCAGAGTTCGGAATTGCTCACAGCATCGTTTCACGACTTTGAAGACAATTTCAAACTACAGGAACAGCTATCTGGGAGTTCAGTAGTGGTCATCCACGAGGAACCACACCCGCAGATGACCGGTACATTGTCTTACAGGCCAGAAGAAACAGGCGGCAGACAGCGGGAGAAATCGCTAGACACACGACACAGGCGACTGGACGACCGATATCGCGTTTTACCGTGGCCAGAAGACTTCACGGTGGTGGTCTGTTTGCACGACGCCCTGTACGGTGTGTACCTTTAACGCCTGCCCATCGGAGAAGGCGTTCTCTGTGGTGCCGGGAAAACCGGAATTGGAGAGACAATGAATGGGGACGAGTACTCTTTACAGATGAGAGCAGATTCAGTTTGAGTAGCGATTCGCATTGCATACTCATCTGGAGAGAGCGGGGAAGCCGCAATCATCCCTCGAACAGCATTGAAAGGGACAGGTATGGAGGTCGCGGTGTTCTCGTTCGGGGAGGCATCATGCTTGGTAGTCGTACAGACCTTCACATTTTCGACGCAGGTTCAGTCAACGGGACCCGTTATTGTAACGAGATTCTTCTTCCATATGTGCGTCTTTTTAGAGGCGCTTTGGGTCTGCAGTTCCTTTTCATGGACTACAATGTACCATGTCATCGCACAGTAGCTGCCTAACAGCTCTTAGAGAGTGAGGATATTGAACGTATGGATTGGCCGGCACGATCTCCGGATCTCAATCCCATCGAGCATGTATGGGATTTTCTAGGCAGACGCTTGGTAGCTCGTACCTTACCACCAGTAACGATTCGGGAGCTTCGATTGGCGCTGCAAGACGAATGGGCAGCAATGCCTCAACAACTCATTGACACCCTCATTCTCAGCATGGGCAGACGCTGTGAAACCTGCCTAGCAGTCAGGGGAGATCATATCCCCTACTAAAGACCGGATGTTTCTTGCTGGACACCCATCACAGGGATGTTTCGGCCTTCAGTCGCATTGCGCTCCATGCTACTTTTTCAATCAAGCTTCTTTTTATCCCTCTGATTTCTCTTTTAGTAAGTGTTGCTTACATTACACATGTCCTTACGTATTGGGGATCTTACGGTATTAAATGTGTTGATTTGGAAAGCTTTTGTACAAAGTTATATTGAATTAACCGTCTCGTCCTTAATTTTTGCACACCAGTGTAGAAGTCTATGGTGAATGGATCATCGGTTAACGAACAATTCGGATAGCGAACATCGTCTTGGAACGGATTATGTTCGTTAACCGATCACCCACTGTAATAAATAAAAATATTTCCTCTTACCTGTTTGAATCTTGCTATGCAAAAATTATGTGTTTGTGATACAATTCACGTTGAATTATTTTCTTCTATATATTCTAAAATATTTTACTATGAAAATAGTACTGAACTTCAGCTTTTTGTACTTAATCTTTTTATTTGTTCATGTCTTAAAAACTGTCGATTTAGGTAATAAATTAGTCCAATTTGTTTGAGTTTGCTGTTCACGAAGCAATAAACGTTTGCAACAATTTATTAGAAATGGACCTTGTAACTCAGACAGCAATAAAGTTTAATTAATATTTTTTCAAAAAAAAAATTGCAATCATGCTTTTTCAAAAAAAAAAAATACAAGTCATAAAATTTGAAAAATTGAATTGCTTGATATTAATTCTATACAGTTTCATAAAATTTTAGATGAACTTCTTAATATTTTTTATTTCTTACTGTTGCAATGAATTAGCCCATTTTACTAGCAACGCTTGCCAAATATAAAAAAAATGTAATGCTAGTAAAATTTTTTATTTATTTTTCTTAAGTTTTCCAAACATTGCATTTTTTTCAGAAAGAGTTTTGTATGGATATATTGTATAGATATTTATTTCTTTTTTCAGTAAAATATATTGTATATTAGATTTATATAATTATTACTTTTTTATCGACAGTTATGCCAATTTTGTAATTAATGCATTCAAACTGAATTAAATAATTGGATTGATTTACCTGTTACTTATTTTGCAAATAATTAAATTTACTATTCGTATATTGTATGTAGAAAAAAAGCGTAAATAGCAAACAAAAGGTAAGAAAACACCGCAAGGAGAGAAAGTAATTAAATATTTTCTCTAATGTGTATGTGTGTGTATTTTTTCACATTCCATATACCAAGTTAATTGATAAATGTAAGCATACAGTCTCTAACTTCTTGATCTTATCGTGATGAATTTTTATTTCAGTAAGGCATAGTTTATAATTTTTATATTTATTCCAGATGTTTAATAATTAATGTATTTTTGAGAAAGGGATAATTTATTATCATTTATATTTATAAGAACACATATTTCATGTTATAAATAAGTACGAGTAAATTATCTTTCTTTTAATAATTAGAATACTAGCTGACATATTTATAAAATATAAAGTTACTAAGTAACTTCTTTAAAGTACAATTTATTATAATTATAAAATATTAGAATGTAATGTTTAGTTAAAAATAATTAATGAATTAATAAAATACGAGTTTTGGGAAACAATAAGAAAATCAATCGTTACTCTTAAATGAAAACTATTACATAGACATTAATTAGACGCAACTGTTCGAAAGACATCAAACACTTTTGTAAATAATTCAGAATATGAGCTCTGACACACAAAAGAAATCGAGACTGGTCAAATAAATCATTGTACGTATAGAACTATTTCTCTGTGACATAATCACAATCAAAGTAGTTCTCTTCAGCATTTTTACACTTGAGCAATCGGTGCTGTCATTGCTGGTAACAGTTCTTGAACGAGAGAGGTTCTCCGGAGATTCTCCGTTTTTGCCTGAAACTCTTCAAATGTAGTAAAAGGATTCCCTTTAAGCAAGATTTAATTGTAGGAAATTTAAAAATGTCGCATGAAGCCAAATCAGGTAAATAAGGAGGATGCCGCTTCAAAATAATTTTTTTTTGCTGGTCTGAACCTGCTTTATAAATAGGGCAGTGTAAGCGGGTGTGTTGTCTTGGTGGAACTGCCATCTTCACCACTCCCCAATTCTGGCTCTTCCCCCTCTTAATTTTTAGTACTTCAATGTAGTACTGTTGAATAATATTCTGACCACTGATGTGATTGGGAAACCACTCATTTTGCGAATATTTGTCTCTACTCGTTTACCTATGGCACCCAACACGTTCATCATCTTTCACACTGTTTCTTCACCCTGAAAAGCTTTTATACTATGCAAACATATGTGCACGAGACTAAGTTCCATCTTCATAAGCCTTGGTTAGTATTTGAAATGTTTTCGTAGCTGATTTCTTAAGTTTCCCAAGAAACTTAATGTTGATTTGACATTTTTCTGGAAGAATGCAACTGCACGTGTTCACTTTATGATGCATTAGTCCATACTGATGTGATTTGTTCAAGTGAAACTGGCCACATGTATAGAGAAGGAGCGTGGAATGATGTCATCAAAACAGTTTTTGCCAACCCCATTCTTTTTTCAAGCTACACACTTTGTTTTTGTCTTTTGTCACACATTTGACACAGCTATTTAACTCGAATAACCCCATATAAAGAAAGAAATAATCAAAACCCGCAATAGGCACTCTAATTTGTTACAAGGGTACTCAGTAAGTGGATATGTTTATTGCTACAGAGGAAATGAATTGCAACATTGATGCATGTTCGTAGTTAATGGGGGAATTTTTATTAATCTCATAAGGATAAGTGATGAGAGAGAGATAGAGGGAATGAGAAGGACTGAGGATGTCATGCGTCATATTGCAATGTAAATCTACTAAAGCGCATCTTCACTGCTCTTACTGTAGCGAACATAGTTGAAAAAAAGAACGTTTGAATTTTTGTATTATTGACACAACGATGTGACCATATGTAGTTCATCACACATTTAGCTGTGGCAGCATGTGATAGACATTATTTATTTCTTTATACGCACTTGCATTTTTATTCGCTTATTAAGTACCAGGTGTTATTGACCCTGCAGCTTTAAAACTTCTGTTTTGTAATACTTTTGGTGTTGACATGCGCACGACAAAATGGCACATAAGTGTATTCTCTGACAAGTCCCGTTTATGTTTTAGCAATGACAATTTCCGAGTAAGAGTGAATGTGGCAACAGGTTCAACGCTATAAGATGCTACAAAGCAGCTTTACGGTTTGAAGCTTCATCGTCTAAGTTTGCTGATTATCATTAACCCACGTTAGTGACATCATGACAGCCCTATGGCGTGCTAATGATGAACTGCGTTTGACAGCATATTATTTGATATGGTATGTATCAAATGTTATTTAACTACATGAAAAAATTCTACCTCGCACGGTATGTTTCTATAACCATCTGAGATCCTGATCTTTCACTGATCGAGCTCAAATGGGATATTATTTAGGGATGGCGATCTGAGATCGATGACTCGAAGAATTCATTTCTCTGGCCAAAAAAATCCATCTTTTAAATTGATATGTAGCACTGAATTGATTCAGTGAATCGATATGTCAACCTAGAAAATCAACATTTGATTTTCTCTGTTTTGATAAAAATCATAAAATTATTTACATTTAGTTGTATGTGCTATCTTTAATTCCCGTTATATTACGGTGTTCGTGGTTAAAGGGTTAATTTACTGGCAAGAACAAAAAGACTCTATTTATCATCACGTTTACTTAATAGCCATGATGTATATGAGTATCGTTGAATCATCTGCTCCTTGTGAGCGCCTCTTTTCGATTGCTGGCAATATCTCAAGTGATGAGTGGAACCACTTAGATCCCAGTAGCCTTGACAGACTGTTGTTTTTTAAAAAAAGCTTAGATATTAAGCATTGGGAGAATTAAGTTATATTGTCTATTTTCTAAACTTTTTAATGCAAGAAATATATTTACAAAAGAAATACCTTCTTTTATACCTGATACTTTGATACAGAAATAAAAATAATTGTAATTGCCGAATTTCCTGATTTTACTGTTGATAAGAGATGGTTTATAATGGTATCTTTCTTGTTTTTCATAAAATGGATTTATATTTACATTGTAAATGCAGACTTGAAAAAAAATCGATTTTCTAAAAATTGTTTTTTTATAGACCTCGACTTTTTGTGAATCAATTCTTCAAGTTACGATTCGAATCGATTAAAAAATTGGTCTTTTTCGGAAATAATCGCCATCCCTAGTGTTATTGGTCCTCATTTGCGTGCGCTGCTTCTACAGCGCAATCGACAAAAATTATTTCAAGCAACTGTTGTCAACACTTTGTTTGGTACGCTTATTGATTTATTTTAATAAAAAGTTATTACTTATATTGCAGTCCGTGGTATATTTACAATGCATTGTGCACATGTTTTGTTGCTTACTGCGTGGTCTTGTTTTGAAACAAACAACTTTTATAGTGATTTGCTTTGTCTCTTCGTTTACCGATTTTTGTTACCTTTCTAAGCTTGCCTTTATAAATTTTTAATGTTGATTAATAGTTAATTTAACAAATTTTTAAGAATATCCACAAGAGAATAATCCTTATTTCTTTAAGATTTAAATGTACAAAATAATTTTTCAATGCACGCGATCAGTTTATTTAGTATAAATTATTCATTTGTTTTAGTATTAATTAAATAAAGCAACTATTGAAGAAATTCATTTTTTTGCGTCAATTTAAATTGACAAATAAATTTATTGATTTTTTAAATGCAAATCACGTGTATTTTTTAATTATTAGTTGTTCATTTTATTAAGAGGTCTCAAGGGTGTTAAATTTCTCTAGACAGCTGAAAATATAAACAATTTTCAAACAGGTATAATTATTTTAAATTTAAACTAAACAATTCGTATCTTTTATACATTATTTATAAATAAATGGGGCTTCAGAAAAGTGTAAAATGTTTAAAATATAATCATAATTTTAAAAATTAGGGCATACCATAATAAGAAACATTTCTATATAAGAAATATAATTTATGTTTTACGTTGCGCATGCTATTTTCTAAAATAGTAGCTTTAATTACTAGCTATAAGTTTATTTATAAAGTTAAATGTATCCTTATTACACTACAGTATTTTTATATAAATAAAATAATAAACTATATTTTTTAAAAAATAAAAAAAATATATACATTTTCAATTTTTTATTTAAAATTTCAACATTTTTCAAATATTTTAAAATACAAAAGATATCTTGTTCTTAAATGTAGTAGGGTTTAAAGAGTATACATTTTATAATTCTATAAAGTTTTATACATCAAAGGCTACTATTTTTGAAAATAGCGTGCGCAACGCAAAAATTACTTAATGTTTATTACAGAATTTTCATATGCTTATAAATTTTAAAATTATGATTATATTTCAAACATTTTGTACTTTTTTGAAGCCACAATCCCTTGTAAATAATATGTAAAAACTTGAATTATTGCATTTAAATTTAAAAAAATTGTACCTGTTTCAAAATTGTTCATATTTTCACCCCTCAAGACAAAATTAACACCCCTGAGATGCCTTAATCATTTATTGCATTGTGTTCCAATGCCGAATTCTGAAAATTGTACCTTAAGAAATAAAGACCTTTCATTACTTTCAATGAAAAGTATATTGATAATAACTTCATCTACAGAGAAAATATTTAGATGGAAGGCTGATACACAATTGAATTAGTTTTCAAAGCAATTTCTTACTTTGCAACTTTACCTTGGTCTTTGAAAATTGTGTATATTCTACACTGTTTGAATTAATTGGGACAAACATTTTTTTCTTGTTTTTGATTTGGTATGTGATTACTAGTGATGTTCTGAACCTCCTCAAACGTATTTTATCTGCCTTTAGGTAGTGTTACACATCGAATTTGACTATAATTTATTCATTTTAATATATCAGGAGTGTGCATAATCGAGAGCCTCTCAGTAGGGCCGCTGGTAATTTCAATTTTGCGTTCTGTATAAGACATGATACTTTTACTTCTTCAAAAATGGATATAGCTCCGAGAAACAGTTCTAAAATAAATCGCTCTTAATGAACACACCTCTATGATTTTGAGAGATATAACAATGACAGTTGGTGTGATCGAATTAAGTGTCTGGATCCTCGTCACCATAACGAAAAGAAAAATGTGGGTACAAGTGGAAAACTAATCCAAGAATTAATACAATTTTAATAAGAAGTAGCAAATTAAATCCAAGAAAGTACACCTTTGAAGGGATTTATCGCATAAAGTTGTTGAAGTGAATACCTCAATTCTACGAAAAGGCTTCTGGCCTTAAGGGAAAAAAACTGAAGGAAAAAACTATTTCTAACTCAGAAAAAGATGAAAAAGCATTCAGCGTGGGCTGCAAAATACCGATCATGGACGTTTAACGACAGAAAGAACGTAGTTTTGAGCGATGAAACATTTACTTGTGCAGGGATACATATCAAGTGTAGTTAGACGAAGCGAATTTGAAACTTTGTTACCACATCATATCCAACAGATTGTAAAATACCCTTCTTAAAGATGTTTGCAGTTTTTTTCGCAACAAATAGCTCTGAAAGCTTAGTTTGTCTTAAGTACATTATGAATTATGTCAAATATATAGAAATATTATGTTGTTGAATTGTTCCATTAATGGAAACATTTGATGGAACATTTCAAAATGACTTGGCCCCTTGTCACAATTCGAAATTCGTCCATACTTTTATGCGGAAAATAAAATAAAAGTGCTCGTTGGCCTGAAAATTCCCCACACTTAAATCCTATTCAAGACTGATGGCATATTCTCAAGAATAGTTTAGCTAAGAGGAATCGCACGACCATAGAGCAAAAAACAAAAAGGGTCATACTAGTGTGTTTCCAAGATGATGAAATCAAGAGCATGAGAGCTGCTTTAGTGGAGTTAATGGAAAGATGGATTGAAAAGGTCATTTCTGCTAAAGGAAGATAACACTAATATACAAATTTTTCAGTCTATTTAAGGTACACTGGTGTGCAAAACTTAAGCAACAATGTAAAAATTAAGCAGATAACCATGAAATTGCAGAAAAGGACGTCTGGAGATCAGTGCAGTGAACACGTAAGTCAGTAGAAACGTCATGCGTATGCAAATATCAGGAACGAAACATCAGAAGCGGCGTGTACGTACGCCAAACGCGTGATGTCGGTGCGTACTGTTCAACAGTAAAATAAAATGAAGGACGCAGGCGCAATTCAACATATTCGCTGCAAGTGCCAGTGAGTCAGTTCATGAAATATGGCTAGAAGAAATCACCTGGACGACTTCACACGTGGAAGAATGATAGGAAAGCTGGAGGAAGGGCGTACCGTCACCAGTGTAGCTGCAGAGTTCGGAATCAACAAAAGTGTCGTTTCGCGCGCTTGGAAAGCATTCCAAACCCCAGGTACAGCTGTTAAAAATGTTGGTGGTGGCCGCCCGAGGACTACAACTGCAGGGGATGACCGATATATCATCCTGAAGGCGAAAAGAGGCCGACGGTGGTCAGCAAGCGTCATTGCTCAGCAACTCTCTACAGCAACGGGGCAACTAGTGCAGCAGTTTACTGTGGCCAGACGCTTTCACACAGGGGGCCTATTCACCCGCCGTCCTGAACGCTGCCTCCCGTTGAAAGTTGACCACAGACGCCACCGTTTACAGTGGTGCAGAGCACAAAACTGGACAACTGTCAATGGAGTCCTGTCCTCTTTACGGATGAGAGTCGGTTCAGTACCAGAAGCGATTCTCAAGGAGTTTTGATTTGGAGAGAGATTGGGACACGATTTTATACCAGTAACATCAAAGACACCATTACGGTAGTCCTGGAGTTCCTGCCTGGGGAGGCATTATGCTGAATGGGCCAACTGAGCTCCACATTTTCGATAGAGGGTCTGTAATCGGGGATCGCTATTGTGAAGAGGTACTTCTTTCCCATGCACGTCTGTTCCTAGGTGTCATTTTTTTTTGACCCACACTTCATTTTTATGGATGACAATGTATGACGACTTACGCGTCTTTTCTTTAACAAATCCTTTGGATTATTTGGGCCAGAATTAATGGCAACTCTTTTCCCACCAAATCCAAGAAACGAGAATTGAAGAGATGCAAATAATATAGGATAAATATAGGATCTTAGAGTAAGCGTGATGGCAATGTAATGGTAGTGTAAAGGAATGTTTGACAATTGATGTGCGTTGTGGTATTGGATGATTATTGAAGTTCGACGTTCAAAGATTCAAGTTCTACGTATTGTGCATAAACATATTGGTGATCGTTTAGAAGTCAAACGTAAAAAGCTACTTACCACTATAGATAAAGACAAGTTTATTACAGAATAATATAAGGTAGGATTGATTACTTATTATTAATATATTTGAAGATTAGGCGGTTCACACACACACAACTATTGAGATTGGTCTGTATTATATTGTGTGTTGCGTATTACGTCATCGTAGATTCTCTCATTCATTAATTTATATATTTGTTCAAAGTTTAAGTTGAATATCTTAATAAAGTTGTGAAGGTCCCCTTGGACCTCACTTTGAGAACGAGAATAAGTAGGAGTCAGATAAGAACCAGTAGCCATTTTTATAAATAACTTTCTTTATTTGGTAGTCTTTCCCAAATAGAATCAAAGACTTTTAATAACAAATATATAAAGAAATAGCTATATGAGGTTTAAACAAGGGTATTTCCTTTAAATTAACTTAAATATTTAATGATCCAATTAATTAACAATTAGAATATCGATCACGCAGAGATTACCACGATAAGAGATCCCAGAATTATATTCTATAATGTTCTTATTGAACATTTAACTTTAATCTCGCTCCTAATATAAATCTTTAGTGAGACTTCAAATATAAATTAATATTTACCACACTGAATCTCAAGTCTTCTTGAGATTAAATTATTCAACAAGAAATCTTCAATTATAAATTTAACTTCACTATTATCACTTTCTGCTTCAATCTCTCTCTCCTACTGCTCTAACTTTACTATTCCGTTTGACTTAAATACTTTATCTAATCTGCGTATAACAAGGAATCCTGTCCTCTTTTTGGAGCTGATTGGAAATAGGTAGGGAATTAAATTTCCCTAAAAAAGACGTCTCAGAAGGTTAGTGATAAAGTTCCGTATAGGTTTGTCACAAAGTCATATTAAGGTAATGTTTGATTCTAGATCTTACGATAACTCTACACCTATAGCTCACGCTGATACTTCGAGGGATATACTTCCAAGGGGAGGTACATCACAAATGTATGGCCACATCGGACTCTTGCTGTTGAGGAGCTGCTGGAAAGTGAAGATATCACTCGAATGCATTGGCCAACGTACTCCCTAGATTTAAATTTCATCGAACATTTGTGGGATGTTTTGGGGAGACGTATTGAAGCACGCTTACATCATCCGGAGAACATTTAACAACTCAAACAGATGCTGATTGAAGAATGAGCACTCCTACCGCAAGAAATGTTGCACCAGCTGATTCTGAGTATACGGAGACGGTGCGAAGCAACCATTGCAGTGAGGGGAGGGCATATACCATATTAAGAAACATCTGCTTGTTGTTCTTCCTGTTGGATAGACCATCATGAGTCACGATACTATGCGCTCAATAAAGCATGTTTTCGTTTGATTCCATACCGTATGCATTGTATTCCTTTTTTAACGCCGATGCTTTCGTCATCCTTTACGTACATCGTACTCTCCCTCATTTCTGAATTTCATGTCTCTCAGATGATTTTTCATGAAGTTATGACACTAAACAGACTTGTTGTTTAAGTTTTGCACACCAGTGTATGTAATGATAAAAAGCTAATGTGTTTTAGAAAAGAATCCCTTTTTTCGCATTTATCCCAATTAATTCGAACAGTATATATATATATATATATTTCCGACAAAGTATGAAATTCAGCATTCTATAGAATGCCTAGGCATTGTATAGAATGTCTACAACTAGCCGGTCATTATTTAATATTTATTATATATTTTATTATAAATATTGTTTATTAATATAAAAAAATATATAAAATTTAATATAAATATTTATGAGTAATTACAGTTATTTTTTCCTTTATAAAATACAAAATAATTACATAAAATATCATTTAATAATTAATAAATTTTTCATAAATAAATTTATTAAATTTAAAAAGTAATTAATTTAATGGAAGAAAAAAAGCTTCCGCGTGGTATCGAACCCTAACCTCGGGCATAATAAGCAGACGATTCGTCAATCAGGCTACGACCTTGTTGGAGGAAAGTAAAACTTAATTCTATAAAAGCTAAGCATGAATTTCGAAGGCTATTTTCTCCGAATTGACTGGCCATTCGGCGGAATTACATAAAGGGGTGAACACCCTAAAGCAGTACTACTATTACACCAGGTCTTGACCCCAAATGAATTTTCTTAGTCGTTCCCTCTTTTTGTAAGTATAATATCTTTCCTCTTACGAAAAATGTTTTGAGTCCACAAAGAAATTGTTTAACAATTGACTGCTCAGAAATGTCAAAATAAAGGTCAAAAATTACACCACATTTTTTGTGATATGACAATTGAGTGTAGCTGCTCTAGGTTCACATTAAAAATTTTATTTAACTGTAATCAGGGGAAATACTTATATTTTACTTTGTCTATTTCTTATCTTAAGAAATATGTTAAAAAAAAATATGTGTAAAATTTCGAGGGGATTTAATGCTATCATTAATATTATTTTGTTAAGGAAATAGTTATATTTTATGATGTTTAATTTTATGTTAGGAAATATTTTTAATTGATGCAAAATGAATGTATGATAAAGATGCAAAACTATATAATTGAACTCTATTCTCTAACTCTGCATACATTATCGCAGGAATAGAATTGTTTCAAAAAAAATTTTTTTTTAGTTGAAACTACGAACAAGAAGTTAATAACTGATATACAAAAAGTAAAAAAAACTACTAAAAAGGAATCCAGGGCTTATTGGTTGCTGAATAGCTATGATGTGATGTTTGGTGAAAATAAAAGTAAACTCATGTAACCTATTAAAGAAGGCGTCAGTACTATACAGAATGGTTCCGAACCACTGGTCCGCGAATCAAATGTTATCGAACCACTCAAACAGTATTAAATCATTTCATTTTTATTTACTGGGCTGTATTACTTTAGTGTTTGTTTGACTTTCCTTGAAAGTCACTTTATATTTCATCTAAAATCACTTTATATTCATTTTTTGGAGTAACTAAATTTTATTCTGAAGGCATGTTTAAATACAATTAAATAATTAAATCAAAACAATTAAAAATATAAACAACGTCCCACCCTCAGCAGGCCGCAATAAAACTATCAAACGGTGACCTGTCCTCGGGAATATAAAGGTGGGGAAGTACTTCTATACAGTATTACATCACGGATTCTGAGTTATTTTAAGTACTTCATGAAGCTCATTTGGCTATTGCACACGGATGACGTGATAGAATTGTGAAAGAACTTTCAACCAAATAGAAAAAAACGTTACACATTATGATATTGAATTGTACATCCACTTTGTGAACCTTGACAGAAAAAACAGAAGTATTATTTTTAAAAAGGCATTGTTGTGAAATTTATGATTTTTTTCTGAATGTCAATATATTGGCACTTGTAATGAGTGGGAAAAATGTTTTCTATCGACTTGGAACTTCTGAAGAAATTTTAAAAGAAGTATATGAGAAATCAAAATTTTCTTTGTGTCGTAAGAACTTGCTTAGAATTAAATATATTCTTGACAATGAAATTCATCATCTGTCAGTTGCAATTGCTCATTCCAATGGAAGCGGCGAAAGATTCGTGAAATGTATGTGTAAAACAAAGTAGCAAAATAAGAATGGTCTTTGCGTGAAAAATGTAATTCGAAATGCCATTCAAGCCTACCATGTTGCAATAAGTAGATTAATTTTAAGTTCTTATTTTTTTATTTGAAAATTTTGTTTTCCTTATTAAAAGAAATATAAAAATTTTGTTTGTTACAACTTTCTTTTTCTTTTACGTATTTTAAATATTATTTTAATGGCACTCTCATTTATTTGTCAGAATAACATTTGTATTTAGAAATGTGTGCCATTGATATAGTAACCTTATCACATGACCTTATTTCATACTTTGCCTAAACAGCTTTAGTAATTCTACACAATGCCTAGGCAAAATATGAAATAATTCTCTTATTTCATACTTTGCCTAAAAACGTCAGTCATTCTATAGAATGCCAGCATTTCATACTTTGCCGGTAACTAACATATACATTATGTTTTACTTGAGCTGAATATGTTTAAGAAATGATCATTTTCAATATTTCTGAATTTTCTTTTATGCAAATGAATTTCTGTTGCGTGTAACCATAATTATTTATAAATATAATTTAATAAGTAAGGCCTGCTGCCTAAGTCATATTTTGCTTCTATGGAATAGATTTGTAAAGGGTGTTTTTTTAGAGGTATAGAACTTTAAATTGCAATAAAACAACAATGTATTATTCGATTGACATAATTTTTTTATTCGAAAGATAATCTTGTGGCATTACATTTTAAATATGATTTCTGGCATATGACTGCCACGGCTGGCTCGGATGTAGTCCAATCTGGACGTCCAATTTTCGATGACTTTTTCCAACATTTGTGGCCGTATATCGGCAATAACACGGCGAATGTTGTCTTCCAAATGGTCAAGCGTTTGTGACTTATCCACATAGACCAATGACTTAACATAGCCTCACAGAAAATAGTCTAGCAATGTTAAATCACAAGATCTTGGAGGCCAATTCACAGGTCCAAAACGTGAAATTAGGCGGTCACCAAACGTGTCTTTCAATAAATCGATTGTGGCACGAGCTGTGTGACATGTTGCGCCATCTTGTTGGAACCACAGCTCCTAGACATCATGATTGTTCAATTCAGGAATGAAAAAGTTAATAATCATGGCTCTATACCGATCACCCTTGACTGTAACGTTGTGGCCTTCATCGTTTTTGAAGAAGTACGGGCCAATGATTCCACCAGCCCATAAAGCGCACCAAACAGTCAGTTTTTCTGGATGTAACGGTGTTTCGACATACACTTGTGGATTAGCTTCACTCCAAATGTGGCAGTTTTGTTTGTTGACGTAGCCATTTAACCAGAAGTGCGCTTCATTGCTAAACAAAATTCGCTTATGAAAATCGGGAACAACGACAATCTCGTTTTGGGCCCATTCGACGAATCTACGCCTTACTTGATGATCGTTTTGATGAATTGCCAAACCAAACTGAGAATAAATCACTTGACAGCTGTTAAATCGGTCGCCATCTTGGAAAGTAATGTCAACTTAAACTTCTATACCTGGAAAAAACACTCTTTAGTATAGTATTATTATTTGTTGCAAAAGAAAATAGACAAAACAACACGAGAGCCGTTAGAGCAATTTAATAAGAAAAATACAGGATTCATTTGTATATAGCAGTAAAGGTAGACAAATATCGCATGTAGGAAGGTAGGGAAAAGTACTGTATAATACTGAATTTTGTTGATCCAGAATATTTTTCAACTATTATTAGTACTATGCTTTGATTACCTGTGTAATAACAAAAATTTTAAATAACGATAATAGTAGAGCATTCAACAATTCTAGCCCAAACCCTTTTTTTTTGTTAGATTTAAAGATAATTGCATATGAAAATCGTCACAAAAAATAATGTCCCCTTAATGCGTGTTGATAGACCTACTTAATTAGTGGTTACTGTGTAGACATTTCAGTGGGCTCTCAAGTGAACTTGCGGCAAATAATAAAATTGCCTTGTGTAAAATGTGTTGAAAAAAATCATTTTTTCTATTATCCTTGATATTTAAAACATTCCACTGATGTGTTTGACATCCATTTGAAATAAAATTTTCTAAAAATGAATACATTTTCAAAAAGTTTACTGTATCTTAAATAATTTTACATATAAAATATCTGACTATGTTTAAACTCTCAGAAATTTTTGGGGAAAAGGTAAATTTTACATTCAACAAGATTTTTAGAGTATTTTCAGTCGACTTCAATTTAGTTTTTTTTTAAAACCGGTATATATATATGTAGGTAATAACTCCTTCTAGTATCCTTTCTATGGTTTTTAATTTTTTGGTTCAAGACTAACGCGGTTATTTTAATCGTATTCAAATAGTACCATTGCATTAGAAAATCACTCCCACCCTTTTCTCACCAATCATGGCTCCTGTTAGAAAGGAGTCACGCTACCGTCCCAGCCGGTATAAAAGCGAAACTTCTTTGCACTCATTCTCTTTGTGAAATATTGCTGCTGCTTATTGCTTATGCTATGTGTGTGTGTCCATATTAGTTAATTGCTCGAAATGTTGTTGAAATCCATGTGTCTGTGACCATGAGAAAAAGAAGAAAATAATTCAGATAAAGTCTCAGTCTCTATCAAGAGACAACTAACATAAATAACAGTCGACTACACTATATATATAAACTGATGTTATGTATAAACTGAAATTTAATGCACAAACCACTCGTATTAGTACAAATTAATGATGAAATTTTCAAAGCAAAAAAACAGTATTTAGTGTCCAAAATAAGTGTTTGGTGTAACCACCAACCCCTGCAACAAGTGCTGCTATAAGACGTGGCAAGGGGTCAAACAGATTGTGAATGTCTGTTTGTGGAAGATAATTCTATATTGCTTGAATGCGCAGCAACAGTTCGTCTTTTGAAGCTGCAGGACGTGGATCACAAGCAAGGCACTGACCAACCAAATCCCACACGTGCTCAATAGGTTACATATTCGGAGAATAAGCAGGCCAAAAAAAAGTTGCATGTGTTGGGCTGAAAAAGTGTCTCGAACAGTCTTTGAAACACGGGGAGTGCATTATCCTGCTGAAAGATAGCTCCAGGGATGCCTTACAGGAAAGGAATGACTTCGGGCTGTAGCACTTAACGGACGTACCTGTTGCTATTGAGATTAAAATCAATTCGTAGCAAATTGGATCGTCCATAATACAAAATGCACCCGAAACCATAGGCCACTATGTCGTTCGATAACGCACTCTGGAAGGCAGCATTCACCGGCATAGTGTCTAACACGAATGCGGCTATCATGGTCCCACAAATGGAAGCGTGATTCATCTGAAAAGACAACTTGGTGCCAATCAGCTTGCTAAGATCTGTGCTCATGAGCCCATAGCAGACACATTCATCGATGGTTTGCCGTGAGGGTATCCTGTATAAAGGCACCCTTGCACACAATCCACGGTGCGACAGACGTCGAAAAATTGACGAAGCTGACATTAGTACACCTGTCGCGGTAGACCAACGTGCTGCCAACTGTCTGGAGGAAGCTGTACAGCCATTCATGGCCATGGGAAGCAACTGCCGATCGTCGCGTGCTGACACCACCTTCCATCTTCCACTACCAGTTTTTCGAGTTGTTCCGTACTCATCGGACTTCTGCTTCTAAACTCGCATCACCTTGGATCTGTTCTGCTACACACGGGTAAATTTATTAATTTAGTTCTCGAGTGCGAAAGTTTGAAACAACTATGCTAAATGGCAAAGGTAGGGGAAAAGGTAAAATGTAAGGTATAATAAAGAAATAGTGTAAAAAGAAATTCAGAAAAATATCTAGAACCCAAGAAATTATCTCTGAAATCATACAATTTTTTAAAAGAATACAAAAATTAGGAAGAATACACATAATACACTATATTCATATCTTTACCAATACTCTTCCCTTCATTTCGTTTCCAAGAGATTTGCAAAGGTGTTCATCACTGAAAAAATAAGTGTATATCACTGCGTATAAATTCACTGAAAAAATTAGGTATATATCAATGCATGATACTCTTTATTGTTTTTAAATATCAGAGGATATATATCGTATCGATATATATGAATCGATAGTTGAAGGATGGTTCCAGCTGTGTGTCTGTGAAGATTAAATTTATTCAAAAAACAATAAAGGAGTTGTTACGAAAAGAAATGTATTTCCGAAGTATTAAACTACAATGTTTTCAAATAAAATAATAAAATTATTTGAAAAATCTAAACAAAGGGGTATGATGAAGGATAAACTTCTATTAAAGCAGATAATAAATAAATTAATGAAGCATTGCCTCTCTATGAAAGATTTCATAATAATTATAAAATGAATTAAACTGAAACGCAAAAAATATCTTTTAAAAACCCTTTAAATTACTACTACTTAGCCTAATTAAATTCTAGCCTTATACTTGTAATGCAAGTTTTTTTAAAAAAAAAAGGATAAAAATTTATTTTTACAAAATGTTGGCATTAATAAGATATTTTTAAAACATTTAAAAATTCTTGTTAAATATATTAAAATAAAACTAGTTAGCGTCCTTTGCAATCTAAAATTTTAATTAACACATAACTATAATTTGAAATTTTTTCTTCAGTTATCAAGAAGAAATATTTTTATAAAGAAAGATTGATCTTTTATTATGAGTAGTACTTATTAAGTAAGTTTTAACGTAAGTGGTTCAACCGTGAAATAGTTCTCGTGCAGAATTTGTATGTTTTCCAATTTCAAATTAGAGTCATAATTTAGCAAGTCTTATACTTTTTTCTTCAAACTAGCAGTCGTCGTAATAAAAAAAAAGAAACGAATTTAATTAAAAAAAAGTTAATTTTATTTCCAAAAAAGAATTACAGTTATGTGTTTGTTTGCTATGATCTCACACTGAGATAATTTTAGAGTATATGTATACTCACACACATACACACACATATATATATATATGTGTGTGTGTGACATATATATATATATATATATGTGTGTGTGTGTGTGTGTGTGTGTGTGTGTGTTTGTGTGTGTGTGTTTGTGTGTGTGTGTGTGTGTGTGTGTGTATACAGTTCAACCTCTATATTGCGAATTTTTTCCTGAAACCTTGAACATTTCACGACTTTCTTCGTAAAATAACATCTCTATAGCGAAATTCATTTTCTATAAAAGGAGTTTTTTTTTTTGTGATTCAGTTTTTGTTCTCCACTTTTTTAAAGCATTTCTGAAAAAATTTCAATTTATTCTCTCTTTAACCATTTTATGGTGGTCATAAATCTTAAACTGGTTTTATTAAATCCTAACTGGCCGAGAGCAACATTTTCTGAACATTTCATCCAAGAAGTGCAACTTTAACTCTCATTGGTAAGTTCACTAGAAACATCTTCGTTATCCTCTTTCACCCACAGTGGAATTGTCTCTGTGTTCTAATTTTAAAATAATGTATGCTTAACATATATTGCACGCTTTAAATTTTAAAATGTACTTAAAACTCATTAATTTTAGTATAAAATTATTTTCTTAATATTGAAAATACAGTGAATTCTTTTTTTGTTTTTTTCCTTGCATTTTTTGTTGTTGTTTTCCTCGCATTTCTTTTTTTTTTTTGTTGTTTTCCTTGCATTTCTTTTTTTTTTTCTTTCTTTTTGATGGGTAAGATATATAAAATAAACATATATATATATATATATATATATATATATATATATATATATATATATATATATATTTTTAAAAAAGTGTGATGAATTACTTTTTTAATATGTATCATAATATGTTTTAATATAATTAATATTTATAAAAAAACTTATGAATTTAAAATTTGTTTTGTATGGTTTTTAATGTATATTAATGTATATTTAATGTATATTAAACTCTCTATGAAACGAATTTTCTAAATAACGAACTTTTCTCCAAGATTTAGCGGCTTCGTTATTTAGAGGTCCGATTGAATATAAGTGAGTATGTGTTAAAAAATATATGGAAATTGAAAAAATTATGTTGACTTTATGTTTTAGAAGTTAAATGCATACGTTTTATAATGTGTTTTAAAACATTTCTTTTTATTTAGACAAATTTTCTCCTGTTTCTAACATTTTGTCTGTACTGGCTGAAGAATTTACTAAATATTTTATTACACGTATC
Organism: Trichonephila clavipes; assembly: GCA_019973935.1. Taxonomy (NCBI): domain Eukaryota; kingdom Metazoa; phylum Arthropoda; class Arachnida; order Araneae; family Nephilidae; genus Trichonephila; species Trichonephila clavipes. The sequence goes on along the minus strand of BMAU01005380.1, from coordinate 75,167 downwards.
TTTCCTTTAAACCTTTTTTTTCTAAGCATTTCTATATTGTAAACGCAAGTTCAGGTACATATACTTATGCACACTCACATACATATATATATATATATATATATATATATATATATATATATATATATATATATATATATATATATATATATATATATATATATATATATATATATATATATATTACCATAGTCAAAAGTATATCCGTAAAGCTGACACAACAACGTATCCCTTGAAAAAATTATAATATATAATTCAAAGTAATCTCCTGTAAATTTATTACCAATTTTCAAAACATTTTTCTCCAATCCTCAAAACATGCCTGAAATCAGCGTTTCTCAAACTGTGGAGCACGCCCCCTGGGGGGCGCGAGCATATCGAAAATAAAAGAATAAACAATTATTTACTCGAATGAAGTAAAACAAAGTACTCTCTGACATAATAAAAAATACACATATACACTGATATAATTTGTATATATCATCTGTGATATTACGTCATCAAAAATAAAAGCTTCTACTTCAAAACCTCATTAGCTATATTTGACATTATAACCAAATACAAAACATTTTATTTGACTTGATGTTATCCCATGATGAGAGATTTTTTATTACGTTTTCTTTTCAAACCTAAAATACTACTCTTTCAGAGAAAAAAAACCCAGACTCATAATCGAAAAATATTTAGGAAGATAAAAGATTCATCACTATTATTATTATTGAAATATACATTATATGTAGGCAGCAGAATGCATTTGCTGCTGTTTGACCTTCGAACTTACATGTATGGTTAGTTACGTCTCTGCTGTTATGTATTTGTTTTTCATTTTAGGAAAATCTAAATAAGCTATTTCTGCTGCGATTTTTTCCTTGTAAAGTATTTTTATGACTTTTGGAAAAGCACAGACAGTGAAGGATTAATTGGCCAAGATTTATTTTTATGAGTGTTCCCAAAAATATAAAGAAAAACGAAAAACGTTTTACACATTTTTTTAGAACATCCATATTGTATTAAATATACTTTTAACCCGGGAGTGGTCACGCCGAGCAGAGTGCACGAAATCGGTAATTCTGGCAAAACTGTTTAATTTTTACCCCAAAGGCCCAATTAACACTTACCTCCAGTTTAAAAGTCTTAACGGGAATTAAAATATATTTGTTCTATATCTCCCTCTTTTTTGGGAGTGACAAATGTTTTCTTACAATTTTAAGGCACCTACTTGTTTTGAATGTGTTCCCAGTGTGATCACTTTTTTTCCAAAATATTTTCTGTGTTCATGCTCCCCCGCTCCTTTGAATAACTTAGTGATTTTGATTGCCTTGCTGTACGACTTATTGTGGTTTGGTAAATGAGCATGATGAGTGCGTAAATGTTTGGTAAATGAGCAGAATATATATATATATATATATATATATATATATATATATATATATATATATATATATATAAGCATTTTGATCTCTATTGAAGGGAGTTAAAACTGATAAAAAAGAGATGAATCTGCGGAAAAAAATAATGCATATTAAAGTAAATTTGAGGAAAGCGATGAACATGAAACGAAAGAAAATTTCCAAATGCTACCAAAAGAACTCCATCAACTAAAATATGAAGTTATAAGTATCAGAAGACAACTTTTGCGTTGTCAAAAACACACAAGCAAGCAAAAGTTCAACATGATATTTGTCGACAAAGGACAGTAAAATTAAAATAATTTGAACAAAATATGACAGTTTTACCTGCAAATAACATTCCTGTAATGATAACGAAAAGTGTTTGTAATTTGTGTCTTTTTTTAAGGTCGCGCACATTTGAAACATTTTAGCTCAGCTATCCTGGATTTTTTCCTAAAATTATCAAAGAAAAATTTAAAAGTCATTCAAAGTAGGTAAGCATATTTTCTCTTAATTAAATTATTCATTGAAATTACGATTTTATTATGTACTGTAAAAATAATTACAAAAAAAAGATTGGGGTGACTCAATAACCCCGCTCGACCATTAGTATCGAATGCGTGCCTGCTCCCGGTTTAAAACATGTTGAAGTCTTTTCGTTTTAAGTATTAAAAATAAAAAAAATATTCTTCATCGGGATTTTATATTATTGTTCATTTTTTAACATCAATTCTAAATGCTAATTCTGTGAGGCAAAAAAATTACAGATTGCTTAAAACTAATTATAAGGTGAGCAATCATTTTCGAAAAATTATTTTACATTTTTGTAAACATTGTCACGCACTTGGCTTTACTCTCCTTACAATTCTGTTATTATATCGATAATATTTTATTTTCTTATAAATGAGCTCGTACAAAGAGCGGGTACTTCAGCCGGGTATACTTTTAGTGTATCAGTGCTGCACAGAGTATTTTATATAACTAATTAATTAATTAATACTAAATTAAGAACAAGTTTAATAAGTGTTAGTGACTTCCATGGGCTTGTCTTGCCGAGCAAAGTTTTTCGAAGGAGTGCTTATGATTAGAAATTGACACTCTGAGTTCTTTTTCTATATTTAGCTGATATCTATATTTTGTCTTCTAAGCAGCCATCGCATTTTCAATATGATGCAATTTAAAAATTAGAGAAAGGAAAAATAACATAATATAATTATCCTATTACTAATTATTATTTTTTTCTTAAAAAAGTAACATGTACAAAATTTAATACTTATGTTATCAATTTGTACGGTTTATAATTGAGATCGTGTATTGTAGCTTTAGCGTCAAAGTGCATTATTATTGCATTCAGTACATTATTAATGCATAAGGGGGCGTGATAAAAATTGTGATTAAAAAGGGGGGCACCAGTATTGAAAATTTGAGAAGCAATGCCTTAAATCATTGTTGTGAAGTCTTTTCTATGATTTATCTTAGAGTATCAATAGAATCAAATCTGTAACCATGGAAATCCAGTTGATTGAAATGAGAAACAGTGACAAGGCTTCTTATTAGGAGACTGTGGAGCTTATAAATCATATTCACATGCAATGTTTAATTAAAAAATCACAAATAAAATTGGTGTTATGAGGATTTGCATTATGTTGTAGTGATAAACCATTACTTACCTCAAGACAATTCAGATAGTTCTCAGCAAACTTTTGTTGCAGCGGTTGTTGAGAGGTCACTATCGCTTACTCATGGCTCACACAGGTTTCAGTACTGGATCTACTGAAGACTTACCATAAAGAGAGGCTGGTGCACATTAAATCTGTCGAAGCTCAAAAGTTCTCACGTTGGTGAGGATTGGAAGTTTGAAGATTTTATTATGGATTGAATACCATCCTTACTTTCTGAGTTTCAAAATTACATAAACTACCGCCAATAGTCATTTTGGTACACCAAATTGTGACATTATCAAAATAATAAATCAAAATGTAAAACTATTTCCCCCTATCTGTGCAGAACACTCAAATAATAAATTTATTGAACACTAAGGAATTCGTTGAAATTTAATTGTAGGACCATGATAATAAAAAGAAGACAGTCAACATGATCTTTATTTTTTTGCTCAAATAGAATACTGTTGGTTTTAATTAGTAATCATCTTTAAAAATGTTTTCCAAATGTGCATTTATGCATATTTTATGCTTTTTCAACTGTGTATGTTACAAAATTTAATATGTGTTGTCTGTTCAGTTAAACTCGACACTTTGGAAAATAAACGTATGTAAAACTACACACTATAACAAAAAAAACGATGCACCATGAACGAGTCATCCGATGGACACAAAAATAGGTGGGTAGAAAACTTATGCACAGTATAGAAAATGATAAAAAATTTAAGAAAAATCTAAAAGTTTACAGAATTACATAGTTACAAAGTAACGAGCTGAATAAGATGTTGTTCCACCTCTAGTCTAGATGCAAGCAGTGACATGCCGTGCAATAGAGTGATAAAGCACCCTGGTGGTCTCCTGTGGTTTTTCTAGTCACATTTTCTCCAATTGTCGGACCAGGTCATAAACATTCCCTTTTTGATGCAGTCGCCTTCCCCTCATATCCTATACATGCTTCACTGGAAAGAGATCTGGCAATCTGGTTGACCAAGAAAGTATTTTACAAGCTGTTAGACAGTTCATAGCAACACGTACTGTATGTGGACTGGCATTATTTTGCTGAAAAAAGAGGCCAGGGTGCTGCTAAATGAAAGGTAGCAAAACAGTTCTCAGAATGTCGTCGACGTACCGCTGTGCTGCAAGTGTGCTCTAATGACGATGAAAGAGGTCCGGATGTCAAAAGAAATGGCGCCCCAGACAATAACTCCTGGTTGAGGGTCTGCGATTTTGAAAGCAGCATCGGCACCCTGCCCTGGGCTTCTCCAGACACGTCCTGGATTATCGTTAGGACAAAGTTAGAAGCGGGATTTGTCACTTAACACAATATGTCTCCAGTTAGCATGATTCCAGTCTGATCGAGCTAAGCACCACTGTAATCTGGCTCTACAATGTGCAGGCACAAATGGCAGGTGCCGTAGCGGTCGGTACGAGCGTAAATTTCGCTATATCAGCCGTCTGTGAATAGTCATGACACTCGACACTCGAGAGCGTGTAGTAAGTCTAATGGTTGATAACAATGAATCAGACGCTGTGACAACTGATTTGACAGTCAATCTGTCCTCCTGATCTGCTGTGGCCTTAAGTCGTCCGCTACTTTCATGAAGCTGGTATCTGCCATTTTCCACCTAATCTTGCCAGCATCTTCTAATGGCCGCATCGCTTCAACCCATATGATGAAGGATTATGTGATTTGTCCAACCTGCCTCTATCAGTTCAATGATAAGACCTCTTTCAAACTCTGACAGTTGCTCATAATGAGCTCGAACCCCTAGGAGAGGAATTTATTCAGTCACTGAAAGGTGTCCTAAATTGCAATGCAACCGAAATTTTGACCATCAGACTGAGAATCCATTCGTATAGACACCTGCTGAGTGCGCAGTTCCGATGCGCTGTAGCTCCCGCTATTCATTCATCGAACACCAAATTGTAATCATTTGCATGTTCGGTACAAATGTCTTGGCATGCGAAATTGCATTACAATCGGGCAACTCCTTTTTGGCGCGTCGCTGTTTTTTGATATAGAGTGTATTATCTTATTAAATGTAAACTCTTATTTCAGGTGATAAAATGAAACAATTCGCCTAGTTTGCACATGTTTATATAAATTATTAATTTTTATTAAAAGGGGGCAGACAATATTTGCTGCATATACTCTATATGAGTGTGTGTGTCTTTTAAAATTAAAAATACTTTTTAAATACAGAAATATTTATATACATATATATGAATGTATATATTAAAAATTTTCAAGAAGCGACACGGTTAATTAATTATATACATTGAACACATTTAAATTAAAATGTTATTTTTATATAAAAATCCAAAGCAAATATTCAATTCTTCCTTAATTAACAATTTTTCCCTAAAATTTTTAAGAGTATGAATTAGTCTTTTATAGCATGCATCTTTTTGTTTTTATATAAAGTAGGTAAATTTTCTTTACATATAAATAAAACCCTTATTGAGTCTCTAGAACAAAAAAGAATAGGAAAAATGCATAACTTTGATTTAAATATTTTGATAGCAAAACTAGAAATTTCTTTTACTTTAAATACCATTGTAACTAAATAAAGAAGGTTTTAAAAGCGGAAGCAGTATATCTCCAATGTATTCAAAAACAATAAAACTAGAAATATTCCTTTGAAATTTTATCTTTTAGCATAAAAATATCCATTATTTCGCGCTTTTAGTTCCAGTGTTACTTTTCAAAATAATGATATGAGTACACTTTTGAAACGACGGAAATTTTTTTATCTTTTTCGATTCCGAGCGGTCTACATACAAAAATGAAAGCATCGAATATAAAGAGCTCAAGCTTCGGGAATCATTGCTTGCCATTTCAATTGTTTGCATTTTTCTTTCTTTCTTTTTCTTCTGAATGCTTTTATTTAGTTTGGAAAAGAGCATATTTTTTTTCTCTGAAAAATTAAATTCTCCGAAAATATATAAACACACGAGGTTCATCAATTCAAAAAAAAAAGTTTGCATTATGTGTTAAATTTAATACTTTATTTAAAAATTTAATGAAGTTTATTTCATTTTTCGTGAAATTATTTCAAATTGGTCAAAACTATTTTGCTAAAATATTTAATTGTATTTTTTAAATTTATTATAATTCTACAAAAAAAAATATACACTTAAATATACTACTCTCTTCAGTATTACTTGGCCTTTAAGAACAAGATAAGCATAAAAGGTTACAAACTCTTAGTGAAACTTAGAAATTTAAGATATTGGCTTACTGATTGGGAGATAAATTGGGTACGATTGTATTTAGAAATTTATGAAACAATAAAAAACAACATAATAATAAGCTTTCCGAACCAAATGCTTAGTTTTATATTCTTTTTAAGCCCACAAACAAATTTAAATAATATTGTTTCATTTGTTTCTGCTTACAAAGTTCTACGTTTAGTTAGGGTAAAACACATGTTCAGATGTTTATCATAAATTCAAATATCAGAGTATCAAAAAGCAACATGAAAACTTCAGTACTCTGATCTGAGTGCTACAAATTATATATTGCAATTTTTATTATATATAAATAAATATATATATATATATATATATATATATATATATATATATATACATATAAACAAAAATATATATATAAAGACAAATTCCTATATTGCATTTAAACAAGTTTTGTATATATATATGTATATTATATATATATATATAATAAGAAATATATATATATACTTTTAAAATCAAAAATAAAAATAAAAATGTATATATATATATGTATATTTTCATTATGTTTTTTTTTTCATTTTAAAATTAATTCCCCTTTAGAAGCTATTAGAATAACTCTGTCCATGCTTTTGATATATTTCACCACAAAAATAGTATAATTCCGTATTGCTTTAGTGAATTTATTTTCACACTGAATGTAATTTTTCATGAATATGCGATAGTATATTTTCCATTTAAGATCCATGTTAAAATAAAAGAATTATTCATAGATCTAAAGACAATTTAGTCATTTGAGAAAGTCATTCTTCAGTTTGTTGATTTAGTTTGTTCAGTTTAATTATATATATATAATATATATATATATATATATATATATATATATATATATATATATATATATATATATATATATATGTGTATGTGTGTATATTATATATATATGTGTATATGTATATTTTCAGTATGTTTTTTTTTTCATTTTAAAATTAATTCCCCTTTAGAAGCTATTAGAATAACTCTGTCCATGCTTTTGATATATTTCACCACAAAAATAGTATAATTCCATATTTCTTTAGTGAATTTATTTTCACACCGAATGTATTTTTTCATGAATATGCGATAGTATATTTTCCATTTAAGATCCATGTTAAAATAAAAGAATTATTCATAGATCTAAAGACAATTTAGTCGTTTGAAAAAGTCATTCTTCAGTTTGTTGATTTAGTTTGTTCAGTTTAATTATATATATATATATATATATATATATATATATATATATATATATATATATATATTTTTCATATATTTTATATATATATATATATATAATTCCATATATTTACATATAATTAAAATCAACAAACTGAAGAATGACTTTCTCAAATAACTAAATTGTCTTTAGATCTATAAATAATTCTTTTATTTTTTCATGAATCTTTAATGGAAAATATACTATCGCATATTTATGAAAAATTACATTCGGTGTTAAATTAAATTCACTAAAGCAATACGGAATTATACTATTTTTGAGGTGAAATATATCAAAAGCATGGACAGAGTTTTTTCTAATAGCTTCAAAAGGGGAATTAATTTTAAAATGAAAAAAAAACATACTGAAAATAATGTATTGAATTACTATTGAACTATTATTAAATTTACTCTCTAAATTGCTTATTTTGTAATAAGCAACTCAGAACATATCAACATATAAATATGAAGGGGGTCCCACAATTAGCACTCATACTCTGCACATCCATACTCCTCGTTAGGTACCAATCAGTATCATAGTTTACGAGAATGAATGATGAATCGTAATGGATTCCAACGCATTTCTCTGCTCCTTTACATGATTAGTTGTATATGGCATACTTTGGACGCTAGGTAGGACATAGAGAACTAGTTCTATGGTTACCACGGTCACCAAATCTTACACGGATGATTTTTTTCTACGGGATAATCTCAAAACTTGGTGTTCCGAGATACAGTGCACAAACAGACTATGTTGCCCTTTTGTATGCTACTTATACTTAGGTGGACACCGAGCTGCTGCGACGTTTGCACTTATCCATTCCCTGGAACGCTCAAGTTTGCCTCAATATGCAATGCGGAAACTTTGAAAAACTGCCTGCTGTTGATAGGTCCAGTACGGTGTTCCCTCGGCTGCCATACTTTGTTTTTTGGATCGTATCTCGTTGTTTTCTTAAGGTATATTTCTTTAACCCTTTATCTACCGACGGTACTTATAAGTACCTCTCACTTTAAAATTACATAGAATATCCATTTTTACGAATATTCTAACGATACTTAGCAGGAATATTCTTCGAAATTCACTCTTCCAAGATATATGGCAGCGCAGGTTCTATGATAAGTGTTTTAGTGGGAAAGGCGAATAGTTTTATAGAAGAAATTGCGTTTTCAGCTGACGGCGTTTTCAGCGGTTTGCGAAGATTATCATTTTTGTCCCGAAAAAACAGTTAATGTCAAAATTTATAAGCGTCTTATTTTTTTGCATGTTAATAAAGACCTTAGGAAACGATTTGACTATATTTTTAAGTGAACAGTGTACATAATTAATTTTACAGTTGAACATATTTAATTAATTAGCTCTAACGGATTAAATTTCACAAAATTGAGTATTTTGTTTATGTATATCCCTTAATTTTCAATGTAGTGATCCAAAAAAAATATTGCATTAAAAAAACTGCAGTAAATCATAATGTGGTAAATAAAGGGTTAAATATGTTTTAATGACTCTAAACGGGAGTTATTTTGGGGACATTCCTTAGTTATGGCTAAATAAGGATTTTTTTAAATACCTACATCAATTATTTTTGTAATTAATACTAGATATATTTAGGATATCAAAGAATGTATTACTTACATATATCATACACTTATACATATGTGATACTGTTTTAATATTCTTCCTTAAGTATATGTTTTAAAAAAATATAACAAATAAGAATTATTCTAAATAATATTATCTATTACATCTACATATGAAACGAATGCAAAGAAAAAGGAAATTTGAAGACTTGATTAAAATATAAGAATAAATGCGCAGAAATTACTTAAGATTACATAAACTATTTTAAAATACAAAGCCAACACTTTGTACTTGTGTATAAAAACATTTCGATAAATAAGGATTTTGAATTTAATTAAGTTAGTACTAAAAAAAAAAAAAGGAATAAAATGTATGACAATAAAATTGCAAAGGAAACAATGAAATGTGAAAAGGTTATTCAAAGGATTGTAATATTAGATTCCGCAGGAAAAGTATTAAAACAACCTATTATAAAAAGACCGCATGATTCAAATCTGAAAATTCAGTATGTCGTTAAAAATTAACAATTTAATTAACTTTTGTTTAGATAAGTCATAGAATTTGTTCAAATTAAATTAATAAGATGCAATTTAGAATCTGACTTTGTGAAAATCTCAATGTGTATTTACTAACCCTATAAATGTGATTCTATAATAATTATTAAACCTTATTATCAGATAAAATAAATAAACAAAATAATTCATTATAGACCTGTTTTATTGCATTATTCAAATTCACGTGGAGTTCGCTAATCAGATTCAATTATTGAAATATTTATGCTATTTATAGGATTAAAATAATTGACGTTTAGAATTCATTGCTTTCACTTTGAATGAAAACAGTGTTTTGTTATGCGTAATTTAGTATTATAATTCATAAATCACTTATTTTCAAAGTATTTGTCAACAACATCATTAAATGGGAGTTGGTTTTTGTTATTTTGTTTCCTTTGGGATTGAAAAATCCTTTTTGTTGTATTTTTGTATGTTAGTACTTTTTTTTAAAAAAAGTATTATAATATACATTATTATGTAATAATTGCGTATATTGTATTTATTAATTTAAAAAAGCGGGTAAAATCTTCATACCTAAGAAAAATGTAGGTCTAAATACCTCAAAAAATGCTTTTATAAAAATAATATTAATTATTTTTTTAAAAAAAGTTGACTTCCTTTTTTAAAACCAAAAGATTAAATCATGTAGTTATGTCGAATTTTTTGTCATTTTTTAATGTTTAAGTATTTATTATTTTTTTAAGAATTATTCTATTTACATGGCATTTTTACTCATAATATATTAAGGAAAGATTTTTTTTCTGAAAAAGAATTAAAAATTGGGTTATTTTTATGTTTTTAGTGATTCTTAAATTAGGGTAATGTAATATGCGAATAAATCCCGAAAAAATATCCTGCTTAATAAAAAAGAAGGATCATCTTTTTGATGAATTATGAGGAAAACTCAACTCTCTTTCTCTGCTATTTATGTAAAAAAGCACAACATATATATATATATATATATATATATATATATATATATATATATATATATATGTTGTGCTTTTATAATATATATATATATATATATATATATATATATATATATATATATATATATATGTTGTGCTTTTTATAATATATATATATATATATATTGTGCTTTTATAATATATATATATATATATATATATATATATATAATAATAATTAATAATTAATTCATTTCAAAAAATAGTTATAATCCTCCGGAATACTTTTTTATTTTCTTTCTTATAAAATTATATCTAAAAATTATTAATTTTTTTTGTATTGAAAGAAAAAGTAATTTTAATTTTTTTTTCATATATTGTACACATTAAAAATTATACTTTAAAAAACTTTAAATTAAACTCAACACAAATTAGTTTCCTTACACATAATTTGAACATTATGCGTATTGTTAAATTTTGTTCTACTGACTGATTTAATCACTTCCTCATAAAATTCGATGTCTCACACACAATATGCAAGCTTCTTATAGTGAATCATTTTAAGGACTTGTATACATATAAAATAAATGCGTTATATATTTAAGAATATTTATAATAGTACTGGTAAAATAAAACAACAATTGTTACCTTGTTACCATGTGACTGAATTGTCATGAAACATCACATTAGACAAGAATTCGTATATATTTGTAAAAGTAGAATGAATTTTTTTTTCTGAAATTAAAAACCTACCTTTGCAAAAAAAAAAACCTTTTCTGGTCTACAGATGAAGGGGAAAATAACTTTTTTTTATTACATACTTCGAGTAGAGGAAGGAAGTTGAGGTTTTTGAGTATTTTTATCTTAAAAAGTAAAAGTATTTTTTACTAAAGAAACGAGATAGGTATTTAAGTACTTTTGAAACTTTTTGTGATGTGAAGACACCTGCGAAATAGTTAAAAGGAAAAAAACAATATCAGGTACATTAACATCTACTTCAGTATTATTAAAAAAATAACGTACTGTCTTAATGATAGTGCACGATTAAATAGAAAATGTCAAAAATTTGGATCGTAGGGATTCCATGGTGTTTGCAGGGTGAGCTGGAAATAGAAAATATTGCAATGTACATTATATTTTTTAACTGTATAAATAATCGTTTCTGGTTATTTATATCGTATAAACATTATTTTGTTTTGAGACTAAAATGATCTAACTAAAAGTAAGTGTTTCCAAGTTTTTAAAGATTAAACCCTTTGAGGAAATATTAATTTTTTTAGTTTTTCAATTTTTTTTTATTTTCTTCATATTATACAATGTCTACCTCATAGGTAGACTCTGACTTGTAATACTTTATTTTCCTCTGAATGGCCACGATCCTCCGTATTATACTGTTTATACCGTAATTCGTGTGAAAAATATTTACTATACATCAAATAGATGAATAATAATAAGTATTTTTTTTACTTCAGTTAAATTTATAATAAAATATTATCTTGAGTATCTAAATGATTTAAGTATCAATGTATTCGTCTCTCAACTGTATTATTAATCTTTACATAAGTACAGTTTTATACAATTGCAAAAGTTTCTAAATTATATATTCTAAATTACAGCGATGGATTTTATTGCTCAACTGTTTTACTGACCTAAAACCATGCAAAAGTTATAGACCTCATAACTTGAAACACCGAGCAAATGACAAGGAAAGGTCTTGGTTCAAAAAATGCTTCAAGGAATTTCTTCCCCTCTTAACTGCTCTTTGAAGACCATGTGATTTGTCAAAATCCATAAATGTCAAACGTTTGACAGAATTCTCTTATTTTTTGTGGAGAGGAGGGAGTACAGAATTTCCTTTCCCCCCTTATCTTTGAAGCCGCAAATTTCTCTACTGCTCGGTGCAAAGTCATTGTCCAGCGACACTCTCTCAGTGCAAGGTTATTTATAATTCCCACCAAGGCTTCGGATTACTCAAGGAAAATTACTAAGACGAACACAGCAATAATGGGCATGTAAGAGAATACCGAAAAAAATCAAGTTTTATTTACATATTTTATAGGTGTTCTGTGTGTGAACATATATAAAATTATTAGGTCATAAGGCATACATTAATACGGTAGTCCTGATTCTGCCACTCTCCACTCAGCATGGTGCTATCAACGTTATTGACAACATGTGTTATCCTTTTCTTGTTATCTGTTTTTCCCGAAAAAATTTACCTTTTACATAAGACTAAAGCTTTTATATGGCCCCTTTGTCACGTGATGTCGCGGAACTGCATCAAAAGCTGCTTTGTGCTGTTAATAACGTGGATTGTGTGCACCATGTTATCCTGAGTGATGCAGGAATTTGACTACCGTATTGATGTATGACAGTGGTTCCCAACCCCCCGGCCGCAGACCAATACCGGGACGTAGATAAAATGGTACCGGGCCACCCAAGGAACATTAAATTATTTCTATTTTATTTACTGGAGTGAATTTTTTGTTTTTGTGCGACTTTCCATTGAAATCATTTTATATACATTTTTAAGTGTAACTATATTTTATTATGAAGTAATATTAAATTAAAATTAATAAATAAAAACTCGATCTTATATATAAACAATCAACATCCTACCCTCAGAGGAGCCGTGGTAAAATTATCATACGTTAACCCGTCAGTGGCGATGAAAAGGTTGGGGGACACTGATGTATGGCATGTGACCATGGGCTCACCTGCAGAAAACCTGTAAGGTACAGAAAATAAAATTGAATTGTTTCTGGTTCTTTCAAATTCTCTCTCTTTCCTTTTTTTGCTGTCTTCTTCTTAGTTATTTTTTTTACTACAGGGCTCCGAAATTTTAGAGGGAATTATGAATAACTGTGCAATGTGCGTCGAGCATTAACAAAAAAAAGAAGGGAGACTTCACAGCCCATAGAGGTTCCCAAGAGCATTTTTCCCCCTCAAAACTATCCTTCTTTAAGTCAATTCTTAATTAAAAGAGAAGAAATGGAATGTTTTATAGTAATTTTAAAAACAGGAAAAATGTAAGCGATAGTTCAATTCTTATTTTAAGAAACCTTTGACGATCAGCAAAATAAACGCATATTTTCTGCACACATGATCTTTTTTTTTATAATTCATTTCAATAAATATAATTTCTTAATAAATGCTCGAAAATAAATTAAATGTATATACATATCTGTAGCAATTCCAGTGAGTTTAAGAGTAGTGCGGGTACATCTTTAGATGATTTCAATTAATCTGAAAGCTTTTCTGAATATATGTCATGACTGGAACAAATGAAGATGCTGTTTATCGTTAACATTTCATTACACAAAAGCACACATAGCAACATAAACATAAACACGAAAAGTCTACAAAGGTTAAAGTGTGTTCCAGAGATCTCAGCTTTCCTTTTGGAAGCCTTTCGAAAAGACAGTATCAGAGAGTCAGCATCTCGTTCAGGGTTTCCAAAGAGGTATCGACTCATCTACATTATATCTACCTCCTTAATTTCATGTAGGGTTCAGGCCACGGTCTTATGAGTAAGAAATCATCTAACAAAGGGGAGGGCACGACTAAGGAAATTAATTTGGAGACGATACTTTTTGTAACAGTAGTACTGATATAGGGTATTTAAACACTGATGTAATTCCGCCGAATGGCCAGTCAATTCAGAGAAAATAGCATTCAAAATTCATACTTAGCTTATATAGAAGTTATTTTCTCCCTGAAACAATGTCGCCGTGGCATGATCGTCAGGGTATCGGAGTATCATGCAATGGGTCGTTGTTCGATTCACGCGAGCGGCCAACTTCCCGTTCTTATTATTTTTTTTTCCAATTTATTTTAATACTTATTTTCAGAATTAAATAATTTTATTTTCTTAAAAAAGACTCATTGATTTTCAAATGATATTCTACATAATTATAGTAACTATTTTACTTTTTAAAACACAAAAACAGCTAATATATGTTTAACTACAATTACTTCTGTCATTAAAATCTAATTAATTGTATTTTAAAAAATTTTCCTTATACATAAATGGCCATAAAATTTTACTTCCATTTTTAACAAATCGATTTTGATCAAGAGAAAGGCAGCTGTTTTTAACGAGCAGGTGTTACACTTTTAAGAACAAAGAATTCTTTTAAAAACAAAGAATGCTCCAATAAAAAGAGAAATCAGTAGGATAACTGATTTTGTATACTACACTATTGCTTAAATGTTTTGCCTTTTTTACCCCTGTTATCACAATATAACCTAGTTGCTTAAAATATATTGTTCCTGCAGTAATTCTTCTTTTATTAACCGTGCTACATGTCAAAAATTAATTGTTTTGAATGTTTTTATGATAATTATCACTCAGGTTCTTTTACAGTGGACCGCAAAAGTGTTCATACACTTGCAATTTCTTATAAAGTTTAATATTTTCAACTAATAAAAATTAATATAATCTAATTGTATTTTTTTACAATATCTGCAACTTGTTCTTAATGGAATGACATTCTATTTTTTAAAAAAATCATTTATAACAATTTTTTTAGAAAATTAATTATCAAAAAGCTACTAAAAAATTAAACCACAAAAGTCTTCGTACACTTAACAAAAATCTCAACTTAGCTTTAAATATTGTATTTTTTTTTCTTAATTTAGTACTCTTAGTAGGATATCTTTTAGTGTCCACAACAACTTTTAAGCGTCTTGGTATAGATGTAATCAGTTTTTTGTAATTTCTGCATCGATTTTCTTCCATTCATCAGTGATTGTTGTTTTTACTTCACATTTTGTGTTTATTTGTCATGGTTTTTTTTTCCATCAAATTCTCACCAAATATGTTCTACTGGGCTAAATAAAGTGATTGAGGAGGTGTTTTCATAATTTGGGGACAGTTATAGAGACACCAGTGGCGTACATAGAGAGCAGTGCGCTTGGCGTCATTACCCTGTTAAAAAATGAAGTCGTTTCCAATATTCAAATTTCGCGCGGATAATTAAAAAATTTTCTTTAAAATATTTAAATAGAGACCAAGACGCTTAAAAGTTGTTGTGGACACTAAAATATACCCTACAAAGTACAAAACTAAGAAAGAAATACAATATTTAAAACTAAGTTGAGATTTTTGTTAAGTGTAAGAAGACTTTTGTGGCTTAATTTTAGTAGCTTTTTGATAATTAATTTTTTAAAAAAATAGTTATACTATTTTTAAAAAAATAATTATATCATTCTATTAAGAATAAGTTGCAGATATCCTAAAAAAATTTCAATTACAATATATCATTTTTTATTAGTCGAAAACATTAAATTTTATAAGAAATTGCAAGTGTATGAACACTTTTGTGATCCACTGTATGTAATTAAAAAAAAATTTTGTAAGACAAAGTTAACTTTTTATTTATATTTATTTAACTTTATTTATTATAATTAATTTATTTCTACTTTTCATTTATATTTATTTAACTTTATTTATTATTATTTAATCTATTTTTCTTTTTTTTATAAGTATTATAATTATAGTTAGTATAATAATATAGAATACCATTTAAAAACAATGAGTCTTTTTTAAAAAAACTATAATTATTTAATTCTAAAAATAAATAATAAAATAAATTGGAGAAAAAAAAATAATAAAAACAGGAAGATGGCCGCTCGCGCGAATCGAACCCTGATTCATTGCATAGTACTCCGATACGCTGATGATCATGCCACGGTGACGTTGTATTAGGGAGAAAATAACTTGTATATAAGCTAAGTATGAATTTCGAACGCTATTTTCTCGGAATTGACTGGCCATTCAGCGGAATTACATTGGGTTTTGAATACCCTATAGCAGTACCACTGTTACGCAAAGTCTGGTTCCCAAATGAATTTTTTTAGTCGTGCTCTCCCCTTGTAAGTAGAGGACATTTATATTGTATTCATCTGAATGCTTTCTTGTAAAATTACTTACTATTTCGATATGCCTTTTTTCAAAATGCATGCTGTTTTCACTATACAGAGTGTTCAACTGCCCATGTACCTAGACTCATTTTATAAATTATTTTTATCAAAATGAAAATTAATTTGAACCAGCGGTTGCCAATTTTTAGGACTTTGTGCACCATTAAATGTATAATTTTATAATTTAACCACTCATATAAATTTAGAAAAAAGTAAAATGCATTTATGTAATTATAATCAGATAACTTTCATTTTTCAAGCACATAATAATAGGTTTTTCAAATGTTTTACCTTTTTAGTGCAATAATTGTTCCTGCTTGTCAGAAATCATGTCGTGAATTTCTGGTTTCCATAACATCACCAAGACGGAGAGTCGCATTAATATTTAAAGCCGATACCGATATTGAGATTTAAATACTGAAAAGGTTTTTCCGCACAAATATGTTGTTGAAAATCGTCACTTATTTACGCTTCGATTTATAATAGGCTTTGTTACTCCTTATTTTTTAAACTGAATCTTCATTAAAAATTTAAATAATGTCCTAATTTTTCTACGGACCATAAGAATAATTTTACGAACCGGTGGTTGGCGATCGCTTACTTAACCGGCCTAAATATCTAATTAATTCAGAGTAATGATATGTTACTGTAATATTTTGTAAGACGTTGTACTAAATAAATATTAAATATTTATTATGTTTCAAAGTAAGGTATTAAAATATTACAAGTAATGTGAAAAAAAATGAAATAAAATTTTTTTAAATATACCATCATATTATTTTACTGATTGATTTCCCAAATGTTTTAAAACGTTTACTTATATTATTAAACGTTTTTTTCTTAGAAAGGAAAAGGAAATGGATATTTTTTTTTTATTTCCTGCCTTGGAATATGCAGTACATACACTAAGTGTCCGAATTATTAATTCCACCCCTTCAATACAATATTGGACAATCTTTTGCCATTAATACGGCATAGATTCTTCTTGGCATGAATTCTATGAGTTTTTTTTAGGGGGTATGAGGAATCGGACATTATATCCAGTGAATTGTACTTTCCAATGCTCTCAGATTGAATGGTACTTAATCCAGTTTTCTGAGGCTCCGTTCGATCTCATCCCACAGATTTTCAATTGGATTGAGATCGGGTGATTAAACTGACAAACTAATCAATGTAAAGTCTCTGCCTTGCTCTTAGAACCATCTGTGAATAATGTCAGCTGTATGGCAAGGATCATTATCCAACTAAATGTATCCAGGGCACATCGTTAACATAACATGACGTACTTGTTCAGAGATAACACTTTAAATACCCTTCAGCATTGAGAAGTTCTTTCACACGAATCAAAGAACCCATGCAAAGCCAAGAAGATATCACACAAGGCATACCATTGCCTCTACCAGCTTGAAGATATGCGGCAATACAGGTGAGACCATCATTATATTTTCTCCATACTCTCAACCTGCCATCTGCATGGTGTAATTGAAAATACTATTCATCGGATCACGTGAACATTTTCCAGTCATTAAGTGTCTAATCCTTGAGCTTTTTTGCGAACTAAAAGAGTCTTCTCATGTTCGAGGCTGATAACAAGGAATTTCGAATATGTCATTGGCCATCATAGCCTATATACGGTGTAGTGTGTGGCATACAGTTCATTCAGAGACAGTTGTAGTTTCACCTTGAATAAGATACCACGGTTGCTTTTATTTTGGACTGCATAACTTCTGTAATTCTCTCCGAGCTAGCATTCAGTAACTTAATGACTATCCCAAATTTGACGCTGAGGCCGGTCTTCTACTTAGGAATCTATTCTCTGTAAAAAATTAACAACTGCTTCTCTCTAACATTTAACAAATGCGGTCATTTTGCGTCCAACACTTCGAGCTCCTATAATCATCTCGTGTCCAAACCAACTTAAATCACATTCCCCCATTTCTTTGCAAGCAACACATTGCAATTAATGCTTCACACTTTCTTTATTCTGTTTCAAAAACTTTCTCACCCTTTAGTGGCAATAGGGGGAAGTTGCAATCGTTCTCCGCATAAGTGTCAAGTGATCATAATAAGCTGGATATAATAAGAGTATATCAGATATATTAATGTAAGCTTAATTAACTTTCTCTACAGTCTCGATATTTTAATAATTGCAACAATTGTATCATCATATTTAGTTTTTCCTATTTTTTTAAAAGAATAATTTCCTTGTTTTTGTTTTATAATTTTTAGATGAAGGAGGTATAATACTCAAATTAAAGCCCTTGAAAACATACCAATTGAAATAAAGCTGCGGAAAATTATTCATGTGTGAATTTCTACTTTTTCATTCCCAATAAAAAAATTCTTAGAAAAAACATGCTAAAACAATTCAATTAATAATTCTTAACGAAAGAATCTTACAAATACCAAAGATCTATACCGAATTATACAGTAAGTTCTAGCTTTAAATGTTTATTAATTAGGCTAAAACAGATTTTTCTATTTCGGTACAGAAATTGATATCCCCCAAGGAAATGAAGAAATGAAAGAGAATTCACATGGGGAAAAAATACGCTTCCAACAAGTCCCCCCCCTCCCAATTTGAGAATAGAGTAAGACTTAAAAAAATGGCGTCAGTGAAAAGGTAGGGCAATGTCAGAAACGCTTCGTAATAGCTAAAATGTAAAAGTTTTTAATTAAATTTTGTCCTGCTTTGTTCTCGAGAGAGAAAACGGATATTTACCTATCGATTACGCATTACTATAGTATCGTTATCGCTTCCAAACTAGACTTTAGACGTCCATTGGGAGCTAATGCTTTTTCTTTCCGCCGTTTTTTCCCTTCTTTTCCCACCGAATCAAACTAGTCTTTGACATAATTTTTTTCCCTCTTCTCCTAAATGATTGAAAAAAAATATAATTGTTTTACCTCTAATTAAAGCGAAAGTTCCTTGTTTTGTCCCCAGAACAGAATGTGAAAAAATCATTATGCGTCTTTCTGTGCATGTAATTTATACTGAAAATGCTAATGGGCCTTTTTTCTTTTGTTCTCTAGATTCCCGCTTAAGTCGAAACGCTTTTACTTTTTTAATTCATTTTCTATTTTTCAAATCATCTATGATGCATGGATTTTACTTGTTATCAAATACTTAAGGAAAAGTATAATGTATCGTGTTGATTCTTCAAATATGCGTGTGTACAATTTGAAATATAAGTTTGGTTAATGTTATTTTACGTATTAATTATAAAGAAGGATAAAATCCCAGAAAAAAGAATTCAAGCATATTTTTTTTAAAAAATAAAAATACAACTATTTTTACTTTAATTAATTTGACCAATATCATTGAAATGGGTTAACATTTCTAAGTAAATCAATAAATTCCTGACTTCCGTTGAACTATTTACCTGTACTCAACTTAATTTATGAACTAATTTTTTGTAAACAAGTGGTCTTCAATTTTTATCGGATCACAGAACCCTTAGAACTCTAAAATGTTTTCTGGAAGTCCCATTTCCCACACAACGCACTCCTAGAATATAAGTTTATGTAATGCTTAATAGTACTTATAAAGTATACATGTTATAGGTATTTTATGTAAAGACAATAAAAGAAAAGTATTGTATTTGTTAGTAAGGTTTTTTTAAATATATTATTAATAATCATAAAGTCGGTTTCTGATGCTGTTATTTGTAAGCGTATTTCATGTTTAGCATCCAATTTATTTCTGTCTATTTTTTTTTCGTTTCGACTTATGATGAAAATGACTTTTCGCACAAATATGTTGTAAGAAAGAACATTAAGCCTTTTATAATTCGAGCAGAAATTTGAGGATATATTTGTAACCCAAATTCAACATCTCTTTTGTAGATGTATTTTAACATAGAATCTACCGATAGTTATATCAGTGATAAATCCTGATTTTTAAACATAAAATTTGATTTTTAATCCAGTCATAGGATTCTTGTTGAAAAAAGTAATTCCTGATAGTGGTTTTTAATTCTAAAATATACTCCTGAATCTTTCGATCTTTAATAACTAAAATTTTGACTATTTGATTAAAGGAATAGGGATCAGTTGCGGAATCCTTTTCAAAATTCAGGAAAGCCTAAGTTTCTGCGGTTCTTAAGATGGATATCTCTATCGTAAACAATAATTGAAGAACCAAATTATTGTTTAAAAGAAGTAGTAAAGACTTTTTGCAATATCTAAAGTAAATCCAAACCATTTGAATTTAAACTGTTCCAAAATATAAGCTGGGGAATTTATTCGTAAAGAAATATAAAGTTTCAATGTACTATGAATCAAGAGCAATTTATGATATATGTTACTTGCAACATAATTGTATAGGATTATTTAAAATATTGTTAGAGGCAGTCACAGATGGATTATGTGTGTGAATATTTTGTCACACGACGTACATTGAGCCAGTAAACCATTTCTCCTTAAGCGCATGTTAAGATAACTGATTCAAGTCCATCGATACTGTTTTCGCTCTGCTAGATCAACAAGAAGGGGAGGGACGAATACCTCATCCTTTACGCAGCCCCACTAGAAGAAATCCCAATGTTTTAAGTTAGGACTTCTGGGTAGACATTGTTAAGAAGCAGGTTATAGTTCACAACTCGTCCAATCCAGGTAGATGTTCATGAGGGTAATATGGCACATTGTGGCCAACCAGTATAGTGGTGCACCATCCAATAGGAGAATGGAGTTGTCAATGTTGTCCTTCATCTGTGGCATCAACAAAAGAGATATCATATCCAAAAATGTGGCTCCTGTGACATTCAAGAACATAAAAGTCCTTTTCATTCCAAATACAGCCATTTTGACTGAGTAGTCACATGACACGCATGTTTTTGCTCACATCACTTGGGGGCATGATACGAGCATCAAAGGTATATCTACCTTACGGTTTGCAGAGATCATGCTTGTCTTTGATTATTGTTTTACAGCAACTGAAAAGTGATTACTTCTTTATGAATCACCTCGCATAATTAAAATAGTTAAATGTTTCGCGTTTCTTTCATATACTTGTATTAAACATATTCTGGGTGTTATGTTATAGTTTCATATTTTTTATGCACTTATAAGATAAGCATTCAAAAAGTATTTTCACATCAAATAAATTATTTTAATGCAAAACGAAATATGCATTTCATATAAAAAATACTGATTAAAAAAAATTGTAATAGCAAAAACTATTTAAACCTTCTGCTTGTTTTAATGAATTTTTAATTGCAATCACCGTTAGAGTAGTCTCTTGGATGAATGAACATTTTAAATTAACGAATATATTAGGTGCTCTTGTAGACTTAATTCTATTGATTTTTTTGACTGAAATAAAAAATAATAAATTCCTCGCTGTCTTTGTGCATTTCATTCTTTATTTTTTTGTATTGACTTCTGTTCAAATATTCCCTATAATAATAAAGTGTAATATGCCTTAGAAGTTGCATTTAACAACATGAAAAAACACCGCGGTATTACTCCAGGAAATAATTGGGCAAAGTTTTTTTTAAGTAAAAAATTTAAACTTTTTGATAACAAAACAAAAAAAAATTGTTTTAACGTCAAGCAATGATTTATCAATAATTATTAAGCAAGTTTTAAATTTCACATTGTTGTCAGATTCATTATGAACTTCAGCGTTTTCAACATTCCAATAGCTCCCCGGAATATAAACGTTTTTTTCTAAAACCAGTTGGCAGAAATCCTAAAATTTAGGAAAAATGCAGACCAATTTTAAATTATTTCTCAAATTATCTCTCAATCTCTTCTTTTCTTTATAAATTTTAAAAAGGTACGTTTTTAAGAGAATTTTAAACAAATATATCTCGTATAAACTATACTAAATAGTAAAACATACGTATGAAATAGTAACCATACAATAAAAAGTTTACATAACTTATGGAAGGATTCAAGTAAATTTTAAATGTAGCTATATAAAAAGCAGGACACCATTTCCAGAAAAGGATATTGAATAAATTTGCTTTTATTTTTTAAATAATTTATAAATAATTAAGAATTTATAATTTTAAGAATTCAATAAGAACAATGAGATTAGATTGTATAATAACGAAATATGTGCAACAAAAATACACAGTTAATCTGCTTGTATCGGATTATCCAACTAACATTATTACACTATAAGTGGATTTTTGAATATATTTAAAATTTTATTTCATGTTAGTTTCTTCTTTTTAATCTAAATATTAAAAATGTATAAACCAGTGGAAAGAGTTGATTTATCACAAATCCGAACAAAATAGACGTATTATTTTTAAAAGAAGTTACTACGCAAAACTTATTTAGAATAATTTATATTTCTTTTCTTTTGGCATTAAGCACCATTTTCTAGAACACTCAGGTAAAATTTCTTGTTCTTTCTTCACATTCATTTAAATAGAGATGTCTATTTGAATAAAACGCTAAAAAGAATCAATTGCTAAAGTGAATTAGTTAAAGATAATCAATTGCATTGAATTATAAGAATAATTATTTTTCACTCATAGATTATTTTTTGTATATGAATACCTGGAAAATGCCAAGGGAAAAAGTAATATTTATAATATATAAAAATAATAATTTGGTACCCGCCTTTAACGTTTAATAGGAATTAAATGAATGTTAAAAAACACGGCCCTTTGAAAATCTCATTCGTAATTCACCTATTCCTTAACATATCTTTTAGTTTTCACATGTTTGAAAAATTCCTCAGACAAAAATAACTAAGTTTGTGGAATGGAATACATTATTCCGAATTTTGCTTCAGGTGAAGAGGAAAAGAATCTAAGATTTCCCTTGTTCTCCAAATATCAATAATATATAACGAAATTTTTGAATTAAGTCTCCTTTGTTAAGTTTCAAGAAAAAATATTGAACAGGCCTTGATACCTCAATTTTTTCTCACTAAATATGCCACGGTACCTTCTCCTCGAATTAGTTGAAGTAGATATCTCGTTGTTCGTTGAGGTTCTAGGGAGGATCCGAACGCAGTACGGATAAATACTCGAATTAATAGAAACGGATATTCTCAATTTATTCACTTTTATTAATTTAATCAATATAACTAAGTAAGCCTTTTGCAAACAAGACAATGAATGATAAGATATAACAGTTACTTATCTGAAATGAGATGGAACCTCTGGAACTCGCCAGAGAGATATCCTCCAATATCTTATAAAAGTTTCTGTAATTGAAGAATAAGTGACTATAATTCAAGCATTACTAGAGTGACAATAATGTATACATAACAATTATTCTCTAGCTCGCTGACTATGCATATGCCGTTTAATACTCACGTTCGTTTGCGGAGTTGAGTTGTTTTAGCTCATAGTGCCAGTTTAAATGGACGGAAGAAATCCCAGGTTAAAAATGGTCAGCATCGAGGGCAGTCCATTAAAAGAAAAAATTATATGGCATAATCAAATTACAGTAACCACATTCCTTTAGCAATTTTTACGAGTATTTGATTATTATATGCTCTAATAACTAGCTTAATTTAAGCAAACTTAGTAAAACGTTACCTCAAACTATTATAATTATAACAGAAAACAATAAAAATTATCTCATTGTTTCAAATAAAAAATTAATTTCGTATCCAATAAAATATATAAATTAAAGTGTCCCTTTTTAATTCTGTTAATTCTGAAGAGTGTGCAGTTAATCTTATTTAGAGTGAATAGAGGGGGTAAAAGAGATTTCGCTCAATAGCCTTATTCAAATTCTTTTTACAACATAATTACGAAACTCAGTGAGTGCATGTTATTCGCCTACGACTTGTTTCCCCTGCGTTAACTTCATTGGCAGCAGACACAACAGCTTCTCAATTGAGGGGAAAGGGTGAGATCTATCGCTCGATTCAAAAGCAGCTGGTGTTGCGGTCACACCTGCTGCAATTAATAAACATCAGGAGCAAAACCCATTAAACTGCGATAAATGACGGTTCTCTCAACTCGAGTGTAAAGTTGCAAAGTTCCGTGGAGCGAAAACTGTCTGCAGACCGAGGATGATCCCGGGAAAACGGACAGGGCGCGATCTTCCACAAAGTACTTCGTATCAGGTCACCCTAGAACCACTGGAACGAGATGTAACCTGTAGTAAGATTAATGACGAGACTAATTAATCGAATTAATTAATCACGCTGAGAAATTCAGGTTTTAGCGATGCAGCCATACTTAATGGTTCCTTAGCTGGGCAATTAAGGGACGGAAGTCAGACTGGAAGGACCTTTGAGGAAAGTTTCCAAGAGATGAGTATTTTTAATGATTATTTAGGACGGTGTAAGTTACATATTTTTAAATTTACACATACACATACACACACAAGTGACATTTTCTTATTTAAATCATTAATTATTTCGAGTAATTGTAGCTTGTCATTGTATCAGAAATATCATTTGCAGATGTTGTTGATTGGATATTTCGTAAGGGAAGCAAGATATTTGAAGTTAGATGGAACAAGACTATTTCTCTTTCAGTTCATAAATAATATTTTAAAGCACTAAATCGTAAAGGAATGATCGGTTATCCATGCTTTCTAACTTTTTTTTAAGTGAGTACATTTAAGATTAAGCAAATATTAAAAATTTCACTAGATGTAAGACATTTTACATTTGAACGATATTAGAGCCTCCAAGCGCGATTTAATAGTCTAATACCTTAAGAAATGCCTAATGTAAAATTTTACAAATAAAGTTAAGAACTGAAGGATCATAAAGGAAAATAATTTTAAAGAATTACAATGCATAACTGGCATTATTTGTTCCAATATATTGAGATTTAATGTTTTTTTTAAAATATTTTACGTAAATGTCTTTTTAATTTCTAAAAAAATGCATGTAGCGAAAAGTACGTATATTGAAATGAATTTCAACTGTCAGTTTTATTTATGATCTCAAAACAAAAATTTGAACAGTTATCAAATGCGAATTTAAGGGGACACGGTACCCTGTACACATTTTTTTTTACTTGATAGTTATAAGAATAAAATTACATGCACTGTATTCGAACACATCTGTAATAAACATTTCATAAGCAAAATACTATTTTTAAACAAACAATAATTTTAAAATTTTTAAAATTATTTAAAGTTATTAAAATTCCTACTACTTTTACAACTTTGAGTATTTTTGACCCATTTTTTTTCCTGATATTCCTGGAAGTATTTCCCACAATTCTGTGCATGGGATTAGTATTACAAGTGATACTTTTATTTTTAGAATTTTTTTTTCTCTTAGACACTATAAAAACAGTAAAAAAACAGCTATATCTATAACTTTATAGATTTCTTAAAAAATAACTGTTCCTCTAAATACTTATTCCATGCACAGAATTATCAAACATATTATTTAAAACAACCAGAAAAAGTTTCAAAATTTTATAGTGAATATAAAAAAAGCCTTAGCATTTCAAACATATGATCATCATGAAAAATAAGAAGCTGAGAAAAAGCAGTTTAAAGTTTTTGAAATAAAAAAAATAATTGAAAGAGCTAAAATATAGTATCCATTCTAATATATATTAAAATTCAAGTTGTACAAAGCATTTTTAATGCAAAATTCATGCTGAATTAGCACATATTAAAAAGGAAATAAATTAAGATTGAATGGAATGTAGTGATACAAACCAGTAAAAAAAACATATATCTAACTTTATTGATCTTTTAAAAAATAGCTCTTCATATAAATCCTTAAGCTATGCACATAATTATCACACATTTTAAGCAAAACAACCAGGAAAAGTTTCAAAGATTTATAATGAATACAAAAAAAGCCTTAGCATTTATATATATGATCACGATGAAAAATATAAAGTCGTGAAAAACGTTTAAACTTTTGAAAGTCAATAAAATACATGAAAGAACTAAACCTTGGCCTTCATTCTTACATATATTGCAATTTAGGTCATAGTCAATAGTTTAAGACAGTAATATATTCTAAGTTATTACATATTATTAAATAAATATATTAAAATTAAACGTATTAAAATATTACAATATATATCAAATGCACTAATAAATTGTTTTGAAATTATAAAACATTCATTTTATGATCATATGATAATTGTAAATAAATATTATTAAAAACCACCCCGTTCATATGTCATTCCTTCTTTTTTAATGATTGAAGCATTTCGCCGCTTTTTTGCTAACGCAATTTTTTTCCGAGCAATTGCGTACACCGCCAATCGTTTTCTTTTCCTCTGATAAACTCTACGGTAGTCTCGCCAAACAGCCAACATTTTTGACTGTTTATTTGAAGCAAGCCCATTTTCCTTTTGCAAATTTTCTAATGATTTTTTTGTACCAAAATTGAATTCACAAACTGCATCACAAACAGCAATAGTTACTCGACGCAGTGTCGCTGACGTTTCTTTTGAATATTTACCCCATATGATGCTGTGAAGGCTCTCGTTTGCATTTTGTGTCACACATCTTATGCATCTTTGAAGGAGTTCATTCGAAGCTAATCTTTGATATATTGGCATAATTTTGGCTAAATGAGTTTCCTTCAAGGGTGTCTTCACATGCTTCACGTGAGGACCCGGTACTTCACCACGAGCAAGAGCAGCCTGGAAAAAGCACCAAGAATCTTTTCCAGTCGAACATTTAAAATGTTGAGGTTTTTGGTCCGTTGATATACTATGAAACAATGTTGCATAAATTGCAGTTTTCATTGCTTCTACGTCACCTTTGTTCGAGCGAATCGCATTTTGATAGTAACGTGACAATTTTTTAATTGTATCTTCCTTTAAACTACCACGGGATTTCCCTCCCTAGGAAACACCTCTTGCCTGCCATTCTTTAACAGCTTTTCGTACAGATGTACCTAGCCTCTTGCTAACATGGTTTATGCATTCTTCTTTCTATATTTTTATCTCAGGACCATAAACTTCCTTAGTAGTTAAATATTGATATGTTTTTGCATCGCCATCTGACAATAGTGTCGTGTATCGAAAACCACTATCTTCAGATCTTTGCCATAATTTAAGAGCAGCCTCTTGTTCCATGGCACAAGATGATCCTACGTGATTGATAGCACATGAAGATGTATGTCCTTCATACCACACATGAAATTCTGCTGAATTTTCTCCCAAACCAGATTTTGCGTGTTCACATTCAATGCAGCGTTTTGACATAATTTCAAAATCCATGACAAATCCAGTAAGAAGGTCAATCACGCAACCTACACCTATTAGAGATGTATGTCCCCGAGTCAACCAAGTACCATCAAAAGTAACATCTATATCAGTAATGGCACTATTACTTTGATAAGCACTTTTCACCTGACTTCGAACATCATTCAAGCTTTTTACTGTAGATCTAACCAAAGATTTACATAACTTTTTTTTTTATATATTGAATGTTCTGCTTGAGGGTAAATCCATATTCATTAACATACAAATTTTTTCCATTGCTAAATAGCCTTTCCCAACACTTAAAAATGATTGCACCATGCACATGTTTATGTCGAATGATTGGTTTTCAGTACCTTCACTGTCAGAAATTCGTCTGGATGTAAAGTTACTTGATTTAATTATATCACAAGAAGTGCAAAATACAGAGATTTTTCTGGAAAATCCAAGTTTTCCACCAATGTCAATTTTTAGTGAATACGATTTGCAAACATCACACAATAAGTTTTTTAAAAGTCCTTTTAAAAACTGTACATCCATTATCACATAATGAGGGGCTTCAGAATTTTCACAACAATTTAAATCATTCAAGCAGCTGTCTTCTAAAGTTTGGCATCTCATATTTCTTTCTGGTAATGCTGAGGAAACAGAAGTTTCATCTTTTCTGAAAACATCAGTTTCATGCCTGTAGTGTTCACTGCACCCTCTCTTGTTAGCTTTTTGTTTACTAACAAGACTCGATCGCTTTTGTCTAGGCATGATGAATTAAAGTGTACTTATTAATAAAAAGATATTCAAACGAATATTTAAAATTATAAAGAAATAAATTGATTATATAATTGGCTTTGAGAGAGAAAAAAGCCTTTAGTTTTGATACTAATGGTTTTAGAATAAGAAAAAAAGGATGCAAAGCAAAATGGAATAACGTTTCTTTCTTGCATAAAAATAAACTAATTAATTCACTTCTCTTCTAATTAAAGTATAAAGCTTTAGAATCGCGTGTAAAAGTAAATCAGTCGAAATTGTTTAGGCTAGGATGATAGCGTCTGCATAAGAAGTAGACGGCATGTGTTTTAGTTTCGGTTTCGCTTCAACATACTGTCAAAAAAATTTAAATAACTCGCAAAATAATGCAGCTACAGCTACCGAATTTTATAAACATATTTAAAAAAGTCACACAACTAAAATAAGGCAATAAAAAAATTCGTTAAAATCGTCATTTTTAGGGTAATGTGTCCCCTTAATAATTTATATTAACTTGATAACAATGACTGATAAGCAAAAATTTTTGTTATATGTGAGATACCTATAGATACTTAAAAATTCCTTGTCATAAGAATCATTGTCACAATAGAAAAAGTACATATGATATTGGGAATATAAGAGAGTTATATGCCAATCTTTCCTTCACTGGTGTAAACTGTTCACCTATATTCTTGATCTCCACCGTTACTTCATAAGCAGTGTTTCAAGTAAAAATATAAGAAATATATCAATGAAAAATATCTAAAACGCATTCGAATAATTTCGCGCTTTTTTACGGATTTTTATACATAAAGAGATTTATGGAAACACTTTTGATGTGAATATGGGTCTAAAATAACACGGTCAGATTGAATAAAACTTTTGAAAAGAATAAACGATGCCAGAAATTAAATGTTTGATCTAATTTAGTTTTTTTACATAAATTTTAATTTAAATAAGCATCAAACGCGATGATCAATAAATATGTGGCACAACTTTCAACTCATTAAACATTGTTTTTGGAAGTATTCTAAATCACTGAAATGTTCCTTGAAATTATTCTTTTAAATGTTATTAGTCCTCTTCAGAAAAAACGCGTTTGAATTTCCTTTTAGAAACTTATAAGGGATTTTAAATCTAACCAAAGTGTTTATTATAACTAAAATCAGAAAATGCAAATAATTAATTAATAAATATTGTGTATGCTAACCTTTGGCTATAGTACATTATTTTTTTTTAAAAAAAACGATATTTTAAGGGGCAGTTT
Source organism: Trichonephila clavipes (assembly GCA_019973935.1). Lineage (NCBI taxonomy): Eukaryota > Metazoa > Arthropoda > Arachnida > Araneae > Nephilidae > Trichonephila > Trichonephila clavipes. The sequence continues at coordinate 45,575 of BMAU01005380.1, read as the reverse complement.
GCGGGGGGGAAAAAAGGCTGGCATTTCGCATATTTCTGATTGAACACGCATGCAGTCGTTTGTAGAACCATGAATACAAAATATATTACGACAATATTAACATCAATTTTGAATGCAATTATTGACTTTTTTAATTTTGAAAAATGTTACTTCACATTTAAACTATTCAAACATGAAACTTCAAACGGTAATTTTTATTAAAAGCGTTCAACTACACGTCAGAGTACATTTTCTTTCCAATTTTTATGTCACATTAGTATGATAATCAGTTTCGCGTACAAAAGATTGAAAAAAAACTTCCTTTTAAATGAATAACCGTGAATGCAATATTATGTAGCTTTTGTTTCTAATCTCTAGTTGGGCTATCAAAGACTAAACCAATTCAATCAGTCCGTATACATCCAAAAAAATCCAAGATTAGAAAAGTTTTTACAAACACCTCTTCCAAGTTAAAATTTAAGCACTGTAAAATGTGTTTAGGTAATTCCTGAGCAGCTTAACATTTCCCATACATCTTAACAATTTTAACCCATGTTTAAAGGAGAAAGATTTCAAGTGTCCACTGGTAAATCGAGATATGCACAAGTCTGGATCTGTATGGAAGTGGACGACACTGAATACTTGGGTCTGGATGAAGCATGGTCTTACAAGGGGACGAGCCTTTGAGTAATAGTAGTACACAACTTTTGGGTGTTCAACCCTCAATGTATTGGCGACAAATGGCCAATCAATTTGGAGATTTTCTTTTCTTTTAAATTCATTTAATTACTTTCAAAATTTAATAATTTTGTTCAAAAAAGACTTATTAAATATTTTATATAATTATAAAATAATTGAATTAATAATATATAATATAAGATATATATATATATATATATATATATATATATATATATATATTATTTTTATTATATTAATTATAAAGGAATCTTTGTAAATAGTTATAATAGTATATATATTTCACATATTATTATAATAGTATACATACTATTTATATCAAATATCATTTAATATTTATTATGATATATTTTAAAATAAATATTATTTATTAATAATTATATTTATAAAATGTATAATAAATATTATTTTTGTAATTGTAGTATTTTTTTTACTTTTTAAAATACGAGATGGTTATCTAAAAAAATATCGTTTAATATTTAATAAACCTTTTTAAATAAATTTCTTAGTTGTAAAAATAAATGAATAAATGTAAAAATTAAACAAAACAAAAAAACGTATCGCGTGACTCGAACTTTGGTCAGTCATGGTGTATAGAAGTACTCTACCACTTACGCCATTTCATCTCTCTCGTCAATTAAAACTTAATTGTATAAAAGCTAAGTATGGATTTCGAAGGCTATTTTCTCCGAATTGACTGCCCATTTGGCGGAATTACATTAAGGGTTGAACACCCACAAAATGAGTACTACTACTGCATAAAGTCTCGTCCAAAAATGAATTTCCTTAGTCGTGTTCTCTCCTTGTTAGAGAGTGATGTTCAATATGGTGAGTTGACAGCAGAGTAATTAAGTTCTGCGAATATGTTAGAGAGAATGGATTATTTCTTCTCTATGTAGAGTAGGGTGCTTTTGTGAGTACCAGACATGTCCTGGAGGAACTCTCTAAAGATTCCTTTGCTTTTTCTTACTATCGGAGAACACCTCGCATAGTAGAAATAAAGGGCATATCTGGCCGTGAAGTCTCCAAATCACAGCCCTTACCAGCGAGTGTCCTATCTCGTTACTAATAAGTCCGATATGGGACGGAATCCATTGAATATGGAACTCAAAAAGTCTATAGATAATTTGCCATTAAATCTTAAGATAAATATTCTGACCCTGTCAGCAATCACCTTCCAGTTATTAAAATGTTGGATAGAGAAACAGTTTTCGCGTTCAGTATCCAAATGCTTTTAAACTCGGGTTCCGCAAGGTTATCAACATAGTTAAGATCCTTTTCAATAGCAGTTAGTTATGAGCTGAAAGCAGAACAAGAGTTTGAATTTTTGTATTTAAGACTGAGAGCGGAAGCAAAGATCTTAAAATAGACACCTCTGCCAGCATGACCTTGACCACTCTTACTGTCATCAATATAAATTTGAAGAACATCACAAGATATATGACTAAGAGTTTCAAGGGCCATTTATCTCACAAAATCAGGGTTGTCACGAGCTTTTTGAACTGGGTCTTCTTTCTGAACTGCTTTTTTCCGAATAGAAATGGACGCCACTGAATACTTTGTCCGTGCTGAAGCATAGTCTTTTAGAATGATGTTCAATATGGCTAGGTGATAGCAGAGTAATTAATTGCAGTGAAGGTACTAGAGAAAATGGACTATTTCTTATCAATTTACAATTGTTAACCCAACTACACTCTATAACAAAAAAAAACGATGCACCAAGAAGGAGTTGCCTGATTGTAGGGAAATTTCAATCGGGCATCTCTACCTAAAGACCTAGGGCCACAGCAGATTGGGAGGACAGATTGATTGTGAAATCGGCTGTCACAGCGCCTGATTCATCGTTATCAACCATCAGATGTGCGACCCGCACACAAGTGTCCACCATGACCATTCACAGATGGCTGACGGATGATTTTTCAGCAAGTAATGCCAGACCACGTACAATAAACTGTTTTACTGCTTGTCAAACACTTCTTTGGCCAGATGTCTCTCCAATCGAACATTTCTGGGATATGATGGGAATACGACTGCATCTACCACGGAATGTTGACAACCTGGCCCGACAATTGGAGCAAATTTGGCAAGACATACCGCAGGAGACCATCAAGGTGCTTTATCACTCTATGTCACGTCGCGTGGCAGTTTGCATCCAGGCTAGAGGTGGGTCGACACCCTATTGTGCTCGTTAATTTGTAACTATGTAACTCTGAAATAAATGCTTCAATTTTCCTGAAATTTTAATCATTTTCTATTCTGTACATAATCTTTCTGTCCACCAATTTTTGTATCTGTTGGACAATTCGTTCTTGGTGCGTCGTTTTTTTTGTGCGTGTGATTGTAGAGTGTATATAAATAAAATAATATTCAGAAATTAATGTAAGACATTGATAATTACAAATGTATAGGCGTAAAAAATTAAATCCATTAAGTGTTAAGATGAATATTTATTTTTACTTATTTTTCCTTTGAAAGTGTAGAAAATAATAAAACGTTGTTAGAATAAATGCATTCTATTAACTAGTATTATTTTTACTCTTTTCATTAGTATACCTTAAAGGGAAAAATAATTCCGAATTCATTTCTTTTCCTTCATTCTATTTGAATCTTGAAAACTATTTTATTTACATTTGAAAAAAGAAAAAACCTTCCAATAAAAGCGATTCAATTTTTAATATGTTTTTAAACAAAGATAATCCTTAACATAAAGAAATCTGAAAATTATGATTAAAAGCAATAAAGGAAAAAATATAGAAATAAATTCAAAAACCATAACTGTGAAACATAAATATCTCGTATTAATATGAGGAAACAAAAAGCAGAGTTTCAAATATTAAAAGCAAAATTCCATTAAGAAATAAGAATTTGTATATGATCTTTTAATTCTATTTCTGTTATCTTATGGGCGAAAACATTAAAAAGAAAATGATGGGATTTAATATTTTAAGGGAGAAATTTTGTAGTATTAGCAAAAATAAAGGTTTTTTTAAAATAATATATTAACGATAATTTTACCTTAAATAATTATTTACTGGGATTACTTTATGATCCTTTCTTAGAAAGTAAAATTTGAAATATCCAAATAGAAATTTATTTTTTAATGGTTAAATAGAAAAATTATTGCCATAAGCCTGGGATCGTAATTATTTTAATCCTTTAACAAAGTAAAAAATGCATAGAATTTTTGTAAGGGAAAAAATTATATCAATATTGTTCTATTATTCTTTTTTTTAAATATTTTTTCCCAAAGACCTAGAAAGTTATTTGATGATACAATGTATGTGTGAGTTGTGTTATAAAAGAATTTTAAAAAATAATAAATAAATAAAAGTAAAGTACGAGTATATTCATGTATAAGATATCACTCAAATAATTATGTTAAATTGCAGATGTAAATTAAATAAACATAATTTTTTAAAAAAATAGGATGAGATAAAATGTGACTATACTAAACTAAATCGTAAATCAAATAAATTCAATAATTCCAAAAAAAGACCACTAAAAACTTTTTCAATTATTTAGGACTAAATTTTTTTAATATTTAAATTCTATTAAAGTATTCTCATATTCCATGAAAAATATATTCCACAATTTCTGAAAGTATTTTCGAAAGTATTTATAGTTTAAATTTATGAAATATTGCGTGTGCTAATACAGTAAAGTTCTTTTAATCTTGCTATTTGAAATTTTTATTTCGAATAACATATCTGTTTGAGCAATTCATAAAAAAAGCAGTTTCTCTATATAATTTACATTTTAAATTCCTTATTATTTTGTTTGTTTGTTTGTTTCGAATAAGCCGCTTTTTGGCAGCTAAGCCATTTGCAGACACAACAAGTCCCCAAGAGTGAAAGCCATTTCATTGGTGACACCATCTATTGGCGGCTACCGCTACTAAATGGTGACGTTTGAATTTTTAGTCTATACAAACTCTCGTCGATTGCTGAATATTGCAGTGATTTGATTTTTTTTCATTCTGTTCAAAATTTTCAAAAAAAAAAATCGAAAGGAAGAAAGGGGAAAGAAAGAACGAAAGAAAGAAAAGAAGAAAAAAAATAATTTTAGGAAAATTGTGTTAATATCTGCTATTTCATTTTTATATCTACATAAAGATTTTCGCAATGTGTTTTGGATAAAGCGATTCAAATTTTTTTAAAATATATTTTCGTGTTTTATATATATATATATATAAAAGCAAATTTTATTTTTTTAACATAAGTATTTGACAGATTTTTAAAATTTTCAGAACCAGATTTATTTTAAGTATTTCTTTTTTTTTTTTTGTCACAACCGAAATAATATCAAAGATCTCTTTAACTAAATCTTTTAACACTTTAATTTAAGATTTTAATTTAAAATAGCAAAAAAAAATATGCCTGCTTCTTTTTTATTTATACTCTGTACCAGATATAAACACAGACGCACACATATACTATATAAGAATACATATCATAGTGCGACTTCCCGGAACTCAATAAAGTATGGTTTGTAATTTGATGAATAAATATGTTAATACTAACCAGTAGCACACACAGGAATTTTTCAAGGGGGTGGGGTGTCCGGGGTCGAAAGTTCACTATTCTTGTATCATGCTCCTTTTGATTTTGTCGATTTTCGAGAACAAAACACAGTAAAAAACTAATTATGAAATAAATAATTAGCATTAATTAATAAAATTAGTCATTAGTAACAAATACTTAATTAAATTTTATGTACTATATTTTTAGAATTATAATCAATAGGGAAAAAATCAAGGGCTTTGGGAGGGCCGGACCCCAGGCCCCCTCCCTTGTGTGCGCCACTGGTATTGACTCTTCACTATTATATAGTTTGGAAATTCGCAAATATGTGCTTATGGTCCATAATAACCCTTTAAAACCCAACCCGCATGATAGTGCGGGTTAGATACTCTTATACGTTTTTACTTCTGGAATAGTCATATGGAAGAAATTCACGAAATTTTAACGATTGAACCGGTTTGCAGAAAGTATAAAATGTTACTTTTTATCAGAAGTCGGTGGTTGTGGTCCATGTTTTACTTTCAGGTGTCAAATCTAGCTTTGATTTCAAATACAATGAAAACACGTCTTCTTTATATCTGTCGTTAAAAGGCATTTATCAATAAATATATTTCTAGTTGCTTGGAGGCAAATTTTTGTACTAATATTTAAATAGTAAAATAGAAAAAAATATTAATTTTACTCTATTAATGTTGCTTGAAGGACTCAGGATTTCGTTAGCCACACGATCGTGAGGGTTGGGCATTACTTGAGTCACTGCAGCTGTAATGGTAAGTACTTACCATGCGAATTTACTTTTCTGTTTCCATAATTTTGATGAAAGCCTACATAAAAATGAAATATATAGTTAAACAATTAATACCCCAAATTTTCTTGGTAGTTGCCATGGTAAAGTCCCTTTTTTCTTTCTCTTTCTCTTTTTTTGAAATTAATTTTCTTTTCCATAAATTCGCTTAAGTTATGCAAATTTATGAAATGATCTGAATTTATGAGATATCTGCATTCATTTATCTCCCCTCCTAAAAAAATATCCTTGGTTTTCCCGTTTGAGTTAGTATGGTGTGGTTTAAATATATATTTTATTTCATTTTAAATAATAAAGTTTTCTGATACATTTTACTATTTTTCATGGAATACTGTGCTAACTTTTAACCAAAAACGTTTTCAGGTGTCTAAAAGGAGAAGAATTCTCACTGAAGAAGAAATTTTGTAATTGATAAATAAATAATCTTAAACTTAGATCAGAACTTAGAAATATCTCGGATGATGACAGTGCTGCGAACAAGACATATGAAGGACTTATACTGGAAGGAGAATCAAGTTCAGATGAGAGCGACGAAGAAAAACCAGGATTTATTTGAAATGGAAAGACAATTTTGGATCATTCTTTACTATAAAAGTATCTTGAACACATTCATTACATTGATTTAGTCGTTGCAAATTCTTGGTTTATATGCAAACGAGATGTAATATCAAATAAAATTCCTCTAAAAATCAAAATGGATCGTTTAAAATTTAAGTTAGATACAGTTGACAGCCTCTCCTCCTACTAACAAAAGTATTTTAACTGATGACCAATATAACAGTATTGTAATTCCACTCGCAAAAAGGTCGAAGAGCTATAATCCACCTGCTACACATGTCATAGTTTTTATCCTGGCCATTCCACGATAAAAGGCTTGGCATGTATAGTCATTTTCGATGAGTTGATGACATTTCAAGGCCTCGCAAGTGCAGATTTGGAAACTACGAAAGCAGTTCGAAAATATGTTGTGGAAATTGCAATGGTTATTTGTACTTGTCAAAAACAAAACAAAAGATTTTTACAGTAAATAAATGATGAATTAATAAAATAGTTATACATCAATAATTTCCTTATTTGCAACAATTTTAGTTGAATTAAGATATTGTTTCTTCTATCAACTTAGAGCTGAAAATGTATATATAACTCGTAAAACTTCATAGGTGACCTGTTTCACAGATAACATCAAACCCGCACGATCGTAAGGATACCGTCTCCGTTCTAGGGTGGGAGTGGGAATTTTTTAATTATTTTTCCCAGTGTCATTGGGGTCCATATAGTATTAATAACCTGGGTAATTTAATAATTAAAGATAAAAATAATTCGATTCTTAAAGGGATATACGAGGTATCTTTGCATATGTTTAACGCTAGTCGTATATGTATGTAATGATATTTATTAGTCCATTAGTAAGAACGTAAATGCCCGATGAAGTGGTAAAGCTTGATTGATTTATTTTGATGATGAGGCGATATGTTTTTCTTATCTTGAATTGATGAGTCATGTTCTTGGAGACAGGTAATAAATTTTTATTTTACTTTTTCGAATTTAAATTTTAAGCGAAAAAAACACACAACGTAATGACTATTTACAAGTGCAAAGAAAGGCTTCAGCCTCTAGATATGAGAAGAAACTTTTGTTTGACCAACACAACGTAATGACTATTTACAAGTGCAAAGAAAGGCTTCAGCCTCTAGATATGAGAAGAAACTTTTGTTTGACCAAATACTTAAACAAGCTGCTCAGTTATAGCGATCAACATAGAAACTCTCGATACTTAAAACATTGGAAGGTAATCAAAGGTTGAAACGTAAGCCCCTTCTCCCAGGCACTTGCACAAAACCAGAGTTTTAATGTAGAATAGCACTGCTTGAATTCATTTATCAAGCCTCTCCTTGGACTCCAGGGGGTCACGTTCCATTCTAGTTTAATGTCCAATATCAACAAAATGTCTGACAATCCCGAACTTCTTCAGCAATTGACGTTGGAGGTGATTGATGGGATTCCACTAGATACAGTCAAATTATATACTGATGGCAGTAAGGAAGAAACAAATACTACTGACAGTGGAGTTTTAATTGAACAGCCTGGCCGCATCATCGAAATTCAGAGAAGAAATGTTGACCACGCTTCTATCTTCAGAACGGAGCTAATAGCTATCATGACCAAGCTTTTTCTGAAATTTGGATTAAGAGAGACAGCCGATTCACCATCCAACATTTATTGAACTTGCCATCTATGGACGATAGCACCAGCAGGTATACACCTACACCTTTTTCAACAGTGTTCAGATTGGTAACCTATTTAACTACAGTGGGTCCCTTCTCATGTAGGCCTGTCCTGCAATGAAGTAGCGGATGGCCTTGCGAAGGTGGCTGCCACCGATCATAAAGATCCGGAAAACCACATGGTAATTATATCAACCGAGATCTTCTCCAGGCTAAAGAATTAATATGTAGAACATGGGCTGTCCCTCCTGTAACTTCATGGGACTTTCAAAGACACCCTGGATCCGCCATATCATTCAAGGTTTCCAGATCTTACCAAACGGCATTTTCGAGATTTTCAACTGGTCACCTGAGATGCACGAGTTTTGATGGCGGCAAAAGAACCTTCCCAATTTGCACCAAATGTAACATAAATCCGTTTTCTTCTCAGCACATTCTACGATGTCTAGGGTTTTTCTGTGAGGAAGTTGTTGCTTTCCCCCGCCTGTTCTCAGACTTTGAACGGATTTGTTGGCTCAAGGATCTCATCTAGTTTTATTAAACGAGATAGAGATTAGTCTTACTACCACCCAAAGGGTGGTAGAATACAAGACAAAGAACAAGAAGCAGGCGAATTTTCCTTGGAAACGAGAGCTTTAAAATAAAGCGGCAACCGGAAGTTCCAAAATATTCATGACTTTTGTGGATGGAGTTTGTGATTGGTGGAAAGTTATTGAACAATTCTGTCTTATCTAATCTTACTTTAAATAAACCGAGCTAAAAATTATATTTAAGTGATAAAATTATAATTATATACTGTTCGGAAGATAAACCAGATAATTGTTTAAGTGTAAGTCCTGAAGGGTCAGGACGATTATATATTAAGAAAATGTTTAAAATTAACTAAAAGAGAACTTTAAATATATAACTTTATATATATATATATATATATATATATATATATATATATATATATATATATATATATATATATATATATAGTGAAAATCTTTTAACACGAAACTGAGGGGACTCAAAAATTTTTCGTGTTGCAGGATAATGAAAAAAAAAAAATCATGTATTCAACAACAAATGTAACAAACAAAAACATGTATCATATTTTATTAACACGGATGAGTATATATAAAAAATTTAATAAAAGTTAGTCAAGCAAAGTCATTCACAATGAAATTTAATACAGAATTTTCAAGAGATTTGAAAACGAAACATTTATTATGCTTTTGAAAATAATATGATAGTTTTCTTTGTATTGTATTTTTTAGCATTAAGTTGTCAACAAGTTGCTTAATTTCAACATTGTAATGTGCGTCTAAATAACGGCACGTACTTTTCATGATGTTCCTCATTTCGGATGACGTGGAATCAGGGTCTGCATTATTAATCTCATTTTCGTCGTCGCAATCTACGTGAATGATATATTTTGAGCTTTGAACAAATTCCAATATGTCTTCGTCTGCCATAGTTCGGGCTGTACACATATTGTCATCATCTACTGCTACGAATTATTTCGATGATGAACCTATTAGGCTGGTGTTTTCCGTATTTTGTTAATTCTCATTTTGGTAATTGTTTCGTGTTAAACGATTCTCATTTCTTGTTAAGAAGGAATAATGCATGAAAATCCTTCATAATTTATCGGGATCTACATATTATTTAGTGTTGATGGATAATTTTTCTTAAGCGTTTTCTCGTTCAACGTATTTTACTGTATATATATATAAAGGAGAAAAGCGACTCACTTACTGACTAATCACGATATCTCCGGAACTATTATACCTACAGACTTGAAATTTGGTAGGTATGTTCCCTTTCCCTTCATAGAGTAGACGTCAGCTAAGAACGGATTTTGCAAATTTCGAACCCCAAGGGGCGTTTTGGAGTTTAAGGGGCGTTATAGATTATTATTTCCATTACTAAACTATTAGATGTACAGTCGTGAAACTTGGTACAAAGATTTCTTTCATAAAGTAGAGATTCCCTACATAATGATTTTTACGAAAATTGACCTCCAATGAGCATTGAGGGCGCTTAAGGGGCGTTATACATAATTATTTCCATTTTTAACCTATTAGACGTACAGCCTTGACATTTGGTAAGCGGATTCCTTTCATAGAGTACAGATCCCCTACAGAATGGGTTTTGTGAAAATCGACTCCCAAGTGGCGTTGTAGAGAATTAATTGGCGTTATAGGCAATTAACTTCTTTTTTATACTATTAGATGTAAAATCGCGAAATTTAGTAAGCTGATTCCATTCATTGCGTAGGGATCCGCTGTAAGATGGGTTTTGTGAAAATCGTTTCCTTAGTGCCGTTGCGGGGGCTTAAGGGGCGTTATAGATAATTATTTCCATTTTAAACTATTAGACGTACAGACTTGAAATTTGATAAGCGGATTCCTTTCATAGAGTACAGATCCCCTACATAATGGGTTTTGTGAAAATCGACTCCAAGTGGCGTTGTAGAAAATTAAGGGGCGTTATAGGCAATTAACTCCTTTTTTTAAACTATTAGACGTAAAATCTTGAAATTGAGAAAGCAGATTCCGTTCACTGAGTAGAGATCTGTCATAAGATGGCTTTTGTGAAAATCGTTTCCTAAGTGGCGTTGTGGGGGCTTAAGGGGCGTTATAGATAATTCTTTCCATTTTTAAACTATTAGACGGATAGTCTTAAAATTTGGTAAACGAATTCCTTTCATTGTGTAGAGATCCGCTACAAAATATTTTGGGGGAAAATTGATCACCAAGGGTCACTGAGTGGGATTAAGGGGCGTAATAGATAAATATTCGTCTTTTAAACTAATAGAAACACCTGCTTGAAAATTAGAAGGTATGTTCCGTTCATGGAATAAAGTTCCTTTTACAAAGATTTTTGCGAAAACGGACCCCCAAAGGAGTGGGGTTGCGAGGGATTAAGGCGTGTTATAGAAAAATTCCTGTTTTTGAATTTAACTCATTTACTTGAAATTTGTTGAGCACTTTTCTTTAGTTGAATAGAGTTCCACTAAGAATGGATTTTACGGAAATCAACTTCAGGGGGAAGCGGGGAGGGTTATTGGGGCATATTGATAGACAAAATTCCCGTTTTGAACTGCTAAGACTATAATAATAAAATTTGGTTTGCATTCTTCTTTTGTTGTATTGTAATCCGCTAAGAATGCCGTCAACGAGGTATTGATGATAAAAATTTCGTTTTTGCTCTGTTAGATTTAGACTTGAAATTTAGCACGCATGTTTATTTTATGGAGTAGAGATCCACTGAAAGTTGTTTTGGTGGAAATCCACTTGATTATTAGGTTAAGTGAGCGAAAAAAATCTTTCTCCTTCTATTTCAGATATAAATAGAAATTAGATTTTATAATTTACGTTCTTTTTATATCAAGGGGCGAGAGTGTAACAGCTATAAATATATTTTTCAATACAATCGAATTCTTAATGCTAGATATTAACAATTAATATATATGTAAATAGTATACATGTATACAACATCGTGAAATACCCAGTGAAGCGGGTGGGTAACGGCTGGTATATATATAAATCTGTACATCTGCACTCACACACACACACACATATATACATATATATGTACAAATTTTTACTTTCCTTTATTTCGTTTTAGACCAAACTCTGATGCACTTTGATTTAATTGTTTTTAAAAACACTTAATCTCTTATTTTTATTAATTTTATCTTTAACTGCCACATGTATGATCTTTTTGCAGAATAATTTCAGTGAATGATATAATGGCAACACGCATTCAATAAGTTAAGATAAAATTATGTAATTTTTTCGGGATTTACAGAGCTAAAACATTCGTAGTTATGTAAGCAGTAACTTGGGTGCATATTTTATCTACTTTTTTGTGTCTTATTTTTGGTGTCCACCGAATATTTCCAATGAAACTTCGTAAATAAAGAAGGCTTACTTATCAATAACTTCAACTATATCACTGTTTTGTTCCCCTAAAAAAGGAATATTTACAAGTTATATCATTAAACATGCAGAAAGAAAGAATATAGATAAATAACTTCTTATAATCAAACTTTAAATAGTAGCATAAATATATAAATATTATAATAACATTCCTTTTTATACATAAATTAAAATTGTTACATTGTAGCTTTCGGACATTTAGGTCCAACGTAAGCGATCTTCTTCATTAAATGCATTAAAAGCTTTAATTAATTATGAATCCATTAATACTTATCTGAATTACAATTTTGTGGTTTGGGGGAATCCCTGAAACATTAAAAGCTATTTCTGAGATATTCGACGATTGCTTTAATATTATCAGTACGCCTTATTAATTACTTTTTGCGTTTTATTTATCAACTGGGGCTATATTCCCAGCTTTACTTTTTTGGCTTGCTTTGATTGGTTTTCACGCCTTAATTGGCGAGTTCAAAGCTTTCTACGGAGATAGGGTTATTTAATGAGATGACTTTTTATGGGCTTCATAATTGGTAGAGAATATCATAAACGTTCGCAGAAAGCGTAACCTCTTCTGCAATTAACTCCGTGTTAACGATTTTAAGTAAAATTAGAAGTTCTCTTCCTTGTTCATTAACGTTTTTATCATTTACTTTTGGAGCATGAAAGAGATGTTCATTACAATATTCTCGTAGTGTCCTTGTGGGAATTACGCAATGTGATTTTATCGCCAAAGGCATATTTTTTGAATTTGCTACTGTCCGGGTAAAATTCAGCCATTTGTTCGAATTATTATTTAGTGAGTCTTAGTAAAGGTACATAAGCAATATGAATCGGAACTAGGATAGTGATCTTCAAAATTAACCTTTGAATAAATGATCCTAAAAGAGATCTCGTTTATCAGGACAACAAAAGAATTCATAATTCAAGCTGTGAGTTATGGTGATAGGCTTGCATTGATAAATAAAACTGTAAACAATATCCGACAATAAATTTTGATAAATATTGTTTACTTGATTAAAGTAATGGAACTTTTAGAGATAACGACTCAATGAAGTAACATCCATTGCTTGGGTATTAAAAGCTCAAAGTTCATACAGCTTTTTTCTTTCTCGTTTCTGAGTCTATGGATAACCCTTAAAGGCCCAAAATAATTTAATTGCTCTTAAATAATAAATTCTTCTAATTATTAACACTATATTTACCCCAATGACACTGAAAAAATAATAATAAAATCTTTTTTTTTTTTTTTTGCTCCCCTCGGAGCATAGACTGTACCCTCACGATCGTTTGGTCGGCCTTTGCCTGTAAAATCGTCACCTGTGGAATTTTATGAGTTACACATTTTTTAGCTCGAAGTTGATAGAAGAAACAAACTTAATTCAACTAAAATTGCTATAAATGAGAAATTATTTTATTGAATCATTATTTATATTTACAGGAAAAATCTTTAAAGCATGTTTTTGTTTTTGACCAGTAGAAATAAACATTGCTTTTTTGAGAAACTGTTTTCGAACTGCTTTCAAACTGCTTTCGCAGTATTTAAATCTACACTTGCAAGGCTTCGAAATTTATTCAACACAGCAGAAATGGCTATGCGTGTGTAGCGGTGTGATATCAATATGAACTAGTACCAACATCACGCGAAGACGATCGTTTTGGCGTGATCGGCTAAGTACTCGCATTTTCATACGGAACGGAAGGTACCCAGAACAAACCTTCCTTCACATGGTACCCTTTTTATCCTGACATGACCTTTTAGCAGACGGATTATAATACTTTCTTCTTTTTGCGGGATGAATTACACCACTGTCATCTTCATCTTATCATTTTAAATACTTTTGTTAGTAGGCGGAGATGCTAGTTTTTGAAATTAGATTTACATGCTTGGAATTTGGTAAGAATGTTTCTTTTGATGAGTAAAGATCTACTAAAAACCAACTACATTGCGGAAATCAACTATAAGGGGAGGAAAAGGGAACCATATGTGTGTAAATTATAAATATATCTCCATTTTAGAAACATAATTTAGTCCTTTTTAAATCAAGAGGCGAGTTCCATAAGAATAGTTTTCAATGTATTTGAAAGTTTAATGTTTGGACTTTCATAACAATAATATAAAAATAATGTATAGTCTAACAAAATTTCATGAGATACCCAGCGAAACAAGCGGATAAGGGCTAATTGTTCTTATAAAGGAAATTATATAATCTCCGTTTAATCGCTCTTAAAAAATTTATTTCTCTGAAATAAAGAAAGATTTCCAAATGACTCTTTTGGGATGGAGCATTTTGGAGAAAAATTTAAGAAAAACATCAGCACATTTTTTTTTCTTTAAAAATGTTTTAAATGTGTAAGCAGGTTCTGAGAAACTATTTAGGATAAATTAATTAATTATTGTTTTTGATACTCAAAAAGATTTTTAAGTCTAAACTAGAATTTTTCAAATGTATTTATTCATATTTTAATATATCACAGTCAAAAAACTTTTATAAAAACACAGTTCATTATTTTAATTGATATTGACTTTCAAAATAATGTGAAGTTTTCGAAACTCTTATTTCAGAATCTATAACTATATATGCAGGCAAAATATTTTTATTTTAAAATATTTTCTATAAAAGGAGAATGTTTTGAAAATGTTTAATTTTAATTCTCCTTTTTATTACCGTAAAATTGCATTTAAATATTTTTTTTATTATAATAATCTTTCTAAAACATTTTTATGCATATTCAAATTCAAATTGCACTAAATATCAGACAGAAAAAGCTACTCAGTTATACGCTTTTGCAAAATCACTAATTTGAACATCGACTGTAACCTTAAGGTAAAAAAATATTCAAAGAACTTAATGAAATGATTGTTTCAATTTAACTTCTCACATAACAAAATATTCCTTTATTTCTGTAATTTATGTTTCTTTTACATGCTTCAAGGCTTAGATTTACGTAAGATTACCACTTTTTTAAAAAATCAATCTCCGACAACCGATTCCTTTCGGAATCTGTCAATTCTACGGTTTCTTTTCCGAACTATTTCTTTTTGAAACTGATGAACGAATCATGATGCGTGATCGCATTAACTATTTACATTGCCTATTTATTTCGTAGAACCCTAATATTTCTGTTACGTGAACTTCTTTTTCAGTGGCACTTCTTTAAATGAAAGGATTTTTTGAATGATCATTGATAAAATTCTAGGAAATGATGATTCTAGGAAACGTTATTAAGTATTGAAGCCTTTTCAGTGAATCGTTTTGAAGATATATTATATGAAATGATCTTCGCCGAGAGAGAGAGAAGATAATTTCTCGATTATTAATCATTACATCCATGTTGCTATGGTATACTTGAGAAGACCTGGTACTTTTTAATTGACATTTATTGATGTGGGAGGACACATTTCAAACAATAAAAGTAAAAAAAAGACAGCACGGCAAAGACAATCTGAAGCAATTTACAACATGATAGAAATAAAATATAGCTTTTTTTCAGTACCTCTGGGATTTTAGTATGAAGCAGCAATAAGAAATCTTGGAATCCGTGTGGTTTTCGTGGACAAAACCTGTGATTGGTTTGAAATATATTGTACGATAGAAACTTACGTAAAGATAATTTTAAAACTCAGAGTTTTTAGTTTTCAAGAGATACGATTACGATTATTCCCGTTAGGTGGGTAACTAATAAATAATTATTTACGTTACTGTCTAGAAGGGTAAGCAAGAACCATTTACAAATTGAAAAATATTAAAGATGAAATGAAAGGGAATTATTATATTTATATCTTCACACTCGCATACATGAAGTAAAAAAAAATTACAAGCATAAACAAAATATTTCTGGGGAAAAGTTCGATTTTTCTTCATCATTCTATTTTGGATTACAGGTCTCTATTACCTTTGATATTTCTGTATTTCTTAAAAAACGAAATGTGAGCTCTTGCTTTATTTGAACTCTAGAAGAAGCTTAATATTTTAAATATCTTCATCTCATTGTTATTGTAGGGGAAAATATAGTTTTTATTCAGTGACAAAATAACTAACACTAAAAAATGTCTGCAAGATTATGAAGCATTAGAATAGCATAAAAGTATGCGTTTACTTTCTCTGAAAATGTTCAAAGGATTCTACTACAATAATGGAGAGCTAAAGTGAGAAATGTATTTTAGAATATGATTAAATTATTCGATTTAAAATTTTATCATTTTAACAAATGACGCTACATGAATGCGGTAAGGTAACTGAAAATTATTTCAAAAATAAAAATAATAATATAAGTAAAGAGGAAGTAACCTCTGCCTTTTTGTTTACCAAAATTATTTTAAATAATAGAATACAGTGCTTAGAGTTTTTATTTGCTCTTTTGTCCTTAATGTTTCTTTTCACTGTAAAACAAGGCAGTGCTTATGTATTTTCCCTCAGCGTTTTGTCTTAAGTTTTATACTGAGCAGTTCCTTTTACCCTTATAGCAGTGTTTCTCAAACTTTCAATATACTGGCGACCCACTTTTCAATCATAATTTTTATCGCGCCCTCCTTATACAAAAATGATATATTGAATGCAAAAATAATGCACTTTTACGCTAAAGCTACAATATGACCTTATAATTATAAACCACACAAATTAATTCGATAAGTATATTAAATTTTATATATGTTACTTTTTCGTAATATATATTTCATTTTTCTTTCTCGAATTTTTAAATTAGAGCAGATTTCAAAAAGCGGTGGCTGCTTTCAAGACAAAATATAGATCTCAGCCAAATATACAAAAAGTACACAGAGTGCCAATTTCTAATCCTAAATTTTCCTTTGAAAAACTTTCCTCTGCAAAACAAGCCCGTGAAAGTCGATATATAATACTTATTAAACTTGTTCTTAATGTAGTAATAATAAATTAGTTATAAAATACTTTGTGCAGCACTGATATATTAAAAGTATACTGTCTGAAGTACCCGCTCTTCTAAAGTGTTCATTTTTTTCAAAAAACTAAAACAATCTTGATATAATAGCTGAACTTTTTCAGGAGAGTAAACCCAAATGCGCGACAATGTTTACGAAAATGTAAAATGATATTTTAAAATGAATGCTCATATTATAACTAATTTTAAGCGAACTGTAATTTTAAGCTTCACAGAATGAGCATTTAGAATTACTGTTATACAATGAAAAATAATATAAAATTCGGATGAAGAATAATTGTGTTATTTTTAATATTTAAAGCGAGAATACTTCAAAATGTTTCACCCCAGGAGCAGGCACACACTCGATACTAACGGTAATGGTCTCGCGGGGTTGATTGAGTCGCCCCAGTTCTTTTTTTTTTCGTAATTAATTTTACTGTACACGACACAAATCGTGATTCCAGTGAATAATTTAATTCAGAGAAAGTATACTTACCTACTTTCAAGGAATTTCAATTTTCTTTTGTAACAAATAAGGATTAACGCCAGGATTAACGATTTCGTGATCTGAGTGCCCCGTGCAACCACTTCCAAGTTAAAAGTGTATTTAATAATGATAATATGGATGTTACTGCTAAAAATAGTGTAAAAGGGTTTTCATTAGGTTTTATATGTTTGATAGTACTCACATAAAAATAAATCTTGGTCAAGTAATCCATCAAAGTGTGTGTGATCTATGTGGTTTTCCAAATATCATAAAACTCTTTTACATGGAATCCCCCTCTCAGAAATATATTATTTACAACTTCCCTAAATGAGAAACAAACACATAAGAAAGGGGTCATAACTAACTGTACCAATAACTTAGAAGATCAAACAGATTTTGAGCAAATACATTCTGCTGCCTATAGCTATAATGCACAAATTTCAAAAATAATAACAGTGATAAATTTATCTTCCTAAACTTTTTTGATTCTGGGTCTAGGTTCTGTTTTTTTCTCTGAAAAAGTAGTATTTTAGATTTAAAAAGAAAACGTAATAAAAAATCTCTCATCAAGAGATTGCAGCAAATCAAATAAAAGTTTTTTTATTTGGTTATAGGATCAAAGATAGCTAATTAGGTATTGAAGAAGTTTTTATTTTTGAAAACGTAATGTCGCTGGATAACATATAAAAATTATATCAGAGTAAAAGTGCATTTTTTATTAAGTCTGAAAGTATTTTGTTTTAATTCATTCCAGTAAATTAATTATTTTTTAAATCTTTCATTTTTGATATGCTCGTGGCCCCCTCGTAGAGTTATCGCGCCCCTCAAGGGGGGCACACCCCACAGTTTGAGAAACACTGCCTTATAGGTTTTCAATTCACTCAGTTCTCAAATGTTTTCTAACCTCATTATTAATTTGAGGTTGCAAAATGCGGTGGCTGCTTTGAAGACAAAATATAGATCTCAGCCAAACATAGAAAAAGTACCCAGAGTGTCAATTTCTAATCCTAAAACATCCTTTGAAAAACTTTCCTCTGCAATATAAGCCCATGAAAGTCGATAATACTTATTAAACTTGCTCTTAATTTACTATTAATGAATTAGTTATGAAATATTTTGTGCAGCACTGGTGCATTAAAAGTATACTGTCTGAAGTACCCGCTCTTAATTTAACCTCAAAGAGCTTTCTCGTTTTTTTTATTACTTGTCTATTGTAAACTTTATTACTCATCATTTATGAAGTAAGACAAGAATTTTAACCCACATTTTTTATTACATATATTTTAGATATATATGTTGCCAAATTTACAAACTTTACGTGGTTTCAGTCTTCTGAATTGTATTATTACATTTTATTTAATTACATCAAATTATAATAGTTCAAAGTCTAAATAAAAGTAACTGCAAATGATTGGCTTTTAGTGGTCTACTAACGTCTAGCTGGAATTCCAAAATATTGTAACCAAGCATCCGAATAGTGTACAAGTCAGATAACAATACAATGCTAAACATAACTTCCATGTAGATTTCGTACCTATTATCTGCGTGAACTGAATGAATACGTCTTAGAAAGTCGATTGATTGATTGATTGAATATTAACGTCGCACTGTTCAGCTACACGAGGATTTTGGCGACGTACCACGTAATTTTTAACCATGGTCAAGTGACGTGGACGACAGCTCAGCTGGCATCCCCCTCTCCTAACTACCACACCACACCAACGGGAGGACGTTTCCGCTCTCGACAGATTTAACGTGCATCGCTGCCCTACACAGTGGGTCTTTAGTGGTACTGGGATCGAACTCGTGACAAAGCAAGCCACGATCCGATGCCTATAACACTCGGCTACCGCGGCCACTACGTCTTAGAAAGATGCGTTAAGGACAATTTGATTAAAAGAAACAAGGTTTTTAAATCATTGGATTTTTTGGCATTTGTATCAAAGCAAAATCTGGCGATGTTAGCTCGAATGATGGAACCGTGATCATACACAGCTCGAGTAGTTGACGATTGACTTTGAGCGACAAGTGAGTGGTTGTCCAATCAGCTTTCAAACCCATCGCATAGGCGTCACGACAGTGACTACTGATATGTGAAGACATAGCCCAACCTGGTTCACTAGTCTGATAACCGAGAACGAGAATAAATTGGAGTCATTCAGTAGCCATTTTTACATTTGTGAATCAAAGACTACTAAATATATCAAGATATATGAGGTTTAAACAAGGGTATTTCCTTTAAATTAACTTAAATATTTAATAATCTTGTATCGATCACGCAGAGATTACCACGATAAGAGATCCCAGAATTATATTCTATAATGTTCTTATTGAACATTTAACGTTAATCTCAGTCTGAGACTTCAAATATAAATCAATATTTACCTTCTTGAGATTAAATTATCCAACAAGAAATCTTCAATTATAAATTTAACTTCACTATTATAACTTGCTTCAATCTCTCTCTCCCACTGCTCTATACTATTCCGTACTTAAATACTTTATCTAATCTTCATAACAAGGCTTTTTGGAGCTGATTGTAGGTACAGGCAGTCATTTCATTAGTGAGAAAGTTCCGTATAGATTTGTCACAATTTCATGTAACAGCCTGATTCGTTTGTTTGAGAATGATAGTGTGTCATCAATATTTTACGCCCCCCCCTCCATATATCTTTCTTTTAACGGATTACTGGTCTTAAATTTCAGAAAGATAATGCATTTTCATACATGACGTGCACATCTACTTCTACTGCTTGCCATCATGCTTCTCCAACCCTTTCACATCACTAGCAAATTTAGATCTATTTCCAACAGAATCCGTTTAGATTCTGATTTGTAACCCTCTATTAATGTACCTGGATGTTGTCGTTCTAATTCCGCAGTTGGAGAATGTATAGCAAGAAATCCATAGGGAGATATGCACTAATCTGACCAGTCTATGTCAGTTTGATAACAGCTTGGGTTAATGTCAGAAGTAGGACCAACTCATTATTGGTTTTTTCTAGCTGTATTCTTTACTAGCTTTCTGTGATACTATTAGATATTCGTTTCCATTGCATGTGCACCACATCTACTGGTTTTCATCTCATTCAGGTAATTCTATGGGTGCGTCTTATTTTATGTTATAGAGTGTATGTTAATTAAGTTAATCTATTATTGTTACGATATATATTTATTTATTAAAAGTGACGCTAATTGCGATAGTTATATATATTATTCCTTTTTTACGATTATACTTTTAAAGAAATTGTAAAGTCAATCTTGAAAATGACAAGCCTATTCAGGTTATAGTGTGTAATTCTATTAAATGTAGAAGTAAATCTAATTCTAATGCTATATACAAATACAGTGTTTTGATCGACCATCATGATGTAAATTTTTTTGGATAAGGGAGAAGTTAATAAGTGAAACTATGCAAAATATGATTATAAGTTAATAATAAATATATAGTAAAAGTATTGAGAGGAAGGAGTTAAAAGATAACACCTTCTTAACAATTTAATTTTTTTTTAAAAAAGCTTCAATATCTACATATAAAATTCTTACTATTTCTTCATTTATTACTTTTACTCTGCCATGATTTTCTTTTACTCACTAGCCACAGAAATTGAGCAGAAATAACCGCATACATTGTTCTTTCAAATAATTGATGACACCAGCAAATTAAAGTACCAATATCACATCTAAATACAGAGTTTAAATAAAAAAACAATTAAAAAAAATTCTGGAAAGTACTATATGAACCCTTTTCTCCCTCAAACAGTTAGTCGAATCAAAACCTTTTAAGAAAAAAAGAAACAACTTATTTTAAAAGATAGTGTAAGATGCTTTATCATCGCTGGTAAACAGAGATCAAGAATTAAAAGTTCAAAAAACAACAGTATTCTTAGAAAAATATTTTCTCTGCCTTCTTTGAAAGTCGTAGTGAATTGTATGTAAACGTTTTTCAATAAGAGCTACATTCATATCTTTCAAAAATACTTCTTTTTATGGTGAAATATTAATTAAGTTTCAAAAGTTATTAAAGATATTAATCAAAGAAATATATATGTGTATATTGCAAAAATAACACCTGTAATAAATTTACTATTTACATATATTCTACATACGTAGATCCTATATTTTCCAAAAAAATGCTGATCAATTGCTAGGAAAATAAAGCCAAAGTTATTATATTCTACAATAATATTTAAAGTTGCTTTATTAGTGATAAAAAAAGTTTCACCTTTTAAGAAAGGCCATGCTTCAATTAATTATTGTATTTTTAAATTCTCTAAAATAAACGAAAAAGCAATTATCTTACATTCATTTCTATTTATTTTAACTCTTCACTTTATCAAATTCGAGAAAAAAAAAGTTTTAAAAATTTAAATGCAAAACAATTGAAACAAAGAGATATGAGAAAAAAGGGGAAAAAAGAAACAAATATATAAACAAATAAAAAAAGAAGTTTTAAAATATTTAGAATAAGATGTATTTTATAGAATAATGGGGTGTCAAAAAAGAAGAGCAATATTAATGCATTCAAAGAAATGAATAAAAAGTCTTCATTTTTTTCTCTCTCTTTACGATGCGAATTTGACAATGGACGTCAAATCTGATTTTTTTTTTTTATACCAAATGTATTTATTTCAATATCAAGACAAAGCAAATGTGCTGAAAACTGTCGTCTCAACAATCCGAAGTTTCTTTTTGAATTTTACTTAAGTGATTTCCCTGAGAATATTTTATGTTTATGTTTCACAAAAAAAAGTTAACTTTATTTTCAGAGCCTGATTTAATTTTTGTAGAATTGCTTCTGATGTGAAAGAGACTGATAAAAATAACATGGAAATGATGTTAGTGGCTTGGGACTTAAAATATGAAAAAAAACATTATTATAAACATTCCTTTTAAAATCAGGAAGAAGTGCTTCTTGCTAAAAAAAATCAGGAGAAATAAATGTTTTGAAGCTTTAAAAGAACAAATAGAAATTCTTTTAAAACATTAATTAAGCTAGCAAAACACTTATTTTAATACACTTAAAACTTTATAATTTATGTCTCTGGAATTTTTCATACAACGATATATTCAGAATAAAGAAGTTTAAGGTGACTATTTATTTCGAAATTGCTGTTAGTTTAACATAAAAACTCCTATCATCTGTTATTAATATAGATCAGAATTGTTCAAAAGGTTTCCATGAAGATTATCTGTTTTATGTATGTGGGAATATCCAAAAATTAAAACTGAAGAATAAATATATAATTATTCCAAATTTATAATTCCATATTTAACTTTTCCTCATATTTATTAAACTTCAATAAAAAGGAAATAAAACATATATATTTAAAATTGAAACAGCTTCAAAAAAAAAAAAAGTAAGGTATTGGGGAAAAAATAGGTATGATTGACACATAATGTCGTATTACATAATTTTTTCATTGCATTTATTAAAATATTATTTTTATAATGGATTCAAAACTTATTTTATTTAAAGCAATCTCATCTTAAAACCATTCAACAATGTTCTTGCAGATACGTTATTTTATCCTGATCTTTTTATAGAATATGTCGCGTATTCATTTGTTGAGCTTTTGGAATGGAAAAAATCATATCATCATCCTTTCGTCTTTAACTGCATTTTTCGTTTACATTATTCATCTACATTAGTAATCGTTGTAAATTATATGGCATCAACTTTTCTCGTATTTCGCCTCAATTTTCAATTGCTATTCAACGTATTTTCTTAAAATCAGGGTAGCATTTTTGGCAAGTAAGAAAATAAACATGTATTTTTATTGCTATTTTTGAAGTAACTATAACACTGGTGTTGAAGTAAATGAATTCAATCTAGCGATAGATGAAAGCTTAAATATACTTGGCAGATTTCAAAATTTTACGTTGATTAAATTAGAAAAACAAACTTGTGTTGTTACCAGATTATCTCCACTTTCGACATCTGCATTTGGGAATATTGTGTTCTATTTGGAGTTATAAAATTCCTTACCCCAACATTTAACGTAAAAATTTTATTCCGTTTTAAAACTTACATATGAATTCAAATTCAATACAATGTTATGTACTAATACTTATTAAAATAGTTATGCTTAGTTTTTTTTTATTTCATTGAAGACCGAAAGCACGTAGTGTCATATCAAAATTAAATGATTATGAATACAACGTTATATGTATTAAACAGAAGACTATATTATATATATACAAACATAAATAATTTATAAATAATGTATGTGGGGCTGGTCAGCGATGGTACAACAGTCGTCTATCATTTATTATTAATTCAATTGTGTTCAATACTATTTATAATACAGATAGTCATAAAGTTTCACGTTTTCAATGTATAAACCGTCTTATAGCAATCACGAGGCGTTATCGTCTTTCTTCTCGTCTTTACAAGATGGCGTTGTCTCTGGTTTAGCGTCGTAGTACGTCTAATAACTGGCAGGCTCCCGAAACACTAAGAACGCTCCTAGATATGCGCAGTAAATTTAGTGGTGTGGCTTGGAAATAGCTATCGGCACCACATGTATATAAAAATAAAATCAAAATTATTGCTCTTAGAAATGGACCATAATAATTACGTAAATACATAATAACATACAAACACATCGGACACAAAATGGGGAATACGCTTTTTATTCATCAATATTTTGCGACATTATTTTCTGCATTAATGATAATTTCAGTTATCTTAGTAATACTATAGCATAATTTATATATATAGAACTTCTGAGTCGTTCTTTGCCAAATTTGGTGGGTATACGTTTTTCCTCATCCCGCTCCAGCATGTCCCATGTTCTCAATGTCTGAAACCTGGTGGGGAACATCCACCTCGTTTTCCATAAATTAATTTTGTACAGTTTTGGCTTGGGGTGCAGCTCTATGTGGGCTCATAATTTTCTTTTCTGCTTTTAATAGTAGAAAATACAGCAATACTTCGTTTCTAACGATGTGATATAGTTCATAACTTTCACTCTATTTGTCACTTCAAATACAAATCCAATTCCAAATTTATTCCCAAAATATACGGCAGTTAAAATTCGAATGCCTCAATTGCATTCTTCATAACACTTGAGTTACTTCCAATGAAATATGTACAAATTCCGGAAGCATCAGACCGTATTTTCCTCCATTGCTTAATAACTCAGTGACAATGCTGTTTTGTTTATTTTAATGTTTTCCTTTGAAAGGTTGTTAGTCTGAGACGTCTCAAACTATACAATTTTTTCCTGATATTTCCTTTGGAAATTGATTGACTAGGCCCATCCCGGGGTAAATGAATATTTTTTCACTAGTTTCTCCTCAATAGGTGGTTGCTAGTCGTCAATTCTCTTTCGACCCTTATTCATCATCATTGATATTCTTCCACAGTATCTTGTACTTAATTTGATTGTATCCAACCTTTTTCTATTAAAAAATGACACTGCTGAGTACGTAAAAATATACTCCTCTAAGTTTCTTTACTTCTTTAAAGCTTTGTCAATGCTCTTAACCAAAAACAAAGGCTATCTTTTACCATTCCATTTATGACTCGTAACTTAACTTGAAACATAATTGATTGATGAAATACATAATAATGTGCCTATATGTTTGATGTTAAGAAAGTATTTTAGTTTTTACTCTCAATTTTACAGGAAATACTGACTTACATTTTCCCTTAAGTAAAAAATTTGAATTCAAAATAGGAATATTATTGCTTACATGGTGGAATATATACAGTGGAATTTTCAAAATTCATAAATAATTTATCTACAGCTTTAAAATTGTGTGTGTTTCATCGAAAGAATTAATTGAATCTTCCAATTCGTGATATTAATGTGAAATGTCGCAAATGCTGCAATTAGAGTTTCGAATTTCGAGAATTCCTACTATTTTCCGACATTTACGCTTTTCAGATATGCCTCCTTTACTGTTAGAATAATTTTCCTTTCTAATCTTTCAAATTAAATCGAAAACTCTAAGAATCCCTGCATGATATATATATTAGCTAACTATAAATTAATAAAACAATTTCCAAGTAGATATATTGCTTGGTTCATATTATTTATCTATTAGAGATGGATAATGATTTATCAAAGTCTGTAAATTCAAATAATAGTTTCAAATTTTCTGTTCTTTATAAGTTTCAAAGCTATTTTGATGTACTCTCAATGTCTGAGAAGGAATTCTAAGTAAATACTGAAATTGTCGTTTTGTTAAACAAGTATTATACATAATTAAATACTTTCTTTTCATCAAACATATATTTTATTTAACGATCATCTTTCAAAAGCTGTCTGAGCTCCTATTATTTTTACGAGCCACTTTATTTAGTACGCAATTAAGCTATTTGGTATTAAAAATACAATAAAGAAGGTTGATTATCATTAAGGTGTTTGTATTTTAATTCATTATTACTCATTATCTAAATCATCTTGAATCTATATTAATTTTCACAGATGCACATAAATAAGATTATTTAAAATAATCGATTTAAATAGAAATTTCAATTATGTTTTTAAAAAAATGAAAATTTGCTTGGTTTTACCTTATGTGGAAAATATGGAAGAATTAAACATGTATATAAATTTAATTTAAGTCTTCTACATGTACTCAGAACTTTAAATATTTAAATAAATTTATGTAAAGAAGTTGAGTAAACAGAAATAACTTGACATGAAATATATAGCGAAGAACACAATAAAATTTACAAACAGAAGAATACATATGTATATGTATGAAGACAAAAAATAGACTTCAAAAGCATGATAGACGCATAATTCATTCAGTTAGTGCATTTATTCACAACAAAATCACGTGAGACAATGTTTTCAATTCATAGAAAAACTTAGATACTTCTGCTTTTTTACTTTAGTTTCCTCTGTTTAAATCATTTTTTCCAACATAAGTACATAATACCATACAATTTGTTTCTAATATTTAACTGTGTGCATTTTATGATTTTATACTACCTCAAAAAGATCTGCAACTTTTCTTGGATGCATGTAATATTTCATCGATATCTTCTGGAGTTTTTATGGAGTAAAGATTTTTACTCTTTAAAAAACGGAAAAGATCAGAATAATATGAGATAGTTTATGAGATAAATCTTATTAGTAGTTACAGTAATAGATCTGAAGAATAGTATTTCATATTTTTTTTCTGACAGTATAGATGTATAATAATGTTGTGTGTGTGTGTGTGTGTGTGTGTGTATAAGAAAATATAATAATGTCTGCCAATTCCACATAATATATTATGCGTGCAAGAAATATTAATTTATACTGGTTATATATATATATATATATATATATATATATATATATATATATATATATATATATATATTATATAATTTTAAGATTCATTTAATATTTTTAACACTAGATCTCCCAAGGAAGTCTTTTGACTGCTTTTTAATTTTAATTAGAAAAAAATTACTTATATAATGTACAGTTTCTTAGAACTTCTTAGAGTATATTTTTTGTCCAAAGAAGTAAATTTTTTTACTGTTAATATTTACTAAAAACTTTTTATATGACTGTAAATAATATAAAAAATATTAAAAATTAATTTTTTAAACAAACTTCTTTACATTTTAATCATTCTTTCACAATGCAGTCATTTTGACTGTTTTGGGACAATATAGGTATTTACTATATAAGTTTCAGTCTTTCTAGTATTAATATTTCATATTGGAGCTAAAAAAAACTTTTGTTTACACTTAAAACCATAAAAGAATGTTATCTACAACTAGAAACTCTGAGTGACTGCCTTATTAAATTTTTATTTGTAAAGAAACTTACTAAATAACATAGCACAACTACATCACGACATTAATGAAAAAATCTTAAAATTCCTACCCGTTTCCAGAAAAAAAACTAGTAATTATAATTGTATTTTTAAAAAAAAAACGTGAAATTCGCTTTATAAATATTCTATTCATATCTCTTATTTTGAATAAAATACTTAAACTTATACTCAAAAAGATTAAGAGCAGACACATTTTTAAAACTCTAAAATATGTGCATAATGAACAAATGATGTGTGTGTATGTGTGTTTACTCTATAAGTTTTTTTTTTTTTATTCAATAACAAAACCAAATTGCCCCCCATTTCATGTTGAGAACGTAGTTTTTTAAGATTAGGGAAAGTAAATACACCCAATAAGACAAAAAAAGATGCTCTAAAAGTGATTATCCAAATGAAATGAAATGCATTCGGTTAAATCTTAGAATAAGCAATTTATTAACTTTGAAGAACAATGAAGGATAAGCTGAAGCTCCATTTCTAGGAGCACATTGGTGGGGCATGAAAACGAGCACAATTCCAATGATAAGGTATAACTTCCAGATTGAATCACGGACAATTCATGCAGATGTCATCAACACAGGGAGAGGGCATGCAGTTGGACTAAAGAAATCAGAGTGACCAACTCCTTCGAACTCTTAACATTTGGATAGGACTAATTATTAATTAACTGTAACTATTATTTAATAGTTAACTATAGATAAGACTGTAACTTTTATTTAATGGCATTGGTAAGAACAGGTGACTCACATGGTTGTACAGAGCGTCGACATACCGAGAACAACAAAGGAAAAAATCATCAAATTACCGAGCACAACCCTTGCTTTTTGGGTTACGAAAGCCTTTTTTGCTAATTGTCCCACTCCTTTACATAACGGCGGATGTATTAACTGTGCTTCTGGACGTATTTGATCCAGAATCTTACACAATGAAGTAGAGTTGATTCAGTGGTTGTTTACTAACCCACGCTAATTTGAACTACGGTCGTTTGCCACACAGACTAATCATCAGGAGTTACGGCAAGGGACACTATTTGTTTTAAAAGCCAGATCCCTTTGGTTGGAATTCATGAATACCTTACCCATGGACGAAATTCTACGCCTTGTATGTTGCCCCTCCTTTCACGGAACATTGGCCTTGCATTTCAGCAGGATAATTACCGGCTGCACATGGCACACCTTTCTGTCGCTTGGACTTGTACTTCTTTAATACTTTTAACCGGCACAATTGCTAGTTATCTCCCCAATAGAGCATGTTTGGGTTCTGATGAGCAGGCGCCTTTGATTGGGTTGATTTCGCGTGCCAATTGGAGCGTGTGTGTATGACAGGAAATACCGCACGTGGACATCCATTGATTCTGTGAGCCAGTGCCCAGCCGTATAATAGCTTGTATCAGAAACAACTGTAGCATAACTCATTATTGATTTCTTCCCTCCTAGTAGTTTTTTTTCATACAATCGTTCAATTACAATGATACTGTTAACCTATTTTTATTGCATGTACATATATTGATTTTTGGTTCGTTAGGTTGGGTAGGTCAGTTTTGATGTTACAGAGTGCATTTGTTTTATCTATGATATGTGATGTCATATTTTATAAAACAGTTCAAGGCTTTTCCTTGTTTAATGTGTTTTTATGACAAAGTCTAGTGAGTGAGTGAGTGAATATTAACGTCGCACTGTTCAGCTACACGAGGGCTTTTGGCGACGGACCACGTAATTTTGAACCATGGTCAAGTGACGTGGACAACATCTGAGCTGGCACCCCCTCTCCTAACTACCACACCACACCAATGGGAAGACGTTTCAGCTCTTGACATATATTTACCGTACTTCACTGCCCTACACGGCGGGTCTTTAGTGGTACTGGGCTCGAACTCATGACATGCCTGAGATGATCCGATACCTTTACCACTGGGCTACCGCAGCTCTCTAACAATGTCTAATATCTTCAATTAGTAGCTAAGGACATAGATTGTCACGGGCAAAATGGGTTATTTATTTTTGTGTTCAAAATTCTAGGTATACCGGTTACACGAGAGTAAAATATTTTTGAGTACATCTAAGCACAAGAATAAATATTATAATATATTCCAAAAATAGCCAATAATCTCATACCTTTCAAAATTATGAGAGTGATAAGCAAGCCCACACTAAATTTTTCCACAGCAAAAAACATTATTCAAATAAGTTTTAACAATACGAATATGTGTGTGTATGTGTTACCTGAAATTAAGAGTGTAAATGGATTTTAAGAGGAGTGCAAGGAGACCTGGATTTGAGAGAAAATTAATATGTATATACAACGATAATACACTGAAATTTCTGCAACAGGTGTACAAGAAAAATTATAAAAATATTAATCAAGGAGTATAATAAGGAGTTGATACATTAATAATAATTAACTTATTTTTGTAGAATACATATTTAAAGAGAGAAAAGGAGTTGACATTAAAGCAGTGGTTCTCAAACTTTCACTACTGGCGACCCAATTTTCAATCATAATTTTTATCGCGCCCCCTTAAAATAATAATGCACTTTAGGGGCGTTAAAGCTACAATACGATCATAATTAGAAACCGTACAAATTAACAAGATAAGTATTAAATTTTTATATGTTAATTTTAAATATTATATATATATATATATATAAATATATATATATATAAATATATATATATATATAAATATATATATATAAATATATATATATATATATAAATATATATATATACATATATATATATAAATATATATATATATACATATATATATATATATATATATATATATATATATATATATATATATATATATATATATATATATATATATATATATATTGTATATATTTTACTTTTTAGTTCGATTAACTATAAAAGCGTATTTTTTTTAGTTTGTTTTTAAAACTATAATTTATTTTTATATTTATTTTTACTATACACAATAAAAATTACAAAATTCCAGTGAATAATTTAATTAAGAGAAAATATACTTAACCCTACTTTCAAGGAATTTTCAATTTTTCTTCGAACATTTGAGAAAAAATCTAATAAAACTAAAGAAAATGTTCCAAATGTACATGTCCTTAATAAAGGACATAAATCACATACACTTTTCGCTAACAACGCAGGAACTTTATTTTCCATTAAAACTGTCATATTTTGTAGTTTTGCTGTCGTTTGATGATCTACAAATAGCATTTTGAACTTTTTCTTCCTCGTGTCTTTTTGACAAGGCGAAGTGCTACAGTATGGCTTCATAGTTTTCTTCATAGAGATCTTTAGGTAGCATTTGAAAATTTTAAATCAACTCAAACGTTTCATGTCTAACGCTTTTCTGATATTTACTTTCGCTATATCTTGATTAATATGCATTATTTCAGTAGGTTCTTCAATTGCTTGTTCAGATTCAACTTCCTTCAATAGGGATCACAGATGACCATTTTTTATATACTGCTCATTTACATTTATAAGTCATAATAAGTCGTACAACACCGCAATCAAAACCACAAAATTACGACTTCCCTAAAAACCGATGGAGATAACCATACCACTAAGTTCGAAGGTCAGCTAAAGTAATACTTTAGGTTAAAAGAAACGTAATAAAACAATCTCTCATCGTGGGATTACAGCAAAGCAAACAAATTTTTTTTTTTAATTTGGTTATAGCATCAAAGATGGCTAATGAGCGTTGGAAGTGGAATCTTTCCCTTTTGATGATCACCAGATGATAAAAATAAATTATATCAATGTAAGTGTGTATTTTTTATTATGTCAGAAAGCATTTTGTTTTACTTCATTTCAAAAAATTATTTTTTAAACCTTTTATTTTCAATATGCTCAGGCCCCCTCGTAGGGTTACCGCGCCCCCCCAGGGGGCACGCCCACAGTTTGAGAAACACTGCATTAAAGCATTATTGCACTACGATTTTAAAACTGAACAAAGTCAAGAAGAAAATGTGTTCAATGTCTATAGTTACATATATCCTCAAAATAAAAACATAAATTTATGATGAGTTCTAAATATATATTTTCCTTTCATACAATTCTTTGGCATTAATTAATTTCCTTTAAAAAAATGTAAATTAGAAACTCAATTTCCTTTGATGCCACTTCGAACTTGTAACAACTTGTCTTTTCTTAGTATCCTTTTTTTCAACAAAATAAAAACATCTAAGGAAACTGCCATTTCTTTGCTTGGAGTTTTCGCGAGATTTTCTCTCCCTCCCAACCCTTTGTACATGAAAAAGTGACACCACCTATCATAAGAATATCATATTCCTTTTCTGAAACTCAAGTCCCAGCGGAAATTAAGAGAATGGAGAGAGCAAAGAGCATCAAAATGTGTATAAACAAATAAACAAAACACATTGACGAATTTTCGAAAAACAAAAATGTCACAGACTCCATGAGTAAGCGGACCTACTGCTTCGATTTTGTATCAGTCACCACATGTACAGAAACGAAGATGAAAATCCGCGAAAACTTTTGAAACGCATTAAATTAGTAAGGGGAGCATTTGTGTTCATTTCCCTCCCTTGCTTTTCTCCCAGATTCCGAAGTAAACACAAATAGAGTTGAGTAGAGTCGTTCTGCTCCTGATTTTCTTTACTTTTCTCGAAATGAGTTGGGGGACAAAAGAAAGGCGATAGTTTTTTAATGGGAATTCCGTTTCTATTTTTGAGGTAGTTTGTAGAATAAATCATTCTATTTTACCATTTGGCTGCACTTAAAATTCACGGCTTCTACATTTTTACGAGGTTTTTGCTGCGACATCTGGTAAAGGAAGCAGTAAACTAAAATTGAAACCCAAACTAGATTTTGTTTCTTTCTTCTTTTCTTTCTCTTGCTGTAGCTTGTGCACATTCATTGAAATATTAAGGATCAAATATATTTTCGGCTTTGTCTTTGTACTATTTATCGCCTCATATATTTATGGAAATAGGTACTTCTCTAGCAATTCGTGATTTGAATCCCTCGTTAAGCTGTCTTTAAAGGAACCGATTCTATTTTATAAATCTTCCCGAGCTTTTTCTTTTTTCTTGGCTTCAGAAAAAAATCATTTTGTAACTTATTAGAAATTTGCAGTTTCTTTGTATATTTATATTTTTGAAATAAGTAAACATTGTACAAAATGGAAAACATTTATCTCTTAATATTTTTTAGTTTAATAATAGTAAGGTTATGGTTTACTGTAATAGAGTATACTTTGAATATTTAAGAGGTCTCAGGGGTGTTGATTTTGTCCCGAGGGATGAAAGTATAAACAATTCTTTTAAATTTATATTGAATAATTCGAATCTTTTACACACTATTTACAAAGGACTATGGATTCAAAAAAGTACAAAATATTTGAAATATGATTATAATTTTAAAAATTATAAGCATATGTAAAAAAGAAATTTTGCTAGCAATTAAAGCTACTATTTTAGAAAATAACATGCGCAACGTAAAACTTAATTAATATTTCTTATAGAAATGTTTCTTATTTTCATGTGCTTATAAGTTTTAAAACTATTGTTATATTTTAAACATTTTACACTTTTCAGAAGCTTTATTCCTTAATAATTAATGTGTAAAACAGTCAAATTACTTAATTTTAATTTCAAAGAGTTTTAAATATATTTGAATATTGCTTATACTTTCAGCCCTCTAGAGAAAGTTAACACTCCTTAGACCACCTTAATGACAGATATTTATTATAAAATTACGATGGTTAATAACCAATTAATTTTTAACAAGGTGTAAATACGAACTGAAAATTTGTATTCTTCTATCATTCATGCATGCATAGTTACTATGTTTATAAATACACACAATGTTATTATATACATATACTAGCCGTTACGTGCCCGAATTTCTGGGTATTACATGATACTGAGTGATTATATATATATTTTTTTTATGAATCATTGATATCTAATAACATTAAACTTTCAATCAAAATCATTCTTATAGTCATCACCTCTTGATATAAAATAGATATGACTTGAATTTCTCTTAAACTGAAATATATAATTATTCTTTACGTCTGCGTTGAAAGTAGATTTCTCCAAAACTCTTTCTTAGAAGATCAATACCCAGTAAAAGAAATATTCTTGAAAGTCCATAAGTTTAATCGTTCCCAAATGGATTTTTTTTTATTTATATGCCTCCATAGCCACTTTTTTGGTAGCTTATTTTCACAAAACCCTTTTTAATGGATCAGTACAGAATAAAAGAATCACCAACTTTCGAGTCTGTAAATCTAATATTTCAAAAAGGGGAATTTTCATCTATAACGCATTTTTACCCCCTTACAACTCCCCCTTGGGAATTGATATATGCAAAACCGCGGATTATGCTTCCAGATCTTCTCTCACTAAAAAACATACTTACCAAAGTGTAAACATGTAGGTCTAACAGTTTTGGTTAAACCTCGTTTACATACCTCGGCTTCAACTTTTCCATCTGAAGACTGTATTTTACCTTCCACTTTTGATAGAGTTGAGAATTTATCAACTGAAATCCAGCAATCTGTCCCTCTCCTTTATACTACACCTACCTTATATCCACTAGTTAACCTTCTGTTCAATCTAAAACTCCAAAAAGTTCAAAGCAAAATTCTAAAAATAGGAGAAAGCGTACAAAAGAACGGAAACCGGATATTAAAATAAAAATGACCTCGCATAAACCGAAGAAAAGTACGTTCATTATACCTCAGAAGACAAGAATATGATTGAGTACGATGTGGATGAGGATGAACAATTTAATCATATTATAAAAACCGGTTACTCGCATTTGATAACATCTACGAAATATCAAAATAATTAATTAATTTAAATTTTTGAGAGTGACGAAGAAAGTTAAGGGCATCGAAGGCCGTTCGGCGTCACGTTTAGTATCAAAACCAATGTTCTAGGCTTGACTTTTTAGCATTTTAACATAATGTAATAATTATAAAAAATTTTAATACTATTTTATGGAATTTGAGATTTTAAATACACCTTATTCATATTATTAATTTACACTTTTAATTCAGTTTTTAAAAATTTTTTACAGAGGTTTAAACAAATGTTTGGACATTATAGCCGAAACCGGCTCTTGCGCCAATAAAATCCACAATCACTCACTCACACTAACAGTTTTGGTGATCTCGTGATGAATGAGTGAGTCGATTTTCTCCTCTAAGTAAATATACGAGGTGTGGCACACAAGAAAAGAGACTGATCCAATAAACCATTGTATTTAAGGAATCAGTTCTTTGTGATATTATCACCTTCATATTCACAAACTTCTGCATGTGGTGCTGCCATTGCCTGTAATAGTTCTGGAATGTGGTTTTTGGAAGGCCCTGCAGGAGATTTTCTATGTTTGCCTGAAACACTTCAACTTAGGTAAAATGTGTTCTCTTTAAGCAAGATTTAACGGTAGGAATAGGAAAAAATGTCCCATGGAGCCAAATCTGATGAATATGGAGGACGTTCCATCTCAGTAATATTTCTGCTGGCCAGTAGCTGCTGACAGATCGGGCTGTGTAAGGAAGTGCAATATCCTAATGCACTAAAGTCATCCATCACTCCGCAGCTGTGTCCATTTTTTTGTCTAATTTTTTCAGTCTTTTTAGTACTTCAGTGTAGTAGTGTTGATGAACAGTCTGATCACTTGGAACCCCCTCAATCTCTTATAACTCTATCAATAACTCTAATCAATTATAACTCTATCAATGACGAAGGGAACAACTAATAATGTCTTGAATTTTGATTTTGACATACGTGATTTTTGGATCTTGGGGATCCTTGAGACTTTCACTGTATCGACTGGCGCTTACTTTCTGGGTCAGAGGCAAAGCTTCATGTATCATCACATGTTACAACATACTCCAACAAATTTAGCTCGTTTGTAATGTGTTCTAACATGTCTACATGCACATTTTTGGTCATCGGACAGAAATTTGGAACAACCTTCACACAAACTTTTGCATGTGTAATTCATCAATTAAAATGCGTCGTACAGCTTCCCTATCCAAGCTAACCAAGTCCGTCACTGCACGAACACTTCATCTTCGGTCATCTCGGACCACATCACGATCTTTGGAAATATTTTGGTCTGTAATATCTCACCTTGAGATACATGTTCATCATCTTCCACCCTACCCTTCCCCCCCTGAAAAGCACTAATGTCATTCGAACACACATATACGGAACAAAGATTTAATTCATATGCCTCTCAGTTAACATTTGAAATGTTTCAGTCACTTATTTCTTAACCCATTTATGCCTAGTGTTCCATTTTTGGAACATCAGTAGAGTGAAAGTTTTTTGCAATTTAGAAGTTCAAGATTGCGTTTGTGGTTGAATATGTGATTTTAATTTGCTTCGTAAGGACATATCAATTTCGTTTAAAACATTCAATTAGTCACTCCTACAGATATTTGCCTCCAAAGAGGTTGTGAAAGTTGGTTTATATTTCAACCAATGACATAAATGGGTTGAAATTCACAAGAATTTGATATCGATTCCTTGTTCAGATTTTGTATGAGACATTTTTCCGGTGGAATGCAGTTGGTGTTGTTTCTTATGCCCCCTGATCTCGACTGTGTCAAATCAAGGCCCACGAAATTCAATATGGCAAAGGGCTAGATGCAGGCCTGTCGTTGTCCGTAGCCTTGAGCACCATACAGATGATGGTACGATTTAAGCGGTTCACTTGTACGTGTTCATTCTATGACTTAGTACTCTTAACTGGGTAGATCCGTTTAGACAAAACTGGCCACATGGATAGTGGAGGTGTGTGGTACGACGTCACCAAAACAATTGTTGTCAAATCTACTTTTTTTTCAAGCAACATTCTTATTGTTGTTTTTCGTGTGTGTCATACCTCGTATATATCAATATTTCTATATAATTTTGAGGAAACTAACATTACCCCATTTTAACTCTTTATTCCTGGTGTGTGGCACTGTAATGCAGAAGGGTCAAATGGACTTGGTGTAGGCTTTCCTGCTCCAAGGGGATTGGAAACAACAACAACAACAACTCCTTATTTTTACATTGTTTATCTCATATACGTCACTGCAAGCTCTAAAACTGTTTTTATTTTGTGTAAAAAAATTTCTTCGGCGACGTATAAAATGTGCAGCCTTATCCTTGCCAAATAAATGAAGAAAAACATAATGGAGTAGACAAAAATAAAAAAGAACCTTAGTTGCAATAAGGAAAATAAAGTCTAAGATTATGCAAAAAGAAGAGCATAGAAGGTTTAAATAAGAAGAAAGAAGTTTAAAAGAGAGAGAATGTCTGCCCTATAAAAAAGTAAGTAGGAATGTCTTAGCATGGAACGATGAGCATTTAACTCCAATGATAAGATTAATTTTTTTTCTGCTCTGAAAATAAGATTGTTATATATTTCTAAGGATAAAAGTAACGTTGTCTCATTGATTGTTCTATTGCAATCACTAAACATTCTGGGGTAGGTTTGAGAGCGGAGAAAGATTTAAAATAAAATTTTTGATGTACACTTTAATGTATTTTA
Organism: Trichonephila clavipes; assembly: GCA_019973935.1. Classification (NCBI taxonomy): domain Eukaryota; kingdom Metazoa; phylum Arthropoda; class Arachnida; order Araneae; family Nephilidae; genus Trichonephila; species Trichonephila clavipes. Next base: position 8,727 of record BMAU01005380.1, on the reverse strand, counting down.
GTCAAAAAAGAATGATGGCCAAAGTATTATGATGAAAGCCATAATTTTTGCATTGTAGTGTAGCACGAATTCGTCGGTTGTGTTTCATAGCATTTACATCAGTATTACTTCGAAACGCATAGAACTCATGGTAATTAGGTGATAACAATTAATAACATTTACATTGTATTCATCAAAAATACAATGGTACAAACGACTCCCCTTCCCACACACAATCATACTAAAATTTATTCTTGCAAAATCTTTTGAATACCATTTTATTCTTTCCAAAAGTAACTAAAATAAAATAGTACTCTACTTCTCCTGGTATGATATTTTTAAAACATTATACATTAGACAGCACTCAGCCACAAGGGAAGAAAAACTTCATTTAAACCTTCAGGCTATGTGCTACTTCTATCATTGTTTGAAGCAACAGTCAGGACCGTACATAAATCAGACTCTCAAAAAATCTAGAGATTAGGCAATATTTACGAGGGTACAAACTGCAATAAAAGTAATGCTTTACTTTTATTTGTATTAAAAAAGAATGTTGAGCAAGTTGCTTTGCAGTAGAGGATAATTCTTTTATCTGTTGGAATGCAAATGTATTACTCAACTACATTGCTCAAGTCACAACCTATGTCCTAACTTTTCTATTACTTTAGAAGGATGGTGCAATTTCAAGAAAACAAATGCAACTGAAATCTTTAGTTACATTTTGTGTTTCCTTTAATTGTTTCTCCATTAAACTATTATTTAGCAAGCGCATTTTTGTCTCTTATATCTTATATGAAATAATCCATTAGGTCATTGCTTAGGTCGTGGGTAGCCTGGTGGTTATAGCATCGGACTTCAGACCGGAAAGTCTAGGTTCGATGCCCGATGCCACCAAATACCCTCCGAGTACACACCGAGTACGTGCTCGTTAAATCAGTGGATCCGAAAATCTTGTGGGCTGAATCACGAGTGCAAGAGACTAGAGGATATTTCCCTCCCCTCCAGTCCGATAGCAAAATTGTGGTGGTGGAGATAAGTGGTGTCGTCCCTTCGAGGAATCTCGCCGAGCTAATTCGTACTGTCACCTGTATGGTGCTCAAGGCCTAGGCCAACGACAGGGGAAATTTTAGCCCCTTGCCATGATGAATTTCATGGGCCTCGTTCTGACAACGTCAGACAGGTGGCAATAGCCACAACACAACTGGTCATAGCTGATATATATAAGCAAATTTGTGTGTGTGTGTGTGCCTACTTTTAAAATGGCTATCCGCTCTTATTACTGTCTAAATTTTCTAAAGATGTGTATATTTTAAAATTAGACCTTTCTTAATATATAAATATCAATGTGTTTGTGTATATTTATACTTCATATATTACAAAATAATTTGTGTATTTGTATGTAAAATCAAATTAAATATTTAATAGCTAGAAAAGGAAGGACATTAAAGAGGTGAAAACATTTTTTTTTTTCTATTTTCAGCGCAATTCATGACAGATTTAAATATTAGCTAGAATAGTTTTCCTAATACAGTTGAAACTGTTTTTGTGAGGTAGATAGGGACAGCATAAAATAAATGCACAAAAAATATTCGAAAGTTTCATAAATTCTTATATATAACAAACTATATATAATTCGTGGAAAAACTACAAAAAAAATTTTATGCGGTGGATAGGGACAGCATAAAAAAGTCGTTTTTTATAAAATACGTCAATTATTTATGAAATATTTGTAAGATCACTTCTATAGCGAAATAAATAATTAAGCGTTCCACATGAAACATTTTAAAAACAAATAGTTCCTCATTGTATGCATGGAAAAGTTTTCAAAATGCACATACTTAATCCACTGGTACTCGTCGTAATCCAAAGTGCTCATCTATCTGTGATGAATAAGCTCAAAATTGCTTTCGTTAATTGAAGGTACAGTTTGAATATCATTATTATTTTTTTGGCAACATAAAGTAAGAGACAAGTTTTTTGCATCAAGGTCGTGTGGTTAGTTGCTTGCAAATGTCACGATAACCTGATAAACATGATTAAAGCTCTTTTGGAATTTATACTCCTTTCTTAATTGGTATCCATTTTAAGATAATGCTTTTCCAATTTGTTGGACAGCTGAATTCCTTACTATTATTTATCCACTCTCAAAGAATTCGGTTTTTTTTTGTCCGTCTTCATAATCTATCAAATTATTGATAATGTCACTGTCTTTGAAAGTTTCGTTTTCAATCAAGTGCGTGCCACTATTGCGTTACGAGAAATCAATAGAATGTGCATTGTCGAGAGAATATTTATAACCAATGAACAGAACGTCTTGAAATGTAAATATGCACACTGATATAAAACATTACAGTAGCGCCAAAACCGTTGAAATTCGTACACCACATAAAAAACCGCACAAAAAAAATCGTACATAAAATTGTACAAAACAAATCGCATAAAAAAGGACCACACAGAAACAGGTTTTACTGTACTATTATTATGTTTTATAAGTTTGTGTGTGTGTGTGCAAAACATTGATTTCATTTCTTAATACAGCCGTATGTCTACTGGGCTGTATTTCTTCTTATTTTTATATTATTTTGTAAAATTTTTTTTTAAAATTTGTTCGGGACTTTTCCGCATTTTTAAATTTTAAAGTTACATTTTATTTTTTTAAAATTAAAATCAGTAAAAAGAATAGAACATACGAGTAAATGCAAGAAATTCCATCGAGTTAATTTATTAAGCAAAGCTGGTTTTTTAGGGGGAAAACGTAGTGAAAAATACTTCAGAGGAAATAATTAAAGTAAAAAAAGAAAAAAAACATTTATTTTGACAATAAGATAAAAAAAAACTATACATTATCCTTTTCCCATATTTTTTATTAATCTTCACTAGCTTTTTTCCTTTTCTGATAAAATATACTTTTTAAATATTTTATATGAAACGAAACGAAAATATGAAATATTTTAGGATATGGATGTGATGAAATAAATGCAGACGTATTTCAAAGCAAAAATTACAAATATTTCAAGGCAAATCTTAATTATTGTACATGAATTTTTGCGAAATCAAAGAATGAAAATTCACTATTTGCAAAGGCATTGCATCTGTGTCTTCTTAATAGTTCAAATTTACGAAAAATAAGTAAAGCGTTTAGAATTTCATTTAATAATATTAGGATTAGAATTTTATTTGGTTAATAGCATTAGACGGATTGGAAATTAGATTCTCATATAATAGCTCTATATCTCTCTGTATACTGGGTGTATCAGTACAATGATTATAAACGTTCAGGTATGATAATGTAAATCTAGATGATGAGAAATCCCATAGAAATGCATAGTCGTAAGCGCTTTCCTGACACGGTAGTGACGACACAAAAGGAAGACAGGACAGGAATAAGAGGATAAAACATGTTTATTATTCATAGTACGGCAAATAACTAAGAAAAAAGACTATTAGAGATACAACAATCGTCATCACGGCTCCCCCGAGAGCCGTGATGTAGGCCTCACATCCCTGGAACAATGAAGATCGAGAGTTAGCGAAAAAACTGGGCGTTATCTGAACTTAAACAGGAGCTGCTGCGATGCAGGAAATTAGGTCCTTAACACGGTTTACGGGAATTTCGTACTTCAGTGACTTAACGTACTCCCATAAAAAGCAATAAAGGCAAAAACGGTCTGGCGATCGAGAGGGCCGATGTACTGAACCACCAATTTTTCGACTTGGGTTGCGCCATCTGACACGTTAACCATCCAAAATACAGGGTGTCCGGGCTTAAAGTATCGAAAAATTATGATTTATAAAACGAAATTACCCATCAGAATGTAATAAATTGTTCATCCGGAGATTGGAAACCCTTTGAGATTCTTTGGGAATACTTCGAGCGACCGCACGTGTGCCATTATTCGGCAATCGCAAACAATAAACTTGTTACATTGACTTCATTAGTAAAAATTTAGGCTCCACAGCAAATATTGAGTGCATACTTTGGTTAAAGTGTGTACAACGACTTGTTCGGAAAAAAAGAGGTATGTCGATCTTCCGATATCAAAATATATCCACAATGGTAAAGAACTTTAAAGGAGACGAGAACTTTGGTATCTCTAACCGGCAAGTATTCTTATACTTTCGTTATAGAAGACACTATTGATGGTATGCGTGATTCATTTTGTAGGAGCCCTGATTAGTATATTAGGCAAGCCAGTAACAACATTCCATTCTGTTCAAACACTTTATTGTTTACAGTACTTACGCGGCTGATTTTCATTCCAAAAACCAAAGTAGCACTGCATCTTTACCAATGAAGCCAGTTTACCAAGTTTATCGTCTGTGATAGCCAAATAATGCGCTCACGTGCGGACGATTGAACTAGAACCAAAGAATCTTGGATAGTTTTCCAATCCACGAACAATTTATTACATTTTGATGGGTAGTTCCGTAATAATAAACCATAACTTGTGGATACTTTAATCCCGGACACGTTGTACTTTCCGGCATTTTTGTTGTGTTAAGAATAAATGGCATGTTTTCTACTCTCATCCCTGTCTTGTCTTTTATGTGTTTTGTGTCACCACTACGGAAGGATTGACAGCATGCATGACTAGCATTGCTATGTGATTTTCCAACGTCTCGGTGAACTCTGTCCTGCAACTTACGCTCGTATTCACCGCTAACCTAACCCAGCGATGAAACCTGGGGTTAAGTAACCGGCAGTCAACCCCAGGTTAGAACTTCAATTCACAGCTCTTTTTCGACCCTCTGGGTTTCTTAACCTGGGTTTACTGGTTGATTCCCATTGGTCAAAATAAACCCCGTGACTTACGGCTGGAGCTGTAATTTCTATATTCGCCTCGTGCCAGCTTGTTTTTAACCTCGAGTATCGCTGACTGTTTAAAATGAATGCCAACAGAATTTATTTTACGCAGTATGAAAAAGAGTTGGTGTTGGCTTTGATGAAGCCACACTTATATATAATAGAATGTAGTGAAACAAATGCTGTTAGAGGCACACAAAAAAATGAAGCGTATATTGAAATAACGCGGCAATTCAATGACACTGACGGAGTGGTGAATTCGCGAACACCACAACAGATCCGTCAGTGTTATTTAAATTTAAAAAAGAAAATGATAAAGAAAAGTATATTTATAGTGTTTTGCGGCAAGAAAACGCAAACGTAAACACTCGAAAAATCGCTTACGGTTAAAACTAACCCGGCTGTCACCCTGGGTCAGGATTTTTTAACTTAAACCGGAGTTAAATTAATAACTTGCGATGATGAATAGCGTTTTCGGCGAAACCCAGGTTTCCTTCCTCTAACCGGCGGTCAGGTTAGCGATGAATATGGGCGTTAGTAACCGTTGTACTGATACACTATAATTTATATATATTAATCTTATTATTTTGGAAACTTTCACTTTCTTTCTCTCTTTGTATTTATTACATTTACCAACACGATTTATTTTAATTAACGTGCAAACAATTTTACTAATGCGTTTCTAAGTATATTACAAAGAATATTTGTACACAGCAAGCAAAACTACCCACTCATGATACTCGGAATTTTGTTAGTTTTTTTTTTTCTTCTGTGTGGATAATTATATATAAAAACAATAATGAATTTTTGGCATAAATAAAAAGTAATGGATAAATTTCTATACCTTGTTTTGCTTTATTGTCTGAACTGTACTTGCGTATAACTTTTTCATTAGTATTACTTAAATATCAGCAGAGTTTTTGAGAAATGTATGTCCTAATTGAGCAAAAATAATTAAACGTGTTATAAACTGTTTAGAGTTATTTTGCTTTATTTTGCACGGAATTATAATTATGTGCATTTGTAATATTTAGATGTCGTTTTTCTAATTTAGAGAATAGTATTTAGTAAGATTTACTTATGGATATATTTGGAAAAGAATAATATTAAATCATACACATACAGGAGTAAAATAAGTTTTATTTTATCTCTCAATGATCGCGTTTCTAGTTAATCATTTTGCATTGCTTAAATAACTTTTAAATGTATTAATATAATATTTTTATCACAAATGTCTATTAAGTTGTCTTTGAATTTGAAAACCACTTTTTTTTTTACATTTAATTTATGCTATATATAGTGAACAAAAAAGTAACAAAAAATTCTTATGCTCTTATTTTCTTTATCTATTTTAAAACAATTGCTTTCAATAGTTTCTTCTTAGCAGTTTTTTATTAAAAATATTTTTACCTTCATTAAAAATATTTAATTTAAAAGTTTAATTTATTGTTCCTTCTAAATATCGTTCATATTGGTAAAAATGTTAATTTTTTTCACTCCATTTTCATGTTATTTTTATGGAATAGTAAAATTTTTATAACACGTAATTAACTTATTTAACAAATTCAATATTAACACTCATCATATTGACCTTAACTTACTAGTTAGAATTTAAAATGTGATTCGGGTTGCATTAATTTCAGACTACACCAAAAGTTTCATATATTAATTTAATGAAATATCTTTAAATATATTAATTTTAGAGTGTATTATGAAATGAAATCAAATTAAATTCCGATCATAATTAAAGTTCGTTAAAATCTTTATGATACTATATATTTTTAAAACAAGTAGTAAATTTTTCAAAATAAATTACTTTTTTTATTGTTTTGTTCATTTTTATTTATTGTTTTCTAGATGGAGAGTAGTCAGAGAATCCCAAAAAGCTGAAACATAATACTCTTTAATAAACTCTAAATTTTTTCGAAAAACTCACTTAAATTACTTTTTTGATATTTTTTCCTTGACTCAGATTTCCACAAAGTTTCAAACAATTTCGAATAGTCTTATTAATTTTTTGTTAGTTTTTTTCCTTAACGCTATTTGTATCGATATTAGTACTTCCATTAGATCCATCCGGTACTTTTCCCATTTACCTTTTCATCGAAGAATCTAAAATGAGAACATATGCCTCATTCTGATTTATGTCTGTGCAGAAACAAATTAACCATATTTTATCCTTAACACCCTGTTAAATAATTTAGATCCTTGTTTACATTAGCCTCCTCTAGAAAGCAAAAAATTTAAGCAGAAAAAAAATCTCTCTATATAAATTAGAAAAAAAGTTTCCCGTTTACGAGGCGACAGAACCTTACTTCTAAGATTTATTGCACATGAAAAAAAATAATATTCAAAGTAAAAAATTAGCTGAAAAGCGAGCTCTGGATTTTTGTTGTCCCTGTAGAACTAGGATGAACCAGACTTGCGACAAACAACGGCCTATGACACAGACATATCGCCTTAATCCATCAACCCTATCCAACTAGCTGCTTCGTCTTTTCTTAAGGACTTCCTCTGGATTCCCTGCGTCTACCCAGATTGGAAATTTCTACCCATCACTCTCTATTTACCCATCGACCTGTTTTTGTTCCATCGCATTAGTAAGATTCACTCTTTTCGAATGAGCAGCAAAATCGAATTGGAGAGAAAATTTGTTTATTTTCCGTTTTTTTATCTTCTTTCCAAGAGTGGAGTTCTTCGTTTCTTCAACAGTTACGTTTCAGTAAACAGTCTTCATTAGCGTCAGTAGCGCCAACAAGTTGAAGTGGCGCCCCAGAACAACTAATAGATGCCAGGTTCGTTGGAATTGGAAGAGGAATGGATGTGTTGGTGTGTTTTCCGTTAATTGGTTTGTTTCGTTCGTAACCTTTCGATGGAATATTCTTCTTTGGTCTTAAAAGGGTGGTTTAGTTTTGATGGGAAAAGCCTGCAAGGCAAAGTTTTATAAATGAATTCGGTATCTTAAAAAACGAAATAATTGAGATACGAATGTGACTTGTGTGAGCTATAATTAGTCCACTGTTTCTGAGAGATTTCAAATTGAATAAATAGGAATTACTTTATGAATCGCTAAGATTTCTGAAACTATTTTTATTCCAAGTTCTTGTAAGCAAGAATTAAATATATTTCAAGTTATATCCTAAGTAGGTGATTAAAAGTTATATGGAAGTAACGCTATAAAGTAACACGGGGCTATTGGCAACAGAACTCGTAATTTTGAACCTCGATCAAGTTAAGTGCTAAAGCAGAGAAATTAGATGTAATGGGATTGGATGTTATTTCATAAGTAATTCGGAATATACATAATCTTTCTTTTCTGAATTTAAAGGTCAAAGAAAAAAATACAGTAAAATATGTTTAATTCAATTTTTAGACTTTATTTCAATTATAAGATGTTTCAGGAAAATGTTTTACAAGCGATACGATTAAATTTTAAGGGAAGTTGGTGTTCTAAAGTTACATGTACCAATTTCTAAAATAAAAGTTTAGGTTTTGATTCTGATTTTTGTCTATAATACTATATGTTTTTTTTAAAAAAAATTCGAAACAAAACAAAATCTAACTTTAGAAAGTTTTTTCTATTTTGTGTTTTCTCTTCCCTTTAGGTGATTTACCTCTACAGTGAATGCGTTTTCATTTTGAACTTGCTGTTATTTTAAGGACACTTCCAAATCATATACCTTTATATTAAATATTTCAAATTCTGAATACTTTTAATTAATTTTTGAGTTTTTATTCCACAATACTCTGATTAAAGTTACTCTTGCAAGAAAAATAAGTTTTTATTTGTTTTTGAAAATTTAATAAAGTCACTCACAAATAATTATCCCAAATGTTGCAATATTGTTCTTCCTGTGAGCCCGGTTCAGTGACTTTAAGTCCTTGCTGCTTGAGTGTGGTCCCTACTCCTGGGTGAAAAAAAGATTGTATTGAAACATAATGAA